>MU227649.1:10307087-10366979 GCA_018584345.1 Thuja plicata
AAATAATAAATTGATTGGGATAGAAGTTAATAGGTTTCCAATAGAAATAAACAATAAAATGTAAGTTGGAAATTCAAATATTTGAATTCCAACGGTTATGAGCATTTAGGAGGGAACATGGTGTTTTAGTGTTTTTAGACTTAACTAAGCCTTCCAACCGACCCAGATTGGTTGAGGAAGTTGATAGGAAGTTTATTTAATGCTTGGAAGAGAGAATGGTACGGAATGGATATGAAATGCACGGATTTCTACTCAGAATTGCAATAAAATTCAGAATTTCATAACTTTCCTTTGCATGTTTTGATCTCTATTTCATTCCATTCATTTTTATGATGCTTGGAATATATATTAGGGTTGTATAATACATGTTTTGATGCTTTTAATTATTATTGTTTCCATTTCAATCAATTTGGATTGACTGTCCTCACGAAATCTTTGTTTTTCTTAGTAGTTTTGATAAATTCTTCAATGTGAAAGCATCATTCCATGAATGTGATTGTTTTTTCTCATGGAATGATGCATATTTAACATGTACAACAATATGCTAACATTATATGTTGCAAAGATTTGATTTGATATGGTGATCACCAAGAATAGTGAAGAAAACTTGATGAAATTGCTTGCTAGAGTGTAGCAGCAAGAGATTTGACTTAAGGAGGGCATGTTTTTGTTTGAGGCAGAAAAATTATATGTCCAATGCATGGTGAATCCTGAAGGAGGGGTTCTGGAAGTGAGTGGAAGGGTGAAAACTAGAAGGCCCTAGTTTTTGGAGCAATTTGGTGAGGGTATGTTAGAAACCCCATAGGGCAACGTGCTATTGCCAAACCAATTTGATAATCCTTAGTTTTAGACCATTTCTAGACTCTATGTAAAGTGGAATGTCAGAGAAGCAGATAGAAATGGTTTTTCCTTTGTAAATGCACCCAAATTAGCCCTCTTGTAGACAGTGAACAGACAGTTTTTGGGATAGTTGGTCCAAAGTACCAATACCAAAGCTTTTGATATGTTGTGTATAAGGATAATGGGTGTCTAAATATGTAATTTATTTGGGAAGTGTTTTGGGAAAACAAAAATTTATTTGGAAAAAACTCTCTGGTTAAGGCTACAAGGATAGAGAGCCTAGAGTGTGGATTGAGGGTAAGATCTTGGAGTAGGACTTCAAGAACCACTTGAACATTTCTGGAGTCATATTTTAAGCCATCTTGAATCCCTATAACAGTAAGGGAGTTGGAAGAAGTCAGAGTGATAGGTTAGTGGCATATTGGCACTTGGGGTCACTTGGGTAAGGAACACCATTGAAGAAACCAAGAACAACTTATTTATGAAATAACCCCAATCTAACCTACCTCTCTACATGAGATGGTATAGATAGATGATTCTTACAGAATATCGACTGCAACCCTTACCTCAATGAAAGGCATATTTAATATCTCTTCAATGGATTGTACCAAGAAATATGAAGCAATCTATGTGGTAAACTTGGCGCTCTTTTGTTCCCTAGTTGCCCTGCCCTTCCAAAGACACAAAATACTATGATTCCCTTCAAGTAAAACAACCCTATTTTGAGATTCATTACACTTTATTTCTGTCAATAAATCACCACAAACTAACCTCAGTTTGCAGTGATTCAAACCTAGTGATGTGCAGTACTATTTTTCCTTCAAAATGGCCTAGAATAGTCCTCAAACCACCACAAATGATTCCCAATGTGCAGAAGCTGCTACATGAATATACTCTAAACTCTTTACAAGTTATGAGAAGAATAAGGTCATAAATTTTGTAATAAGAATTAATATTTGATAGATTGAGATAATAAGCTTAGCATATTTCAATTATGAAAGGCAGAAAAGTTATTTTAATAAGTGAAAGTTAATTTAAAGATTAGATGCCAATTTGATTTAGAGAAGAGAATAAATCATTTTATAATCTATTTGAACAATACATCCTAACAATAAAGTATAACATTGTTGCATTCAAAAATAAATTCAATCCCTCCTTTATTGTTTTAAACATATATAATATTATTGTTATATTCATTACATAATTCTTTACTTAAATAATTTAACATTTCATATAAACTTATTACTCTTATCATATGAGTTTATTAAAAAAATATCTATTTATTTAAAGATATTTTTTTCAACTAATAACCAAAGAAATTTCTAACTATAATTTAGTCTATAAAAAAAATTAAAGATAAAGTCTACAAAAATTTATATCTTTTTCGTAATCTCCTATTTTAAAAAGGGAAATCTATTATTTCTAACTAATTTTCTAAATCAATGCTCATTATTCACAAAATTGAATTATAATTTATTATATTTATATTAAAGTATATTATATTATTGGTGCATATACAACTATTTTTTCAATGGTTGAATGATACTTTTTAAATCTAGATTTGGAGGAAGGAGTAAAACACTCAGCAAATTTAAAAGGTGTTAGGTGTTTACAAATTATCAACCTTCTACCTTAGGTAAAATATCAAAGCTGGCTATTTTTCCTGAATCATAATATTGACCAGAAGGTGAGCCTATAGGATGAAGGGCTAGCATGACTGGACCTTTTGCTCCTTCATCAATTGATAGTCTCCCTGTATTAAAGTTCATTTCAGTTTTTATAGATCCCGGATGAACACAATTCACATACAAATCTGAATGTTGGAGTGCAAGAAGCCGAGTATAAGCATTTAGAGCAGCCTTAGAAACAAAATATGTTGGAAGTAAAACAGGCCAGCCATTACTTTTCCATTGCCCTTGCTCAAAATCCTTCAAAAAACTATGGAGAAATGCACCAATTCTTTCCTCTGTCAAATAGTTATGATTGTTCAACTGTTTCCTCAAAGTCTCACTTGGAATATGCTATAACAAATATCAAGCAAATAACAATAAATGAATGATATGAAAAAAATTGCATATAAACAATAATTAAATACACAATAATAAATAAATGATTGATTTAAGAAAAATTGCATATACCATCTATAGATGTACTATTAATTTTTATAAAATTAGATAAACTAAACATATTTAAAATACCTTTATATCTTAAATTTTAGTTAATACTTTTTATTTTAAATTTACTGACTTACCTCTAAGACCCCAGCACGAGAAGATACATTTACAATTCTACCACCACCTTCACTAGAAAGTTTCAAAAGGGGCATAAAAGCTTCCACTGTTCTTTTGGTACCATAGTAGTTAATCTCAATGCATTCCTTTGCCTTTTCATAAGAGTCAGATATTCCTTCTACTGTGCTTCCACGAGAAGTCTTTTTAAGACAAGGTTAAAAACTTATTGAGATGATCTCAAATGTAATAAAATGTTGAATGATTGAAGTCAGATAAAAGGACATACAAATATTTTGGCGGGATCAGCATTGTTGGCCTTTAAAATATCATAATCTATTGCAAGTCCTGATATTGTAGCATTATTAACCTGTATTTTCAAGGGTGGATTAGTAATGTAGTGACAGTCAAAAGTGAAATGAAACGAAGAATAAAGTTAGGCAATTTTAAGGATAGAGAAAGTTAAAGGCAATTAAAATGAAATTATTAAAGAGTGAAAATTTTCATGATAAATTAAAGTTGTTAAGAGTAAGAAAAAAATATAAAAATTCACATAATCTTGTATATAAGAATGTAATAATAAGTTGTAAATTTTAATGTGTATAATTAAGTGAGATTATTAAAATATGTTAAAATATTGATTCAATTAAAAAGTTATATCATAAAAATATTGAAATAAAATAAGTAAAATTTAACACGAAAATTCAATAATTAGAATATTAGAAATAGTCAAATGAGTTTCAGTGTGAGAGAAGCTCTTCAGTTAAAAAGAATTGTAATAAACTAAAAAAATTGAGATGGAGGAATTATCTACTATCAAAATTGTTAAAAAGAATTTAATGACCTTCAAACTTATTGAAAGCCTCACAATTAAAAAGTATTGGAACAAGTTTGAAAGACTTACATACAGAACAAATGGATGATTATTTGGAAAATAGCATATGAAAAAATAACAGGAAACTTATTTAATTATAAATCTATTCAAATTTGAGTATTAAACATATTGTTAAAAACAAAATAATTTAAAAGATTCAGAAAACTAAAAAGGAAGTTATTACAGACTTAAATCACAGATAAAAACCTGATTAATATCTTTTAAAAGGCTTAAGATCCTTCAAATCTGTTTTACCTCTAACAAAAAAAACACAAATTTTTCTGTTAAACAAATTAAACCAGCTTAAACAGAATAAAACTCCATATTTAGACTGTTGAAATAAATTATATCTCAACATATCAGTAGACAACCTTTGGGCACCTCCCTAGTTTCAAACAGAACCATTCAAGTTCATAAGAGATGGGCTCTGTACAAAGGATGTCTACTCAAAAACATAGTCATGAAAAGAAACCAGACTGCTGAAAAATTTAAAAAATGATTTCAATCAAACACATAAAAGAAATTGTGCAGTAAAGAAGAATATAATACAGTACCAGAATATCCAGTTTTCCATATTTTTGTTTCACCCAATTGGCAAATACATGGATGCTCTTCTCATCCTGCACATCCAGCTGATGGAACACAACATTATGAAACCCTTTCTCATTGAGAGACATGGTAGCAACCTTACCTCTTTCTTCATCTCTTGCAGTTAATATCACACAAATCCCATTCTCTGCCAACTGATGAACAATTTCATACCCAATGCCCTTGTTGGCCCCTGTTACCACTGCCACTGTGTCCTCTTTCCACCATCTGAAATTCATATTATCTAAGGTTAAATTCCTTAAAAAACACTATAATGAAAACTCCACCTAAAAGAAAACAGAAATAGCAAGTTTAGTACATATTGTTCAGAGATTCAGAGCTGTCCATGGCTGTCTTGAAGTTACGGTATTAGAAAATGAGTTAGTTTGCAGCTTTTAAATCCAATTGTCAGGGCCTTAACCTAGGTAGATAAGTGGTGCATTGAGCTATTAACACCATACTGAAACCCCACCATCTAAAATTAAAATTTGGTGGGGTTAAATGCCTTAAAACACTTCAGTGAATACCCCACAAAAAAGAAAACAGAGATGATAAAATTAGCACCTTTTGTTCAGAAATTCAGAGTTGTCCATGGATATCTTCAACTGTATTGGACAATAAGCTTGTTTTCAGTTTTATAAGCAGCTTATTGAGCTTTAAATGAATGGTGTATTGAGATTTAGACTTCTGATATCCCAAGATACTGTATTCCAAATGCTCTGACCGATAACAGTATGTTCAAACATGTGTGCTCACCTCAAGATATTTTTCATATATAATTCACAATCCAATTTTCTTAAGATTGTCTTATATGGATTAGTGTTTCATCCAGTCCCCGCCACTTAGCATGAAAATTAGAGTACCTACCATTCAAGGCTTTAAGTTCCTTTCTGGTTTTGGTTGATGAGGCCATTAATTTTTTATTTTCTATTAAGTGATTATAATATCAGTTGTGATTACCTCGTGGATGATGGACTTCAAAGTTTATTATGAATAATCCATTCCCACGTTATGTTATGGTCTTTACTATAATAATAATACCTAGGCAAATATTCAAGGTTGTGGACTCAATAAATGAGACTAGACTTGTAGATATGAGAAAAAAAATTAAAAAAATCACATTTAATAATCTACAAAATGATGGTGTTGATGACCTCAAATCAACCTACACGGAGATTGAATTTATGTAGTTGACCTCATCGAGGCGATAACCCCACTCTAGGAGAACATGATGGTGTCTTTTGATTGATTTAATAATTTGTAATAATTCTTTATGCATGTCAAATAAAATGTAAGTATTTAGATAAGTCTTTGAGAATAAAGATGTTGAGAATGAGCTATTTTATATGTCTTTTGTATAGATTGTGATTTTTATCATTCTAAATAAATTAGGACTGTGTTCTTTTTATAGAGCACCTTAGCATTCAAATTTAAATACTTCACACTCGACTTAATAGGCAATAATTTGCTGGCACAAAGTTGATTTGGAACCATAATATATTCTAGATTTGAGAAAATAGAGTTAATCTTGCAATTGTTCTTAAAACTAGGTTGAAGGTTGCACATGGAATTTTGAACCAAGATAAAAAGTAATATCATAAAATAGACATGTGAAAGAAACTTAAACAATTAAGTTTGACAATAAAAATATTTTGATCAATGATATCTGCACTTGCTAAGGTGGCAACTCTTTGTTGCATCATGTTGATTCATCCCCAATGTAATTCCATTGGGACTTGGGGTATGAGCTTCATAGAGACTATCATGAATTTTAATGGTTCGGCTCCCAATTCGAACAATTTGCCTATGCATTCACTGCTCATCATTACTGTCTGTCTTGTTGAGCTTGCCTTCCCACACTTGGTGGGAATTTTAACTCTGCCTTTCCCCTATTTTTCACTATGGGGGTTTTTGGTCTTAGAGTTCTTTGGGATTGTGTTGTGCTTTTTGGTGTTGATAGTGAGTGTATCATGGGTGGGGACAATAACATGGTGGAGCCCAATTCTTGCGAGAATTGGGAAAATGATCCCATTGTATGGGGTATACTCTCAATCGGTGGTGTCACTCCTTACTTGGTGAAACTCCATGGGTATGACCCGCTAATTATTAAGGCTTTTGTTAATGGCTGGAAAAATAGTACCTTGATGGATTACAAGGTTGAAATCACTTTCTCTAGGGATCTCATTTCAAAAGTGACAAGTCTTCTTATCAAAGGGAAGAAGTTTTACAGAGATTCAAAGCTTCAGAGGAGGCAGTGACTCTATTTTTTAAAGACGGTGAAAGGAAGAAGGTGAAGAAGACAAAGACATGTTGTAAAATGTAGACACCTAAAAATGGTTCGAGCCTACTATTCTACGTGTTTTAACATTTTTAGCATTACAATTGAAACCTTGTTTTGCGACCTAATTATTCCTCTATGTTGCGCATATGATCTTTATTATATGACAACATTGTGTCTTTCGTCGATGATTGAATATTGCAAAATTGTTCAATTATTTACTAACATTTCTACTCTCTTTACCAAATTGATCATTTTCCTAATCAATTCCGATCAACCCTAAACCGATCCTATTCGATCCTAAACCATTCCAAACCTTCCTAAATCAATTCAAGCTCATTCTATTCTATTCCTAATCACTTTTAGAATTGTTTGGACTCATTCCAATCATTCTAGGGCATTGTCCAAGAACATCGATGCCTAATTAACCCAATCTCCTAACTGATCAAAACCCTATTCCAAATTTGATCAATCTTGTCATCATTTCAGGAGCATTGTCTAAGTTCATCGATGCCTCGTATCCCATTAATCATATATTTGATAACATTGTCAAAGTTCATCACTGTTATCATTATCAATATCAATTCAATAGTGTTGTCCATGTTTGTCAATACTATTTCTGATCATCATTATTTCGGGAACATTGTCCAAGATCATCGATGTTTCCCCATTCCTATTTCAATCCTACGACACCATCAAAGTTCATTGGCACTTTTTAATCATTTCCAAACATCATTATGCGGGCGCATTGTCAAAGCTCATCAATGCCTCATGATTTCCTAAACTATTCCAGAACCCTCGAAATTGATCCTAATCCTTATCAATATCATCAAAATCATTTCAATTTGACATTAACACCTTCAATTCGATCAATAATTCACTAATTTCCCCCCTTGGGATGAATAACCCATAGTTTATCCCTATGTCCTAATTGAATAAATAAATAGACTTTATTTATTCCCTTTTCCCTAAGTCTTCAACAATTAATTAATTTTTATTAATTAATTGGCTAATTTCAATTTATGAGATTTTCATAATTTCATAAATCTAATTATTAATTTTGCGAGGAATATTGAATTATTAATTGACTTAATGATTCCTAATCTTACCTAATTATCATATCCCTTAATGGAGATTCACATCCCTATTAAGGTGCTTCATGAATATCTTCAATATTTCCTTATTTGATCTCCCCCGTATCATGCTTCCAAACACCCTACCTACCAATATCTTCATTTATGCATTGATTCTATGCAATCTTCACCTAATTGACTCTCATTTGAACTATAAATTGAGAGGCATTTCTCTCTTTCAAGGTTAGATCACTATCTCCTAGTATTCTCACTTGCAAACTTGGCTTTTGTATCTTTGTGCAATAGTGTTATTGTCAAAGAGCAACATCAAATCTGATTATGGAGAAGAAAGGAGGACATGGGAGCTGCATTTGAAGGGAGTTCTTAGTGTTTTTATGCTTTGTATTTGTAAACTCTTGTTTTGAATGGCTTTCATGATAGATTAAATAGGTTAGCATATTATTTAGGGTTTGTGGTCTCCTAGATATGCTAATATGCCTTTTCTGGTCTTACATTTGGTGAACCTGACGTGAAACATGCTTAACTGATTATTTTTTTGTGTTTTTGTGTCTTTTGCAGGTTCTGGAAGAGTTCTGCGCAGGTGGTCACTAATTCTGTGCAAGTGGTCACTGTTTCTGCGCAAGTGGTCACTATTCCTGCGCAGGTGGTCACTATTTCTGAGCAGGTGGTTAAGTCTTGCGCAGTTGGGACCCAGACCTGTGCACTTGGATCCCAGATCTGCATAGTTGGCTGCTTAGCTGTGCAATTGGTCAAATGTGATCTATGTTTAGGGTTTAGGATCAGTATCTACATGTTTAGAAAGCACTTCTGCATTGTATGATTGCTTTTCCTATTATTATCTGCTATAAGGTTAAAATGAATCCTAAACTATGCAAATGAACCCTAATTTGGTTAACAAACCTAACATTTCAATTTGCAAGCCTAAAATGAACTCTCACATCTGATTTGGGCTCCTAAAATGAACTTCACATAGTTTAGGGTTGCATGCAATCAAGGTGTTTCCAATTTCAATCAAATTTGCAATCTAGCCTAATTTGGGGTTTGAATGGAATACATTGTGCAAGATCAAGTTATTTAAGTTGATAAGGAACCTAAAATGAACATGCACATCTGATTTGGGAATCTAAAATGAACTTTAAACTAGTTTAGGATCAAATGCAGATTTCTTCTTTAAGGTGTTCCTAAATCATATTGATGCACATGCAAGCTAATTATGGTTTCAAATTGACTTCAATCTTTCCAAATCAATCATAAATGGCATAAGGAATGAACCCTAGTTGTGTTTCTAATAGTCTTACTATCTAAGATGTGCAAAAGACCTCTGATTTTGCATGTTTTTACCACTTTTTAGGCCTCTAATCAGTTGTTGCGCACTTGGTTGTAGGTTCTGCGTAGGTGGTCAAAAGCTGCGCAAGTGGTAGCCTATTTCTGCATAGGTGGTACCCTAGTTCTGCATAGGTGGTAGCCTGTTCCTGCACAGGTGGTAAATTTCATGTTTTCATGCAAGTTTTTGATTTTCTGCATTCCTAAATCTATTTCTGCGCTTAGTATACTGGATTTCTATGTTACTGATGATTTGTGCAACATTTTGGCAATCATGGGATGAAGAATGAATCATAAAAACTACTAACGATGTTAATGCAGGACGTTTGTAGAAGACCTTGTGTTTTCTGAAACTTTCATGTATGTTTTTAGTAGTTAGAAAACACTTCAGCTTGGTGCTTTAAAATGATTCATTTCATTCATATGTCTGAAGTGTCTTTTAGTTTGTAAACCCTAAGAAATGTATGGACGTATCCTCTCCCCATGCCTTTGTGGATCTTGGGTGTAAGAGAAATCCATGCAAGTCCTTTAGTGTGGCTACTTCCCAAGTGCTTTAGTAGATCCAGTGAGAGTGGATGCCCAACCAATAATAGGCTAAAGCCAAGCCCATCTAAACCGGTATAGAAAAGATGTCATTATGATTAATCTCACAATGAATGGGTGTTGACTGCGTTATACTGGGAAGAATATCTCCCTCAGTACCCTTGTGGTGCGTTAAAACCTACAGAACGTAACTTTTGTAGGTTAGGAGGCCTCCATAACAGAGCTAATCTGCCACACATATAACCACCCGAACGGATGCCTTTACTAAATACCATGTTGTAGTATCCAAAAACCTTCTATCTGTTGGTGCGAAAGGTCAGAGACCAACTAAGACGCCCCACACTTTCGCGGCTATTAGTAGAGACAACAATCCCTTGGGAAGTGATGACCCTTGGGACTTGAAGCTTGGAGTTCCTGAGAAGTGAGTGCACTGTAAGGAGGAGCCCATGACTCCAAGCTTCTATTTTGTCCGCTATTAGTAAGCACAGCTGAACTTCGGTTCAAGTGGGGATTCAATAGATACTATCCTTGCTATCCTTAGGAAGTGGTGTGTTTGTTCCTTTTTCCAATATCCATTCTCAATAATGTGTCTTGTGTGAGTGTTTCAAACTTTAATAAAAATGACAACATCTTAAAAACACTCTCCTAAAGAACACTTTTTCCAAATCAATCTTCAAAAACAATCAAACGGTCAAAACACACCTTGTCTTTGAGTAAACATATGAAACCTTTAACTTTTCACTTGGAACCTTTTGGCATGCTTGATAGTCTTCATCTTGCATATTCATGACCTAATCTCCTTGCATTTGCGTTTCAAAAAGTCCATTGCATTATAGATCTCATTAAAATCCTCATTATAGTCCCTTTTGCATTATTCCTAATCATAGTCCTCTTGCATACATAGCTCATTTTAGATCCTCTTTAAAAACTTTGCAAACAATCCTAGAAAGTATCCAAATCATAGAGCATTTCTTTATGGCGCTAAAAATAGGATCTTGATTTGGTCCCCTTTTGTCCCAAAATTTTCAAACCCCCCTCCCCTTGTCAAGTGGTCACATTCAACCTTTGTCATGATGGATTTGACCTAATCCCTTTTATCAAACTTGTCCCTTGTCCCTCAATCCTTTTTTTTCAAGTCAAGATTCTTATTCAACCTCATGAGGTTATGCTCTTAGGTTTGTCTCCTTTCCAAATATTTATTGTCAAAGTCCAAAAAACCAAAAACATAGTTGCATAAACCTTAGGTTGCATTTTGCATAAGCTCCTTGCATTTCAAAATTTGCATTTCTAACAATTCCAAAAAAATCTTGCATTCGCATATAGTAATCATGCCAATTTTCACAAGATCTCAAGCATCCAAAAGGAAACAAGATCCTTATCTACCTATGTTTACATCACAACCAGAATCACAACTACCTTTTGATCCAAGACTAGGTGTTGCATATCATAATCAAACTAACCTAATCAACATGCAACCATTGGAAGAAGTACATCAAACATTTCATGACCCAAGACATGTCACATTGCCTCAAGGACCTATCACTACATAGAGGATCCCTGGTACAACTCCAAGCAATGATTTATGCAACATGGGATATCCTTCCAATACTTCCCCAAACTTTGGCACTATTCAGTGGGGACCTCCCCCAACCTTTGAACCAATTTTTGTACATATGCCACCTGACCAAGGTAGTGTTCCCCCTACACCCAAGGAGGAATACCAACAAACTTGTCAAATCAATTAGGTCCAACCCAATTATTTGCAACAACAACCTATGCAAAACACATATTTTGGATCTTATCAACCTCCTCCACCGCCACAAGATAATCAAGATCTTGGAAATACCTCAAGTCCCTCTTTGGATTCTGGAGACTCACATGAAACATTTGCTTCCTTCAAATATTTATCTAAAGAGGAGATCGATGAAGCTATTAAAAACAAAAAAATCAGTAGACATTAATGTATCTCATGACTGAAGATCCGAGATGATATATCAAAGCAATACGAAGGACAAACCCTCAATTATTCTTGGAATATCAAAATCCCCCACAATCTACTTTGGAAGAGAACCAAGACTTAGTGATTTGGGATAGAAAAAGGCGAGAACAACCCTTCGATGAGTCAACTATGGTGGCAACACAAAAAAGAGAACGAAATGATTTAACTGTCGATATTCCTCCAAAGGAACAGTACATACCATTGGATAATCCTTTATTTGAAGAGATAGCACTCCCTCCTCCAGAGTGGATGCTAAAAAATCCCTAAGAAAGGTCCTCAAAGAACACGGATGATTGATTTTAAGAATCGCTTGCCCAAAGGATCAAATGAAACGTTCGCATTTCCTTGGGGAATTCCATATGTAAACCCTTTTGAAGAAACACAACCGAGTGGTCCTCCTTTGGTAACACATGAAAAATTCCTAGGAAGTACTTCAAATGAAACAATTTCCAAAGGACCATTCAATGAACCACCAAGGTTATCCACATTTGATGCATCTCATGTGACTACTACGACTATACCTAGTCAGTTGCAAGATCAAAAGAAGAAGAGCCTCGTTGATATCACAACAATTCCACCTAAGGTGACTCAACAAGCACATGTAACACAACAAGTGCAATAAGCCCAAGCATCTCAACAAGAACCACCTATGGATGTAGCACAACCAGTGCAACAACCATTTGTAGCACAAGTTAACATGGTATCTCAAGCACAATCATCAAAATGTAAGACTGCAAATCTTGTTGGTATACTTGCACCACTTGGATTTCAGCAAGATCATAATATGCAACAACCAACAATGGAGGTGGGTCAAGAATCTCATCCTTTCACACAACATGTGTAAGGTCCAAAGGTGCAACAAGTGCACCCACAACAACAACAACATATCCAACAATATGTACAACAACATCAACATGTTCTATAGCAGCAATATGCTCAACAACAACATGCTCTACAACAACAATATGTACAGCAACAACAACATGCTTTACAATAGAAATATGCTCAACAACAACGAAAACAACATGTTCAACAATAGCAACAACAACAACAACATGTTCAACAACAATACATTCCGCAGCGACAACCATATGTTGCACAACAACAAAAACAACAACAACAACAATAACAACATGTGTTGAAAACTCAACAATAGGTAGTATGCACCAAGATATCAACAACAAGTTTCTCAACCATACTATGTGACACAAGGTCAACAATATAATCTTCCACCAATAAATCAGAAACATGTGGAAGATCCTCAACAACATGTCAGACAACAATTGGCACCACTCCACGACATCTCTTCTGAATCTTCAGAATCAGATCGGGCCTCAGAATATAGTCGACATTCAATCGCTTCTAAGCGAACACATAATTCTGATACACGTGGAAAAGATGTGAAGTCTTCGCAGAATGCAGACATGATTTAACAAATCCAACACTTGTAGAAACAACTGAATGATCTATAATTCAAGGACAAGAAGACACTTTATACACAACGAGACCTATGTCCTAATCCATTTGATTCTAGCATTTACATGCCTCCTTTTCCAAAGAATCTTGAAGTACCTAAATTTGAAAAGTACAAAGGAAAAGGTAATCCAATCGATCACATTCAGGAATTTTATACTTCTTGCATTGATGTTCACAATGATGACACATACCTCATGCAACTCTTCCCTCGAAGCCTTGGGGGTTAAGCAATGGAGTGGTACTCTAAATTACCAGGCAATATCAGGTCCTAGAAAGAATTAGCAGACAAGTTCATCTCACACGTTGTGTTCAACATATCAAGTGAGGTCATGCTGACTGACTTGTGTACAACCAAACAAAAGGTTGGAGAATCATTTATGCCCTTCCTATTGTGATGGAGGAATTTGGTTAGTCAATGCCCTTTTGATGTGCCAAAAGAACAACAAATATGATTATTTATCCAAAATCTAGTACCAAAAATGATGTATGAGCTCAAAATCAAATACCCAAGCACCATTCAAAAGCTCATGAAAAAAGGAATTGACATTGAAGATGCTCTTATTGAGAAAGGAGTACTAAAAATCAACAAGGATAATCAGAATGCGAGCACTTTAAGTGACAAGCCAAAATTTTGGTCTCAGAATAAAAATGTCACAAATGATGGCATTGTCGATGCACAGACAGTCAATGCAACACAACAGAAAGTGAGTCTTAAAGGACCTACTGTTAAAAACATGCAAACAGTGACTCCAACATAATAACGTGCAACAAAATCAGCAGCATCAACCACCGAGAAATAGAGATGGACCACAAAGACAATTCACGTCGTTGGGTGAACCACTCCATTCGGTATTGCAATAGTTATTGCAAAACAATTACATTCAATTACCCGAGATCCGCGATGAACCAACTGTTAAACCCCCTTGGTAGGATGACAACAAATGTTGCAATTATCATCAGACAAAGGGACACAACCAATATCTTCTATCAGTTAAAACATAAAGTCCAAGACCTCATTGATCAAGGTGTGATTGAAGTTGAACCCACGACGGGATCTTCCAATACTGACCATACTATTTTCACAAACCCTTTGGTGTATCATGAAAAGGTAAAGGCCTCTACATCAAATTCAAATTCCAAGAACAATGTCAATTATACTCAGACCGGCCATGACTATACTATCAATTGCTTCTCTGAGGTTGATTCATGTGTGTCCACTCTAACCTTTCGGGATAGTAACCCTCAATGCGTAGTCACTACCCGTCGTACCCAGATTACTGTGCCTGGCGCACCATCTAAACCCAAGGTACCTTCAGATTACAACCTTGTCGACTAGCTCGGTAAGACACCTGCCTTGATATCAATCCTTGATCTGCTGCGCACATCCCCCCAACACAAGGAAGTCCTTGACAAAGCTTTTAAAGAGTCCACTGTTCTGAATGATATTGACACTAACCAGTTTCAGGTCATGATGAGGAACTTCTCTGTGTCCCAGCATGTCACATTTTCAAAAGATGATGTTCCACACGACCGGCTTGGCCATAATGATCCTCTCCATCTTGAAGTCTTTTCCCATAATGCCAAAATCTGACGAGTCATGATAGACAGTGGAGCAGGACTTAACATCTACACCTTAAAGGTCATCCTTGATCTTGGCTACAATGAGAGTGATATTGATCCCTCTAGGAGAATCACAATAAAGGAATATGATGACATTGAACGTCCTTCCAAAGGATTCATCATACTGCCCATCAGAATTGGTCCAGTTACTGAAAACACATTGCTGCAAGTCCTGGATCTAGACTTTCCCTACAACATGATCTTAGGATGCCCATGGATCCATGCCATGAAGGCGGTTCCCTCTACGTACCATCAATGTCTAAAATTTTTTCACAATGGAGCTGAGATCACTATCCCAGGTGATCCTAACCCTTTCCAATTCTATGCTAATCTAAGAGAAGGGCCCTCCAACAGGTGCCTACCAACAGCGAAGTTGCCCCATCCAATTCCTCCAAATATGTTGATACATCCACCCTTGAAAAAATGGTCAAAGGGAAGATGAAGATTGAAGATAAAGGTTGTGGAGAGTATACCATGGCGCAAGCCTTTCATATTGGGAATCTTCCTCTCTCCCCAAAGTCTTATGGAAAACCAAATTTATTGCAAAAATAACCACCCAAGACCACCATGAAAGTTATGCCCTTACCTACACTCACTCGGTGGGGAGGTTTGCACAAGGAACATGTATATGAAAATGCATCCAGCTGAATTTTCCAAGACAAACAAAAACAAGAACAGGAGCTCACTGAGATACCCGTTGAAAGATACAGACCCAGGTTCACACTCATGCAGAAAAAAGGCTATGATGGCCACAGTGGTCTTGGCATACACAAGCAAGGGATTTTTGAACCTATTTCTGCAAAAGGTCATCCTCCTCATTTGGGCATTGGATTTAAACCATTATAAATTAGCTCTTTGAATGTCAAAATGGCCTCATGTAAAAATGTGGAGGTTTCAAATGATGACAAGGCATCTGAGGTTCCCCATTCTTACACTACCAATTCCAATGAGTGGGAATGGACGTCCTATTCCTCTAGTTCTGATGAGATTGACCGTGTCTTTCCTAAATATGAAGACCCGCCTATCAAAGACAAACATGTTAACACAATACCTCCTCCAATAACCTGTCCTGATCCCTGGGCTAGAATTTTCTGGGATCCCATTCTTGAACCTTCAGTGCACTAAGTCTCTAACTCTGAAGACACTGATGTTTACCTCTTTGCCTTTACCTATGGCCTCAAAAAAATATATACTAGTACTGACGATGACATCCCCCTAGTCTACCCTGAACTTATTGATTGGGACGAGAAAAGATCACCGATCTTAGATTGCTTCAAAAATGATGAAGCAATAGTAGAATTCTTTGAGCTCCAAGACGGCATGCCATCTGGTAGCCAGAAAGCAAGGTTCTACATTGACCTTGTTGCTACAACATATTTTGGGGAGTCAACTCCATCTTCCAGTCGCAAAATTGAAAATGATAAAATCAAAAGAATAGGTCCTCTGATGAAAACCAATAGGCACTAGTTGACCATACAAAATTAAAAACAAAGGACGTATCCAAGGGTGAAAACCTCTTTGGGGAACCCAAGGATGGAAGATTGGACATATCCCCTCTAAAGGAGAAGTTAGCATTGCTCATTGAAATGACTGAGGAAATCAACTTGGGAACACTAAACAACCCCAAGATCATACACTTTGCAGCATCACTCTCACCAAAAGAGAAGGACAAATTTATCAGATTCTTCCTTGAGCGCAAGATTAATTTTTCCTGGTCCTATGCTGACATGCCTGGCTTGGATCCTGAGTTAGTTCTTCACCACCACCTTCTAAAGCTAGGTGTGAAGCCAGTCAAATAGAAGCTAAGAAAAATGCATCCCCAAATAGCTCTACTGGTAAAAGTAGAATTGAAGAAGCTATTGGATGCTGGTTTTATCAGACCTATCGGTTACACAGACTAGATTTCCAATCTAGTACCTATCAGCAAGCACACTAGGGGCATACAGATATGCACTGATTTCCATGATCTAAATAAGGCATGCCCTAAAGATGATTTTCCTCTGCCTAACATTGACATCATTGTCGATATGACTGCAAGATACGAGATGTTGTCACTGATGGATGACTTCTCTGGTTACAACCAAATTTAGATTTCTCCTGAAGATAAACCCAAGATAGCTTTCACATGTCCTTGGGGAACCTATTGTTGGAATGTCATGCCCTGTGGCCTCAAGAATGTCGGAGCCACTTACCAATGGGCAATGACCACAATCTTCTATGAATTCATGCACATATTGGTGGAATATTATGTTGATGACCTCCTCTGCAAATCTACAACCAAGAAAGATCATTTGAGTATTCTAGCCAAAATCTTTGAAAGAATGGAAGGATATAAGCTTTGCTTAAATCCCCAAAACTGTGTTTTTGGAGTATTTTTTGGAAAACTCCTAGGATATATCATCTCTCAACTAGGTATTGAAGTGGATCCTACAAAGGTGCAAGCCATTTTAGAAATGCCTTCGATAAACACTCTAAGGAAGCTGAGAAGTCTACAAGGGAAACTATAGTCTATCCATCGGTTCATTGCATAACTCACAGATAAATGCCAGTCATTTCAAAATATGTTTCATAAAGGTGTGATTTTTCATTGGAATGAACAATGTGAGCACTTGTTCCAACAATTGATATATTATCTATTACATCCACCAATCTTGATGCCTCCCATTCTAGGAAAGCCATTTATCTTGTATAATTCTGCCACAAAAACCGCATTGGGTACTCTTCTTGCACAACATGATGATCAAGGAAAAGAAAGAGCTATTTATTACATCAGCAGAACACTGGTTGGATATGAATTAAACTACTCCCTCATTAAACGAGCCTGTCTTGCTATGGTTTTTGCAACACAGAAGTTAAGACATTACATGCTACACCAGAAAACCATGTTCGTGTCCCGGATTGATCCATTGAAGTATCTTTTAGGCAAAGCAACTCTCATGGGTCACCTAGCCAAATGGGTCATTCTCCTGGGTTAGATTAACATAGAGTATGTAGACAGAAAAGTAATAAAAGGCCAGGTGATAGCAAATCATCTTGCAGAAGCACCAGCTCCAGATGATCACCCGTTGCTTTTAAAATTTCTAGATGAGTCCATTTTTGCATTCACTGACTCTAATGAATGGAAACTCTATTTTGATGGCTCACACACTAGGCATGGATTAGGGCAGGTATAATGTTTGTCACCCACAAGGCGATGTCATACCAAAATCTTACAAAATCGCATTTGCATGCACCAACAACATCGACGAATATGAATTCCTTGTTACTGGACTCAAAATTTCTATTCATTGGAAAATCCAACACCTCAAGGTGTATGGTGATTCTCAATTAGTCATCTGATAGGTCACTGAAGACTATGAAACCAAAGATGAAAAGTTGGTACCTTACAAACAATTGGCTGACTTTCTCAAGGAGCAATTTGTCACAATTAGTTTCCGCCAACTTCCTTGAGTACATAAAAAATAGGGAGATGTTATGGCCACTATTGCTTCTATGATGGACATGTCGAATAATGAAGAGAGATGTAAATTTCTCATTGAGCAGTTGTTTCTTCCTAAGTTTAACATTCTGCAATCTGAGCTCGTGTGTGATATTGTTGGTCCTGATTCCCCTTGGTACCAAGATGTTTACGATTACCTACATACCCAGATCTTACCCCCTGCCTTATCCCAGAACAAATGTCAAGCTCTTATCCGTCAAGCCTCCTGTTATGTCATCATCAGTGATACCTTCTATAGGAGAGCCTATGACCAAACCCTCCTCAGATGCCTCAATTCGTGGGAGGCTAACACTACTTTACATGAGGTCCACGATGGTATTTGTGGAGGGCATTTCAGTGGTTTGAGTCTTGCTAAGAAGCTAGTTAGAGAAGGATATTATTGGCCCACCATGGAGCAAGATGCACATAAATTTTCTAAGAAATGTTACAAATGGTAGATTCATGGCAATTTGATTCATGCTCCAGCACAGGATCTACAACTAGTGGTTTCTCCATGGCCCTTTTCTCAATGGGCATTTGATCTTGTAGGGAAGATTACACCCCTATCTTCTTATGGCCACAAGTATATCATCACAGCCACTGAGTATTTTACCAAATGGGTGGAAGCTATCCCTATGCCATACATCACCAGCAAGCAAATTTCTAGATTCATCCTGAATTATATCATTTTCCACTATGGAGTTCCTCTGGCCATCATTACTGATCATGGTAGCTCATTCTAGAACAAAGATGTTACAAAGCTTTGTGAGAAATTCAAAATCTGTCATGGATTTTCTAGCATTTACTATCCACAAGGCAACGGCCAAGAAGAGGCATCTAACAAAACAATCATTAAGATCCTCCAAAAGACTGTCAATGATGCTGGCCACAATTGGCACCTGCAACTAAATCCAGCTCTTTGGTCCTACATAACCAGCATTCGCACCCCCACTGGTGCTACTGCATACTCTCTAGTCTATGGCGTTGAGGCCATATTACCTCTCAAGGTTGAAATTCCATCACTGAGAGTATCCTTAAAAGGTATTGTTGATGATGAACAGTACACAGTTTCTAGATTGCATGAGCTCGAAATGCTTGATGAGTGGAGACAAATGACCTTGGTACACTTGCAAGCCTATCAAAATAGTCTCAAACGGAGCTACAACAAGAAAGTTTGAGCTTGCCATTTTGAGATTAGAGACTTGGTTCTAAAGATAAATTACAAAAACCAGCCACACAGAGAGAAGGATGGGAAATTTGAACCAAATTGGGAAGGCCCTTATATAGTCACAGCAGCATATGGGTCTGGAGTGGATCAGCTTGCAACACCAGAGGGAGAACCATTGCCTGAAGTAATGAACAACATGCACCTCCATAAGTATTATGCATGATCATGAAAAAAGTAAAAAAAAATTTGCAAACATTTCTGAAAAAATTACAAAAAAATAGCAAACATTTTTGAAAAAATAGCAAAAAAAGAGAAAAAGAGAAAAAAACAAAAAGAGAAAAAAGAGAAAAAAAATGGTTGGATTGATGAAAACCTGGTAAACAAGCATCTTGGCACGTAAAACTAGAAATCAATAGAAAAATCTCGTTTACAAGTGAAAACTTGGCAAACATGCACTTTGGGCAAGTACCGTGGTGAAAACCTGGCAAGTAGGCGCCACGCGTAGTAAGTTGTTGCTCCAATGTCTATCATAATTCCACCTGGTATCTTGATGTCTTTTCCTGATCACATCTTTCACTTTGCATCAACCCTAGTGCCCCTTTATGGCCTATAACTGGTTGATCTCCTTTGTCTTACCCTTGGTATACCCAGTCTGTCTGTCTCTTTGGCCTCTATACATAGTCTATCTTCTGTCTGGGGGTAGATTCCTGGCACTGAGCGTCTTTGAATTTGAATTTGAACTGGGGGCAAGACCTTGAACGTGGTTTATCCATGAGATTCCTTGACTATTCGATTGGAGATAACAAATTGTAAATATCTTAATGACCTGAAAAAATCCTAAAAATCCAAACAAGCAGCTCAAAAATCTAAAAAAATCAAATAATGTCCTAAAAAATTGCTAAAAATCAAATATGATCCTGAAAAAAGACCCTAAAAATCAAATATGATGCTGAAAAAATCATAAAAATCATAAAAAAACCTGAAAAAATATCATCACAAAAAAATTCAGATATCTCAAAAATCCTAAAAATTGCAAAAATCTCTTCAAAAATCTGTAATAAATTTGTACATACTTGTCTTCTTTTTGCAAATCGAACATCATGTTTGCAGAAATCAGTGGTAGATTCATCATTATGTGCTTAACGAAATCATGTTCTCACAAACGCGATCTGAATCATTGTGACTCAGCATTCAATCTGGTTGGACCTGTTCCATCTTTCGATCTTTACTATCCAATCAATCTGTCCAATTTATCAATCAATTATCAAATCAGTCAATTTGTAATCTAAGCTATCAATCAACAAACATTTAATGCAAGTAACAAAAGGTCATAATGGTTGTTGGCTCACATTGTTTCAGTGAGTGTTTTATCTTTTATTGATTTTCTTTTTTGATCATGTTCCTATGCTACTCGATGATATCATCTAAACTTATGAGAGTAGCCAGGATGGTTCATGACCAGTTTTTGCTTTATTTTTTTTCTGCTTGTTTGATGATCTCATGAAATTTTGGGGCATGTCCGCTATATGCTTTAGAATGGAGAAGATCATCCTCTATATGCATCATGTTTGTTTACGTGAAAGGATAACATTCTCGCTCTAGCTTTTGTGCCACGATGCGCCGCATTCGCTTTTGCAATATCAAAATAAGCTCTTATAACAAAATTGCACTTTTGAAAGCCAACATCTTCTTACTAACATTTCTTCATCTAATTTCCTCTTTCTTCTAACAATTCTTCAGTCAGTCCTCGTAGTCGCCTTGGTCTAGTACTCTGGTATCTCAAAAATAGGTGCATCATGCATACATGCATTCATAAACAAGAAAAACAACAAAAACATGTGCATTTTGCATTCATACATTTCAAAAAAGCAAAAAGACAAAAACAATGCTTGCATCCATAACATATTATCATGTAACAAAGGACATACATTGCAATATCTAAGCATCATCATCTAACAGGATAGTAAATCATATACATAAGCATCCATCATGTGCATCATAAAGTAGCTTCATATCATATATATATATATATATATATATATATATATATATATATATATATGTCTCAAAAAATATCAGAGTGCAAAAATCAAGGTGTTTGTATACAGTGAGGCCCGCAGGCTCATAATCTATAACATGTCTATCAAAAGTGTCCCTCTGCTAGAGAGAACTCCCTGTCAAACCATTCTCTCTTGGTCCTCCTGATCCCTGTCATGTCTGGAAGATGAGGCTCCCCCTATCTGATGCCCTCTCTATCCTAATCTCGGTGGCCCCATCGGTCCAAACACTCCCCCACTGCTTTGTGTCCTATGGGAATGTGATCGGTTGGATGATGCCCTATAACTCAGTGCCCACTGCTCTCATGACATATCTCTCTGGTACATGTCCTTCCAATACTGTGACTCTTCCCGAGCATCCCCTAGCATCCCTGCAATCTCACATGCACCTGCATCTCTGATGGTACTGATAAACTGGCATGACTCCTCCTCGCCTCTCTGTGCCCTAGACATAGCTGTATCTTGAGAGGCGAGCAACATATCCCTCTCTACTGTCAATCTGTCCACCTATGCTTCCAGTGATCCTTGCTCTATAGCCCATGTAGCTCTATCAAGTGTCAATCGGTCTATCTAGATCATAAGCTCTGTAATGCACTGTCTTTGATCCTCAAACCTGTCATCAGGACCCTGTATGTCATCCTCATGTAGTAGATCATCTTTGTCCTCATCCATCTGCATCCACATATTATCGAGATCCCTGTCTACATCATCCCCATCCTCATCGCTCTCCTCATCCTCCTCATCCTCTTCATCATTTGACCCCTCCTCCTCCTCATCCTCATCCTCCTCCTCGGTGCTCTCACCCCTGGACATCCGCACTCTCGGTACTGCCACCTTCGGATTTGTCAGAGGAACAGGCCTATGCTCAGCGAACCATCTATCGTACTCATCTGTACTCCTTACATGTGCAATATCTACACCTACTCCCTGCTGTCTGGGTCGTAACTGCTCAAACTCTGCATATGCCACCTGAGGTTGGAGCACTGCACCCCATGTCCTGACCTCAGCCCTTGATCAAGTGAATAATATTGTACCAGTCAGTACTCCCTGCCTCTCTCCAAACTGTCTATGGACTCTCTCTAGAAGTTGAATCTCGATGACCATATGACCCATGATAAACCTCCCGATGAGGTATCTCTTGTGTTTACAGTAAGGTAGGTGCTCCCTATCATCATCCCATCTGTGGAAATCTTTGTATGGTCTCCATGTAAAATCCTTGAGCAAGTCTATCTCGTGTCATAAATGCGATGTGTATCCCAACGGCCCCTATGCAAGAGCTCCCTGATAGCAGTATACATATGACATGTTTGGCTATACGATCCTCTGAGAAATGGGCCAGAAAATAGCTATGTGCTCGTATGCCCAAATCTGTAGTAGTGTGATCACGCTACTGATCGATAATCCTCCCCTGTACACCAGCTGATGGAGCTGATAGTACGTCATTGCCAACATACATGGCCCCCATGCAAACATTGTCCCCTCCATGATCATGTGCTCAAGAACCCTCCCCAGCCGATAGGGAATCTATGGCCTCGTTTGTCAGGCACTAGTAGACACGTGATCACCCCACATATCACTGCAATCATCTTGTCATGTTGTCTCGCGACTGTCTCCCACCGAATCTCATAGTCCCAGATATCAAGGTCATCATCATCGCTATCAAATAATATGTGCAACTCTGATCTACCTATCGAGGGGTCGTACTCTGCTAACTCCCCATAGATGAAAATCCTAAGGATGCGCCACACATCCTCCAATGTCACTATAGCCTCACCTATCATCAGGTCAAATGAGCTCGCCTCCGAGTGCCACTGCTCTGCCAGCGTTGTGATCAAACCTTGATTTTCCCTAATCTTGGGCATGTAAGTGATGTAATATAGTCCTAGCGAGGCTAGGATCTACCTCTCATGACTGCTCAGTCGATGTCGAATGTCCAGATGTGCCAGTCTGCTCTCTTATGTCTGTAGAACTACAAGCTCCTCCTGCAATCACCATGTAACTTTGGTCAAATTTTTGTACTTTATGTTCCTTGTTGACCAACCTAGGACCTATTTTGGCCAACTTTGACCTAATTTTGACCTTTTCCTAGGGTTATGACCTATTTAGGGAATTTTAGGGTGGTTTAGGACCCCCGAACCTTGATTTAGGGCATTTGCAGACCCTCCTGACCATCTGCGCAGATTGGCTTACCACGTGCGTAGGCTGCACATGTGGTCATCCCACCTGCACTTACTGTGCAGGTGGGCACGTGACCTCACAGGTGGCATGTGTGGACCCCCTACGAACCCCGTTTGACCCTATTTTGACCCCTATAATGCCTAGAAAAGTGTGTAAACCTAGAAATCACTAAGGGGCTCAGATGTACTCACCTTGGGTCCTACATTGGCTGGCCGTTGGTAGCTGTGCACTCGTTCCCCATGTTGATTCTCCACTGGCACTCGATCCATCCTCCTTGCTCCAGAGCTCAATTCTTCCAAATGTGAGAGTGAAAATGAGCTCCAAAACCCTCTCCAATCCCTTTTATAGCCTCTTGGTTGCCTAGATGGACATGAAACCCTTGCATTTTGTGTTGGTCATGATTCTTTTTGCACTCTGCACCTCATATCTTTTGCGTTTGACCTCCAATTTTCAATTTGATCGTTGTTGTGGATCTGTCTCGTCATTGTCGACAAATCGACCTATCATTTGCATTTTTTGGATGATTTCTCAAGGGGACACCTATGTATCCCACTATCACTAGGGCATATTTTAATGCTATTTTTTCTTTAGGATTCTTTGACACAACACTCATAATCGCATTATATCAAAGAGGGGCAAAATGTAGACACCTAAAAATGGTTCGAGCCTGCTAGTCTATGTATTTTAATATTTTTAGCATTACAATTGAAACATTGTTTTGCAACCTAATTATTCGTCTATGTTGCGCACATGATCTTTATTATATGACAACATTGTGTCTTTCGTCGATGATTAAATATTTCAAAATTATTCAATTATTTACTAACATTTCTACTCTCTTTATCAAATTGATCATATTCCTAAACAATTTTAGTCAACTCTAAACCGATCCTATTCGATCCTAAACCCTTCCAAACCTTCCTAAATCAATTCAAGCCCATTCTATTCTATTCCTAATCACTTTCAGAATTGTTTGGACTCATTCCAACCATTCTAAGGCATTGTCCAAGATCATCGATGCCTAATTAACCCAATCTCCTAACCGATCAAAACCCTATTCCAAATTTGATCAATCTTGTCATCATTTCAGGGGCATTGTCTAAGCTCATCGATGCTTCGTATCCCCTTAATTAGCTATTTGATAACATTGTCAAAGTTCATTAATGTTATTGTTATCAATCTATCAATATCAATTCAATAGTGTTGTCCATGTTTTTCAATACTATTTCTGATCATCATTATTTTTGGAACATTGTCCAAGATCATCGATTTATCCCCATTCATATTTCAATCCTATGATGCCATCAAAGTTCATTGGCACTTTTCAATCATTTCCAAACATCATTATGCAGGCGCATTGTCAAAGCTCATCAATGCCTCGTAATTTCCTAAACTATTCTGGAACCCTTAGAATTGATCCTAATCCTTATCAATATCATCAAAATCATTTCAATTCAACATTAACACCTTCAATTCGATCAATAATTCACTAATTTCCCCCCTTGGGATGAATAACCCATAGTTTATCCCTATGTCAGGTAATTGAATAAATAAATAGATTTTATTTATTCCCTTTTCCCTAAGTCTTCAACAATTAATTAATTGGCTAATTCCAATTTATGAGATTTTCATAATTTCATAAATCTGATTATTGATTTTGTGAGGAATATTGAGAATATTGAATTATTAATTGACTTAATGATTCCTAATGTTACCTAATTATCATATCCCTTAATGAAGATTCACATCCCTATTAAGGTGCTTCATGAATATCTTCAATATCTCCTTATTTTATCTCCCCCATATCATGCTTCCAAAGACCCTACCTACCAATATCTTCATTTATGCATTGATTCTATGCAATCTTCACCTAATTGACTCTCATTTTCTATAAATTGAGAGGCATTTCTCTCTTTCAAGGTTAGATCACTATCTCCTAGTATTCTCACTTGCAAACTTGGCTTTTGTATCTTTGTGCAATAGTGTTATTGTCAAAGAGCAACATCAAATCTGATTATGGAGAAGAAAGGAGGACATGGGAGCTGCATTTGAAGGGATTTCTTAGTGTTTTTATGCTTTGTATTTGTGAACTCTTATTTTTAATGGCTTTCATGATAGATTAGATAGGTTAGCATATTATTTATGGTTTGTGGTCTCCTAGATATGCTAATATGCCTTTTTCTAGTCTTACATCCCCTATTTTTCACTATGGGGGTTTTTGGTCTTAGATTTCTTTGGGATTGTGTTGTGCTTTTTGGTGTTGATAGTGAGTGTATCATGGGTGGGGACAATAATAGGGTGGAGCCCAATTCTTACGAGAATTGGGAAAATGATCCCATTATATGGGGTATACTCTCAGTCGGTTGTGTCACTCCTTACTTTGTGAAACTCCATGGGTATGACCTGCTAATTATTAAGGCTTTTGTTAATGGCTGGAAAAATGGTACCTTGATAGATTACAAGGTTGAAATAAATATCTCTAGGGATCTCATTTCAAAATTGAAAAGTCTTCTTATCAAAGGGAAGAAGTTTTACAGAGATTCAAAGCTTCAGAGGAGGCAGTGACTCTATTTTTTAAATACGAAGAAAGGAAGAAGGTGAAGAAGACAAAGACATGTTGTTATGCGCAAGGCACCATTAAACTATTGTGAGAAGAATATGCAGAGCTTATAATGATTTATTTCACCCTTGACGAGATTATACCTTCCTTTTTAGCTATCATTTCCTTTTTCTCAACCATTTCAAGCATAATTGTATTATTTCTTTTTTGTTTTATTTTCTCTTATCTCTTTGTGATGACCTCAATGAGCACAGAAAGAATCATAATCTCCCTATTATACTTAGGGCCTCATCCTTCTTATCACGGAATATGCTAAGTCAATTTCTATCCCCCGAAAACCATCTTTGGCCAACAGAAAGATTGGTTATGCCCAAAATGTCCATGTCCATTTGGTATGTCTACTAACCCTGAGAATGTCCTCTTGGATGAGGATGCATGTTTCCACCTTGTAAATATAAAGCACTCAAAGAAGAAGGAGAATTTTGATTCTAAGCTAACTTGATCTCATGGGTATGAAACTAACAATGATGGCACTTACTATATCCCTCCTGGTTCATAATCTTAAGATAATGTGAATTTTGTCCCTGCGTCCTATACCCCCCATCGATCAGGGTTGAAATTGAAAAAGGGCCCACCTTGGGAGTGGGTGATTCGTCCAAATCCCATAAGGTAAGAAAGAAAAATAGGGAAAGAAGGTGAAGAGGACTTATATGGTTCTAAATGAGATGAAGGGGGTTGAAAAGTTATCCCACCCTACTACTAATGACCCTAGTATTGAATAATTTATGCTAGAAGGGGATGGTCAACCTATGGATTCCTATTGTGCTAATGAGTTCCCTGAGTAGGTTGATGTTTGTTTTCATATTGAGATCCTCATAAAGGTTGTGAAGGAAGCTGAATTTCTCTCTGTGGATGAGTTTGTAGACGTGGCAGTACTTCTAAGGAATGTTGGTAATGGCCAAGCCAAGTTAATTAATTGGATTGTTTCTAAAATTAAGTTGGTCAAGGACAATGTGAATTCCCTGACTTTCAGGTTTAATAAATCTCAACATGCTAGTATTTAGGGTTTGGATAAGGACGACTTTGGTAAAAAAAATTCTCTTACTTAGGTTGTTGCAAAAGATGTGAATGTCATGAAGATGAATTAGGATGAGAAGATTAGGATGCTAGTGGACACCATTGGGAAAAGTGCACAACAAGCTCAAGGTGGTGGCCTTTGTTAGTAGGTTTGCATTCTAGAGTAGCATGATGGGGTTAAAAATGCTTAATGAGGAAGCCCAGGTCCTCAAAGCTGGTGTTTCTAAAAAGGGGAAGTTTGTGCTTCAATATGTTGATTTTTTCAATCAGGTTTTAGGTGTTGTCGATGATCAAGGTAAAATAGGTTTGATTTCTCTGCAGGGACCCTCTACTAGGACTCGTAGTCACTCAAAAGGTGTTGTTGATTAGTCCCAAAATATCCATGATGTCATGGATATGCATGATAAAGTAATTTTGACCTAAACTTGGAGGCTACTAAAATTCTCAAGGAACTTCAGTAGCGTGGCTTCTATGACCCTATTTGATTTGTTTTCCTATTTTTTGGAAAATTGTTTCTTGTCGGTTTTAGTTTTCTTCTCTTTTTTTGTTGGCAAATTTTTATTGTAAAGGGTTTTGGGGTCCCTTCAAAACCTATTTTACCTAAATAAAAAAATATGCCTAACAATGCCAACAAACAAATATGTATGCAAAAATATGGGTGTGTGATCTTAGTGGAAACACAAATAAAGATAAATTTTAAGGTTGGAAAAGGAACAATCATAACCAAAAGTATGATATATGGCTAGCTAGGAGCCATCATATACAAAAGGAAAATGCAAGGTTGTGAAGGAGATATTACAATTAAAAGTGGTCAATATAGGGCTATGGAGGAGCGATCAAAACCAAAATTATTAGAGCTACATAGGAACTATAATGACCAAGAGTGAAAAATATAGGGTTACGAAGGAGCTATCATAACCATGAAATAATATTTGTGATATTAAATACTCCCTATAGATAGTTGCATTTGAAAATAACACATGGAATTAAAGAAGACGAGAAGAAGAAAGATACAAAATATATGATCATATAATTTCAATCAAATCATGCAAAAGTGTAAGAAGAGACAATATGATTTTCTTATATTGTCCTCAATGATAAGGTTAATGGGAAAATAACATAAAATATCAAGTATAAACATGTAAGGATAGATAAATACCATGTAAAGTTCAATCATCTAAACATAAATGAATGTTTGACAACTACCGCCCAATGTACCACACCCAAATGTGTGACTACCTCCCAAGCCATCGTGCTCAAATGCATGACTGTCTCTTGAGCTATCCATGGTTGTCTCCCAAGCTATGCAAATTTACCATAGATTTGTAGTTCATTTCCATAATTTTCTACTGTTGGGAATTGCGTGGTAGGCAATTCATTTTGAATTCCCTTGTTAACTAGCATATTTGGTGTAAATAATTTGTGTTTGTTGACAACAGAAGTGTTAGGTAGCATGCCTTGTTCTTGACCTATATATGTGGTCACTTCATCAAGGAAGATATCGGGTTGTATATCGTGGTCACTACTAAAATGGGTGGAATTATTTGCACTTGAAGATGTAGAGGTTAAGGAAGACAGTGAAGAGACAGAAGGAGGGACTAAAATAGAGGTAGGTGAAACAAGAGTTGCAGGAGGCACTGACTCTAAAAAAATTTTAGGTGACCTTTTTGAGGAGTAATTTTGAAATGAACATATTCTTTGGCATCTAATGTGTGGGTTTGCAGGGCTGGGGAAATTTTCTCATTGAAAACAACATATTTTCTCTGAATGATCTTTCGTTTGATAGGATCCCATAATCAAAAGCCAAAATGATCGTCACCATAACCAAAAAATATACACTCTTGATAATTTGGGTCCAACTTGGTCCTCTTCTCCTTAGGAACTTGTGTGAAAGATTCACACCCAAAGACCCGAAGATGTGAAGATGTGCATAAGAGATTCTTTTTCTCTGTCATTCCTCTTTCAGAATAGCAAAATTCAACCAAGATTAAGGACTCCAATTAATAAAATACATCATTGTATTATAGGCTTCTATACAAAATTATTTTCTCAATTCAGCATTAGAGAGCATACACTAATTAGCTCTCTCAAGAATTGTCTGGTTTAGCCTCTTAGCTGCTCCAATCTCTTGAGGAGTAAACGGAACAATTTCAATCCTACAATTGCCATTATTTACACAAAAACTATCAAATTTTGAGGAACAAAACTCTCCTCCATTATCTGTTTGCAGCACTTGATTTTGTGCCTAATCTAGTTTTCGACAAGAGCTTTAAATAATTTTCAAATTTAGAAAAAATTTCTGATTTTTTTAAGAGAATGTAAATCCAAACTTTCCTGGTATAATCATCAAGGAAAGTGACAAAGTAATTATATCCTCCAATGGAGGTTACCTCGGTAGGTCTAAAGACATCTAAATGAACTAGCTCCAAGCATGTTCTCTTCTTCTCACGACTAGTCCTCAAGAAGCTTACCTTCTTTTTCTTTGTCATAGAGAAATGTTGGAAAAAAACCAAATTAACTGATTTTAGACCCAGTAGTTATTCTCTTTTGAGCATATAACTTTGAATCCTTTTGCGCTTATGTGATTAAGTCTTTTACACCAAAGTTTCGTACCACTGTCCTCAAGTGTCATAAAAACTCCTACTTCATCATGATTCTAAAAAGAAATACATATTTCCAACTCTATTTCCCTTTCCTACCACCAAGGTCCCCTTGGTTACTTCTGGATAGAAAATAGTGCAGCCTTGATTGTAGAGTTGACTTGCGGATATTAAATTCCAGTTGAGCTTAGGGACATGACATACATCCTTTAAAATCCATTTGCTTCCACCTTCTATTTGTAACAAAATATATCATCCTAAAAAGTAAGCACTCCATTTGTGCTCAATTTAGGATCATTTTGGGCCCGCTTTAGTGTGGTTCCTTTGGTTAGGCTTCATATTGCACTTAAATGTACACTTTATTAACATATGAGTCATTTTTTCTTCCCTAATCTTCCTTAATTTGTGCAAAATTGAGGTAGGATCTTATTTCTAAGAATCCTCCCCTATTTTCATCCAATTGTAAAATTTCCCCTTCCTTTTATGATCTTGGAATTCACTCCTGATATCGGAATCACCAAACCTTCTAGATCTCGTACATTATAGGCCATGCCCTCCAATCACAAGAAAGAAAATTTTTGGAGGGGTGTAGTCAAAGTTTGATTGCACCCCCCAAGGGTGTAGTCAAAGTTTGACTTTACCCCTAGGATTATGATCCAAGATTGGGCCCTGGGTCCTATCTAGCACATTCATTGAGGTTCTGGATCCACGGTCATCCTATGTAATTTTGTTTTCAGATGCACTATAGAAGGATCTACCTCTTCATTCATTTTAAAAGGGACACAACATCATCATTATGAGCATGTAACCATTATTGTCAAGCAGTCATTGAGAAAACATTAATTAGAAAAGTATTGAGCATGCAAGTGCAATTTCAAGTGGCATTCTAGCATTCAAGGTGTCTTCCAAAGATCAAGCTTCTTTCCCCATTGAGGCGAAGAAAAGGAGTTTATTGGAAGGACATTGGTATCATTTCTTCATTCCTCAATCATTCATTGACTATTAACAAAACATCTTCATAAGGTTTTGTCTTGCATGATTTCCTTTTGGTTTTTGTGGAGTCAAAATTGTTGCATCAACATTCTTGATCACATTCAAATAGGTAAGAGTATCGACATTGCATGATACAATTCATTTTATATCTAATATTTGTTATATGTCATCATTCCTTACTTCATTTCAATTTAAGGTTAGATCTTAAATTGGGGCTTGACCAAGGCAAGCCCCCCTTCCACAAACAATTTCCATTTTTCTGTGTGCAGGAACATGTTTCGGGATTTGCAGAATTGGATTCGGGCATTTTTGGGGTTATCTCAGAGATCAAAATCAGAAAGTAAACAATCACAAATAGAGGGGTGTAGTTGAATCTTTACTTGTACCTAAAAAGTCAACTTGTTCTTGGAGGCCTCAGATTTTCATGGTTGGAAGTTACAAGTGCCAGGGTCCCAGATCTAGAATTGCTTCAGTCCGCGACATCTATGTGACTTGAAATTTCAGTCTCAAGGCACATAACCTCCTAATTCACTTCAAGGTGCACAAATCCTTCTCCAATATTGCATTTTCTTTCAGATCTATCATTGCATCAATCATTTTTAGTCATTTTCCAGATCCATAGTCAATCCCATAATCAATATCCTTCAAAAGGAATACCAAATTCCCCTTTTGTTTGAGCTATGCATTGGCACCCTTCATCCATTTGGTTGTGCTAATAAAACTTGAACTTAAGGGTTGGATTTGTATTCCTAATATATACCATAGGACCTTGGTGAGTGATCTCTACTCTTAGCATTTCTTACTATTTTCTATTATACACAAAATATCACATTTCCCAATTATCTCACATTCTTTATTGTCACCTAAAACCACTCTTCCAAACTAGCCTTCTTGATAGTTTTTGAAAGCATCCATGCATAAAGTGGCATGAAAAGAAGCTCTGAGATCAAGCACCCAAGAATATGAAGTCATGTCACTTGCTGATAAAACCAAAACACCATCATCTATGGCATTTACTTCAGTCTTGCTTACCTTGTCTTGTGCCTTTTTATAATTCCAACAATTCTTTTTCGTGTGACCCATTTTGCCACAAACCCAACAAGCACCATTTTACCCTTGGACTTTGATCTTGGAGAAGATTCAGACCTCTTTCTATTAATATTTTTGCCTCTTTCTTGATTCCTTCCTCTATTGTTAGTGCTTACAGTAGTTAAGGCAGCGCAAGATGAGGGCTCTTGATTCTTACTTCTCATATCATCAAAAACCAATTTATTCTTGTTGGACACCGAACTGCTAAGTGTTGTCACAACTCCATCCCAGCTACTTGGTAAAGAACATAACAATAGGAAAAATTTGTTCTCATCATCTTGAGTCATACCCACCAAAATTGCTTGGTTGATAAGGCTATTAAATTCATTGAGGTGATTTTCCATGATCCCTCCTTCCTTCATCTTTAGACTATATAATTTTTTCATGATGATTTTTTTTGCAGTTAATGTCATTTCATACATGGCTGCAAGTTTATCCCATAACGCCTTTGTTGTCTTCTCAGTTGTGACATTGAAAAGAATGTTACTAGACAATGAAAGAAATATTGTCACCCTTTCCGTCTTGTCCATATTTTCCCATTCTTTATCTGTCATCGTATTTGACTTCTTGGCTTTCCCTTATAGCGCAAGGGAAAGATCTTGTTTAATCAATGACTCCATTTGCACTCTCCATAGACCAAAATTCTTCCTTGTGAATTTCTCTATCTTCACTTCCTCCATTGTTTTAGAAATTCTTTAACGATTTCCAATTAGCTTCACTTGAGCTATGATACCAATTATAAATGTTGGAAGAGCGAATGAAATACAATGAAGTATGCACAACAAGAAAAAAAATGAGAACAAAACAAGAAGACGCAATACACAGATTTATAGTGGTTCACCAATTTGGCTACATCCACTTTGAAGTGGGGGAATTCTTTATTACTATCTTTGTTTCTCAATATATATTACATCAACTGTAGCAAGCTTAAAACTATAACTATTACATCAACCATTCAACACTTAAAGAGCTTCGAAAAGAGGAAATGAATGGTCACCCAATTGGAGGGAAAAAAATAGTTAACCATTAGGCTTCACACACCCAACAAACACACCCAACAAATATGAATAAAATTATGAAAAAGTTAGTTGAAATTATCTCACCTAATGTTATTAGAACATTATTCATCCAAAATAAATTTCTTCAAATCTCTTAGAACTATGTACACCAAATTGCTCATATATTATATTCCCATAAAATAGGAATGAAAATGATCATGAGAACCTTTATATTATTTTATAAAAGTCTTAATATGCACATATTATAGCATGAGCATATTTAGATTTAGTATTAATTGATTCAATGCAAGGTTTGACACTGCCAAGCGAGAGTGCACTACCATCATATGTGATCATGTTATGATTTTAATAATGCAAGCACATTATGATTTTAATAACATGAGCATGTAATTCATAAATTTTTGACCTCTTCTTTTGGTACTTACCCTTTATAATAAATTTAGCACACTACATATCGTGAATGTATTTATTTATGACATTTTAATTAATTTTAACTATTTATTAATAATTTAATAAAGTGAATTAATAAAATCAACTAATTTATTATATTAAAATATTAGCAATTAAAACTTTGTCTATTAAGTTAATCAATTAGTTTATAAGTTACTAATTAATCTAATATATCAATATACAAAGTAAAGGATTAATTGAATTAATTAAATATTTATTATTAATTTAATAAAATATTTATTAAATTAATATTTGTAATGAAATCAATTTTTGTTGATCATGATTCACTAATAACTATTTAAAAATTGATTAATTTGGAGTTTTTTATCAATAGATTAATTTAGAATTACTTGACTACTAATATTTTAAAAAAGTGATTAATAAATTTTTTGATGTATACTAATTAAATTTTAAATTATACTATTTTTAAATTTAATTCATATTTATCTATTATTGTGTTAGATTACGTAAATCTCTTATACTAAATGAATAAGGCTACACATTATGTAATGAATATTAAATATTTGAGATGTTGAGATAGCGAGGTGAGAATATTTCACTAATCATTGAACTTATTTTTTAAGCAAAAGTCAATTGATAGTCTAGATGTGAACTGGATTTAGAATAGAGAATAAATAAATTTACAGCCTATTTGAACAATAAATCTTAAATTTGATTATATAGGACTAATTTAAGCATCTAAACCTAAAATTCACTAAAATTCACTAATCATAACCCTAATCCTCAATGTGACTCTAACTCTAACTATGGAAGTTGGGGTGCCTCTTGTCTCAGAGGATGATGAAATAGATCTCATGAACAACGCTTCTAATCCCAAATGGAGGGGGAGGCCTTTGGGATATAAAAACAAAGGCTCCTTTGCTAAAAATATAGAGGGTAGCCCTTCTTCTAACTCTTTGACTCCACCTTGTGGTCTCAAAGATACCAATTACTCTCCCCCCTCTTCTGTTCATCATGAATTGTGTTTTATGGAATGTTAGAGGGCTTGAGTCCCCGGATAGGAAATAAATTATTAAACGGTGGTTAAACTCCTATAACTATATTGATATTCTCATGATGCAAGAACTTAAAGCTACTGGTTTCACGCTATGTGAACCTTGATTACATATGGAAAGATGCTACTAAGTTTGTTACCAACCATCCTAGGGGAAGGGGGCGTGGGTCATTTGATTAACCCGAAGTGGTCTAATTATATCACTGGCCATGGCATTTCCCCCTGCAATAGGGTGGCTTGGGTCTCTATTAACCATAATGGTCTTATCATTGGAGTTTGCTCCATATATGCCTCTAATGATCACAAAGAAAGAGCGGATCTCTGGAACTCGATGACCACCCTCCCAGACATTCCTTGGATTTTTGGAGGGGATTTTAATATGATTGAGTCTCAAGATGACAAAATTGGTGGCATGCCCTTTGTCTGGAAAGAATTAGAGAAAATTCAATGGAAAAAGATGAAACACTCTAAATATCTATTTAATGCCTTGGCTAGTAATAAAACCTTGACTCCTGGGATTGGGTATACTTGGTGCAACTTTCAGCAAGGTCTCAATAGGATCTATTCTAGACTGGATCATTTTTATGTTGATAAAAACTTCTTCTTTGTTCTTCATGATAATCACGAAAACCTTGTTATTGTGACTCCTACTTCCCTCTTGGACCATCACCTTGTTTCTGCCTGCTTTAGAATCATTGATTCCCCCATTTGGGGTAAGACCAACAACCAGAGTTGCATCCTTAATTCTAGTCTCCTACAGGATGAAGATGTCCTTTCGGCTATTAATCTTATTAAACTTATCAATAAGAACAATCATGGTTCTCTCTCACACATAGATAGATGGAACCTCAATGTTCTTGCCTAGAAAAATCTGCTGCAAACCATTGGTCAAACAAAAGACAAGGATTCTAGATTCTTGGAGAAAAAGCTCTCTTTAGATATTCAATTAGTGGAAAGAGATATTCAAGCTAATCCCTCTAATTGCAACTTAGTTTGTCAAGTGGCTAGAGCTAGGGAGACCCTTAGGAAACATCAACATGTTAAAGTTAGAGGAGCCATAATCAGATCTTGTGCCCACTGGTTAAAGTTTGGTGACAAAGGGTCAATATTCTTCTTCAATCTCATTAAACAAAAACATACCAATGAGTCAATTGACAGAATCATGGTTGATAATAACAAGATTCTTGACTTGAATAATATCAAGGATGCCTTCTCTTTATTTTATCAAAACCTCTTTTCTTCTGAAGATACTAAGGAGGTCATTTCCCTTAGAAATAAGTGTAGAGCTCTCATCCCCAATAGGATCTCCAATGAGGAGTCAACCCTTCTTAGTAAGGATATTTCACTTGATGAAATTGAAAAATCTATTAACTCTTTGAAGAATGACAAGGCTCCCAGGCTTGATGGTCTGCCTGTTGAATTCTACAAAGCCAATATTAGTTGGGTTTGCAATGACCTTCGTGAAATATATTTTGAAGCCTTAGATACAGGATCTCTTGGGGACTTTATCAACAAAGGTATTATTAAGTTGATCCCAAAGGAGGGAGACAAGGCTCTCATAAAAAAATGAGGACTATCACTCTCCTTAATGCTTCTTATAAAATTCTTGCTAAAATCTTGGCCCTTAGATTGGAAAATATTCTGCCATCTTTTATTTTCTCTACTCAAACTGGCTTCATTAAAGGAAGGAATATTTTGGAAAATCTTATTACTTGTTGGGAAGGAATGAATTGGGATATATAAGCACTCCCAACAGAACGTTGTTATGTTTCTTTTGGATTTTGAAAAGGCCTATGACAGAGTTGAATGAAACTCTATAATCATGATGATTGAATCCTTTGGCTTTCCTGCTAAATTCTATAATTTTATTAGAATGCTGCTAAAAGATGCCTCTGCCCAAGTCGATATCAATGGCTCTCTATCAAACTCATTCCCTCTTGGCAGATCTATTAGGCATGGATGCCCCCTCGCCCTTCCCTCTTCGTGATATCCTCTGATGCTCTCTCCTAAATCCTTAGAGATAGCTCCCTTTCCCCTTGTGTTAAAGGGATTACTCTCTGATAGCTCTGAGCTGATTAACTGTCAATTTTCTAATGACACCGCTCTCCTATTTGAAGTTACCAAAATGAATTTTGAAGCTCTTCACAATAAACTTAGCCTCTTTTACTCTATTTATGGTGCCTGGTTGTCCCAATCTAAATCCATTCTCCTTGGTTGGCATGATCAGCCACCAGATTGGATCTCTAAATATGGTTTCCAATGGGGTGGCCCCAAAAAAATTGTGTTATCTGGGCATCCCCTTCTTTGTTGAATCTTCTCTCAAAGACATGTGGATATGGGTGAAAGACAAAATTACCAAAAAAATTGTAAGTGGCACAACAGATATCTCTCACTGGTCGATAGAGTTCAGGTCTGCCAAAAGATTCTCTCATCTTATAGCTTATACTACTCTTCACCTTGGATGTTCCATGACTATCATGTCCTTGAAATTTAGAAGGCCGTTAGGAATTTTTTGTGGTGTGATGGTAAGGGGAACAAAAAAATGCATGTTGTCAAATGGGAATTGTGTCATATGGACAAGCTCACATGGGGGCTTGGCCTAAAAGACCTTGGGACTCAAGGGATAACCCTTGCTACCAAATGGATCTTTCATTCTTTGGATGGTTATGAACCCTGGAAAGTCCTTGTTAGGAACAATATTGAGAGAGGCTTCCCTAAGTATGCTAAGACTTGGAAGAATCTTCCTCTGTGTGATTTAATTGGGGGTAACTTCCCTGTTCTTGTGCAAGGATCTGTTGTTTTTAAAACTATTTGGAAAGCTTGGGAACATGTTCAAAAATTTCTTTCCAGCAAGGACTTTTACGGTGATAACCTCCTACATGGTGAAAGATCGATTCGGTGGAACCTGTGTCATTTGGGTAAGCCTCTTGCCTTGTCCTAAGGTTGCTCTGCTAGGTCATGGGATGGTTTGGGCATTTCTTAGCTGATGTGCCTTTTTGAGCAGGACAACCTTGTTAGTTGAGAGGCTCTATGCTCTGAACTCAACATTCCTCTTTCCCAAAAGAAAACCTATAACATGATTGCTAAGGCCTGTAGAGATATTCCTAAATATTGCCAAGTGGACTCCCACAGATTTCTTGATTACAAATGGCCAAATGGCACTATTGTGACTAAAATTAAAGCTAAAAACATATATAAGTTTATTGCTCATAATGACTACATCATTAAACATGTTAATAAGATGTGGTGCTATGATTTAGATAATCGTACTTGGCAATTTTTTTTTGATAAATTATGGAGAAGCTCTATTGATCTAAAGATTAAATGCTTTAAATGACTTATGTTGTTGGATAGACTTCCCTTGAGGAAGGATGCTGCTAATTCTAAACTTTGTGATATTTGCAAGCTTCCTGATTCCTGTAGGCATATCTTGTTTGATTGTGCTTTTGCCAAAGAAATTTGGCTTATGATTGATATTATATATCCTAAGCATTTTAACATTCTTGAAATTGTTACTGGTTATATTGATGGTTTAAATAAGGACAAGAACATGTTGTGGAACATTCTTTCATCTAACATTATGTGGAAAATCTGGAAAATTAGAAATGAAGAGAGGTATAAAACTCACTTGTTTTAAAATCTCCTTGCAGGTGCTTGTTAATATGATGATAGAGCCAGAAAAACTGAAACGGTTCCTCAAAGTGGGACATGCCACGATGTTTTCTTTTGAAATGAGAGATGGCTACGAATGGAGGAAAAACATGGACAATTTAGCACTTTTTGAAGAAACCCTGAAGAAGCTGAATCAACAAGTAAAAAAATGAAAAAATTTGGAGGACAATATTTATGCTGGCCCAAATTCAAGAAAATAAAAGTATTGTTTGGATGGAAGACCCACAAGGATGGACCACTTGAGCAAACACCTTTGAAGACATCTTGCATTAGCCTTCGGTGCTCTCCTTTTTGTTGTGATATTTTGATTGTAAATCATGTTTTATTGCTTTACGATATATATGTAAGATTATATATTGCTTTAAGACTTCAAGATTTCATTAATATTACTTTAAGATTATATATATAATTTGGATGAATTATTATAATATTGATATTTTTCTAATTAATAATAATAATAATAATTTTTAAAATAAATATAATGATATATATTATGAACCGGGTGCGAAATTTAGCAGACATTGGATGGTGCGAAATTTAGCAGACTTGTCAAATTTGATGGAATTCGGTGGCTTCTCCCCGGACGGTGGTGGATAGCTGGACTCCTCTAGCGACGCAGATGAGACAGGTGTAGTCCTTCCTTTTCTTCCTCTCAATGTAATTAAGATGAACCAATTTCAAAACACAGGCCTCTGTCCTCTGATAGAGGTCGTACCCATCATTCCCTCTGCAGTTAAGGATAATAAATCAGATAGAAATGTCGATAAACCTAACCTTGTTCATCCTGCCAAGACCAAATCCTTCTCCGAGGTGGTGGCAAATTCAGGTGACTCCATTAACGCCAATGCAAAGTTTAGCCTAGAAGCTGGGAATGGCACCTCCGACCACAGTAAGAATTTTGGGACTGTTTTGATGCCATTTTCCATTGCTCCCAACCCTGAAATTCTTGCTGAAATCATTAAGGAAAGGAATAGGTTAAGGAATACTGCAATTTTCTTCTCTGCTGTTGAAATTGATAAGTGCCCACCAAGGAAATTTTTAGACAATTGGTTCCACAACTACTGGATCTTAAAGCTTGGTTTTCATATTTCATTTTGTCGACAAATTCAAAAAGGGTTATTTGTGATCTTTTTTGCTAATAATGAATCCCAGGTTGAGGTGCTTAGAAACAATACTGGACTGTAGAAAATTCCTCATTCTGTGCCCTAGCTTGGACTCCTGAGGCTACCCATGAGGAAGTCCTTGCTCTCTCTGCTCCTCGATGGATTCTTGTCAAAAATGTGCCTCCTTTCCTTTGGCGGTTTCTCCCTCAATTGCTGGAACCCTTGGGAAGAGTTGTTAGAATGGATGAAACTGTTAGGTTAGTCCCTCATATGGATGCGAGAGTACTTATCTCACTGAATCCTAGAAAGGAGATCCCTCCTGATTTGAGCATCAATATTATGGAAGAAAATTTTAGCTACCCGATTGAAATTCTGGGAGGTTTGAATGCTTGTTTTCTATGTCGAAAAGAGGGGCATCTTAGGAGAGATTTCCCCATTATTAAAAAGAAACCTACTCCTGCCAAAACCCCTCATCCAGATAAATCTTCCGTTGCAGATTTCCCTAATTTGAATGATACCACTGTTATCTCTCAAGCGATTGTTCCTGCTATTCTCATTCCTAATCAGATCCCCTTCTCTCTGACATTCCCGTCCATCCTGATTATGATTTCCTTCTCGGCTACCTCTGCTGAAGATAATAATACTGGTATTGATGATGGTTTCCAAATGGTCACCAAGAAGCGTAGGAGGAGAACACCTAGAAAAGGTTGCGCTTCTCTGGACACCCCCATTCTTGTTAATTCTCTTCTCCCCTCTGGGGTGGATGAACCCATTTCACTGGGTTCTCAAATTATCCCCGCCTCTTCGGATTTCTTCAACCTTGACTCATCCTGCAACCACTCCAAACCTAACCCCTCCCGTGAGCTCCCTCACAAGGTCTTCAGAGAACTCAATGATGATTTCTCGCTGGAGATTATCCTGGCCTCTAAACCCACTCCTTCCTCCTTTTCCGTCCCCCTCTAGATTAAGCATGCCATGGATGTCGACTCCCAATCCCCTGCTGACTCCGACAATGATGATGAAAATAAAGACTATCCTCATACCAATAAACGGCATGGGAGACCCGTAGGATCTAAAAACAAGAACTCCTCTGGTAAAAAAATTGGAGGCTCTTCCCTTGCTAACATGTCCCCTATTGCAGGGGAGACAAACCAGTGTCCTACAACTTCACTTGTTACCTCATGAATTTTATCTCCTGGAATGTTAGGGGGCTCGAATCCCCCGATAGAAAATTTGTTATTAAGCATTTTATTGATAACTTCAATTCCACGGATTTTCTAATGCTTCAAGAAATTAAAGTTGTTGGTTTTATGCTTGAATCCAACCTTAGCTACCTCTGGAAAGATGCCCATAAATTCTATACTGATCACCCCAGAGGCAGAGGAGGCATTGTTTTACTTGTGAACCCCAAATGAGGAAAGTATATTACCGACTATGGTGTTTCGCCCTGCCAAAGAGTTGTTTGGATCTCCATTAATTTTAACAACTCTATTTTTGGCGTCTGCTCTGTTTATGACCCGAATGACCATAAAGAGAGATCGGTTTTTTGGGATTGGCTGGCGGCTCTGCCTAGCATCCCTTGGATTATACGTGGAGACTTCAATATGATTGAGTCTCAAGATGACAAGCTTGGTGGTCTCCCGTTTACTTGGAAGGATCAGGAGAATGGCCACTGGAATAGGATGAATTTTAAAAATCTATTCGACCCCCTCGAAGGTAATAAGGAAAATAATCCCGGAATATGGCACACCTGGTGCAATTATCAACAAGGCTCCTCTAGGATCTATTCTAGGCTTGATCGATTTTATGGTAATAAAAAAAATTTCTCCTTCCTTCCTGATTCCTAGGGTAATTTTGTTCTTGTTACCTCTACTACCCTCTCTGATCACCACCCCATTTCTGCCTGCATTAGCTTTAATAACTCCCCTGTTCTTCATAGAAGTTCCAATGCTAAATTTATCTTGAACGCTAGCCTGTTTAAAGATGAAGATGTGTTGGCTGCCATTTCCATCATCCGCCATATCAATCATCTCAACTCCCCCTCCGCCTCGCACGCCAACAAATGGGATATGAACTTGCTGGCTTGGCAAAGCCTCTTAAAAACCATTGGCCAAAAGAAGGCCAAGGATTATAGATTCACTGAAAAGCTTCTTTCATCTGATTTGTAGAAAGCCGAAGCCAACTTACAAACTTGTCCCTCCAATGATAATTTTACTTCTCATGTTATTGCTGCTAGAGATGCCCTCAGGAAGCATCAACATATTAAGATCAGGGGTGAGAGGATTAGGTCCCGTGCTCATTGGATCCAAAATGGTGACCATGGTTCCAAATTCTTCTTCAATCTTATTAAGCATAAACAAGCTAATGAAACTATAAGCAGGGTCTCTGTGGATAACCAGGATATCTCTGACCCGGATATCATTAAGACTGCCTTTGTTGATTATTACAAGAACCTTTTTACCTTGGAGGATTCTGTTGAGGCTGAGAACATGAGAAACAAATGCATACCTCTGATACCTAATAAGATTTCTAGCATTGATGCTGATATGCTTGCTAATGACATCTCTCTTGAGGAAATTAAAACGGCTATTAACTCTCTCCACAATGACAAGGCCCCTGGGCCGGATGGTCTCCCTGTGGAATTCTACAAAGCTAACATTAGCTAGATTGCCAAATATCTTCAAAACATCTACGTGGAAGCCCTTGTTGATGGCTCCCTTGGCTCTACTATCAATAGGGGCATCATTAAACTTATCCCCAAAGATGGGGATAAGGCTCTTATTAAGAATTGGAAACCCATTACTCTTCTCAATGTTTCTTATAAAATCCTGGCTAAGGTTATGGCTCTTAGACTGGTGAATATCTTACCCAAACTGATCGGTGCTACCCAAATTGGCTTCATCAAGGGTAGGTACATTCTTGAGAACCTTATTACCGGTTGGGAAGCCATGAATTGGGCCAATTGTTCTCATCAGAACTCTTCCATGTTACTTATGGACTTTGAAAAAGCCTATGATAGAATTGAGTGGAGTTTTATTTCCATGATGCTTAAGGCTTTTGGCTTCCCTAATACCTTATGCAAGCTGGTTTATGTTCTGCTTAACGATGCCCTTGCCCAAATCGATATGAATGGCTCTCTTTCTGAGTCATTTCCGCTTGGGAGATCCATCATACAAGGTTGTCCTTTAGCCCCTGCCCTCTTTGTTATCGCCTCTGAAGCCTTATTTTACATCCTAAGAGATAACTCCCTATCTCCTGCTCTAAAAGGTATTTCTCTCCCCAATTTTGAAGAACTTATTAACTCCCAGTTTGCTGATGATACTGCCATCTTCTTTGAGTCTAATGCTGTCAATTTTCAAGCTTTACAAACCAAACTTAGTTGTTTTTGTACCATCTCTGGTGCTCGGGTCTCTCAAGCCAAATCCATATGTCTCGGTTGGGAGGAGCACCCCCCTGACTGGATTACTCAGCACAACTTTCAGTGGGGTGGCCCACACAAGAATGTTAGATACCTTGGTATTCCATTTTCCATTGAGCCCTCCCTCAAAGACTGATGACATTAATTTTTCCATTAGTACACTTAGTGAAAAACATTGACAGAGATCACCGGCGGACTACAAGTATTACCGGTGAACAGCGAGCATACCCAACAGAACACAAAGGTCACAAGAAAAATGCTAAGTATGGAATTGACAAGCATCACCGGCGACCACAAGCATTATCGGCGACACAATTTTGAGAACAAAACTGATGGAACAGAAAAGGCATACCCAACGACCAGTTCAAGAAAGGAACACCAACGACCAAGAAAATCGACCATCAGAATCGACAGTCAGTTAGAGAACCCGCAAATAGTGGATCTGATTTTTACACATCAGATAAAGCAATGTAATTCTATTTATAGAGTTTTAATTTGTTTTAAATCATAACTTAAGGGTCAAGCAAGCTTTATGTAAATGTTTTAAAGCATCCTAACGGATCTAAAACATATCTAACTAAAGATCAAGGTCAAGTTGTAAACCTTGGATCTAGAGTTAACTTGCAAAGCGTGAATCAAGAATTGAACCAAAAACTAGTATAAATAGATGTTCAACTCAATTGTTGATAGCCACGAAGAGCATCTAAGTAGTAGAAGGCATAATTCATGCAAAGTTCAGAAACAGATCACATCAGTTGTCAAGAACGCACAGAGGCTACCGACGAGCAGATAAAGGTATTATTCAATCATGGAAGGATGATTACTTATATGTATGAAGCCTAATAGGATCTATTATCAGCAATTAGAGATTGCATACATCATCAGATCAAAGACTTATGTAGTTGCATTCTAACAAGTGTATCACATCTAAAATCCTTTTGTAGAAGGTGGACTTAACAGTTCTTTACAAATCTCTTAACAGAGTTCACACTTAATAGTGTTGCTAAAGCTTCAAGCGAAGTAGATCTTAACAGGTCTCCACTATAATACTCCTAACAGGGTAGGTCATCAGAAGTGACCAATTGTAAGCCTTAATCGGCCCCTTCTTATCTGTAGATAGTGAAGTCTTGTGGGTAACAATCCCAACCGCAGTTTTTACTTCCTAACAAGAGTTTTCTGCGATATCATATCTTGTGTTATGTGTTATCTATTTTCATGAATGTTTCTGTTATGGTTACATACTAAAAGAACTTATGATATGATTGCATATGCATAAAGAAAGATGAACAGTTAGATAAGATAATTTACAAACTGATGATTAAGAGTTAATGGGCTAACCAAGAAAAGTTTTAGAGGTACTGATTCACCCCTCCCCTCTCAGTACATCATTCCAATATAATTCCAACTAAAGACATGTGGATCTGGATCAAAGATAAAATCACCAAGAAGCTGGATAAATGGCACTGTCGATCCTTGTCCTTAGCCGGCAGGATTCAGGTCTGTCAAAAGATTCTCTCCTCTTATAATATCCACTACTCCTCTACTTGGATGTTCAGTAACTACCAAATTCTGGAAATCCAGAAAGCGATTAGGAACTTCCTTTGGTCTGATGGTAAAGGAAATAAAAAGATGCATGTTGTTAAATGGGCTTGGTGCCACACGGATAAACTTTTGGGGGGGCTGGGGCTGAAATATTTTAAACTCCAAGGGATGGCTTTGGCTGCCAAATGGATCTTTCATTCTATGGATGGTTCTGATCCCTGGAAGGTCCTGGTTAGGAATAACATTGATAGGGGAACTCCTAAGAACACTAAACAATGGAAGAATCTTCCTTTTAGTGATTTAATCATTGGCAAATTCCCCATTGTTGTCCAAGGATGTGTTGTTTTTAAATCCATATGGAAAGCTTGGGATCAAGTTAGAAATTATGTTACCAATAGGGACTTCTATGATGATAACCATATGTATGGTGAAAGATCCATTTGGTGGAATCTTCACAATTCTGGAAAACCCTTAGCCCTTTCCCAAGGGTGCTCTACTAAGTATTGGAATAGATTGGGCATTTCTTAGCTGGCGAATCTCTTTGATCAGAACAAACTTATCAGCTGGGAATGTATCAAGACCATATTCAATATTCTGGACTCTCAAAAGAAAACTTACAATATGATTACTAAGGCTATTAAAGATCTGCCTGCTGCCTGTAATGTTGACTCTCACAGATACTTAAATTGTAAATGGCCGGATGGGGTTATGATATCCAATATCAAGGACAAAAATGTATACAGGGTTATTGGATATAATAACTCCATCATTGACCATGTTAACTCTGTTTGGTACAATTCACTTGACTTCAAAACTTGGAATAAAATCTTTGACAAATTATGGAAAGGTCCCATTGAGCCAAAAATTAAATGCTTTAAATGGTTGTTTACTCTTGACAGACTGACAATTAGAAAAGATAATTACATGAATGATTATTGCAGCCTTTGCACTCTTCCGGAAACGGGCAGACATATCCTTTTAGACTGCATTTTTGCTAAAAGGGTTTGGAATAAGTTTGGCATTACTTATCCTACTCATGTTAATATTCTGAAAATTATTACTGGAAATGTTACTGGTCTTAAAAAGGATGCTAATCTCCTTTGGAATATCATTTCTTCTAACATTCTTTGGATGATTTGGAAGTGCAGGAACGAGGAAAAGTATCAGAACACTCTCAGGGTTCTTACTGAGTCATTTCTTGATCTCACACATTTCAAAAAAAATTTGCAAGTCCATACTACAATGATGATGGATAAGGAAAAGCTTAAAAGGTTCCTGAAGAATGGTTATGCCGCCTTCTTTGTGTACGAGCTCAAACACGACTACGACTGGAGGAGAAACATGGAGGATTACCAGACGTTTGATAAGGCCTGCAAGAAACTCAACAAGGAAATAAAAAATAATCTCAAATTGAATAAAGATCAAAACCTCATGCTGACTCAAATCCAAGAACTCAAGAACATTGTCTGGATGGAGGGCTCGGAGGGCTGGACTGCGTGGGTTGACACCCACAACGACATCTTGCACTAGTGTCTTTTTGAGCTTTTTTCTCTGTTTTGTCCTAATTATTCTCTTTTTTAACTCTCCGATGTGATCTGGTTGGGTGAGGTTGGGCCTCTTTTGTGGTCTCTAAACTGATACTGATCGTATATTGTATCTCTTTTTGATTCCTCTATATATAATACAAAAACATAAATATAATAGGATGAAATTGTTAAATTAATTAAATAAATAATATTTTTTTAATTTTAAGAAGGGAATGTGATAAAATATGATACATAGGATAGATATTTATATTAATTATTTAATATTGTATTAATTTAAAATATTTAAAAAATAAAATATAGATATTTAATTATTTTTAAAATAATTTTAAGAAAGCATGACTAACTATTTTAATCTTAGCTTATAATTTATTTTAAATTTGAGGGGGCTTTAGTAGTGATTTCAATTGTAGATTTACATTAATAAAACTTAATATTTTTTTAAATAAGAAAATATCTTCAACCCCATTTATTATTAGAAACTAAAAATGTGACAATTTTAAAATAAGTATCTAGTTTTTGCATGGGCTAAATTGAACCACCTATTATGATTTTCAACATGGTATGTCAATCGTTGTAGTCGTTGTGGTTGTGTCCACCTATTATGAAGTTAAATGTGGTATGTCAGTCGTTGTGGTTGTGTTGGTTGGTCTTTATGGTTTTAATCTGTTTGTAAACAAATCTTAAACTCGTTGTTTATATTTTGCTTGACCTTTAATATATATCCAACTTCAAGCCCTTTATTTAGAAAAAAAAAAAAAACTAATTTATTTAATTAACACTTTAATATATAATCATTATTATTATTATTGTGCAAGTTTATAAAATAAATATATACTAATTTAAAGATGTTATTTCAATTTCTACTACATAAATAATTATAAAATTAATCATAGCTTTTTCTATAAAAAAAATTAAATAAAAATTAAAATAAAAGATACAAGCTGGAAAAAAATACTTTAACGCATTTAGGGGAAAAATATATTTTTAACTAATTTACTAAATATAATAGACATTTTCCATAAAGCTAAATTAAAATTTATGAAATTTATAATAAATTATATCATACTATATCATAGGTGTACATAGAACCATTTCATCAATGGTGGAAAGATACTTCATTAAATCAAGATTTGGAGGAAGCAGTAAAACATTAAGAAAAAATTAAAAAGGTGTTAAGCATTTCCAAACTATAGGCCTTGTTTAGGTAAAATATCAAAGCTAGCTATTTGTGTTTGGTCATAATATTGACCAGAAGGTGAGCCTAGAGGATGAAGGGATACCATGACAGGGCCTTTTGCTCCTTCATCAATTGATATCCTCCCTGCATTAAAGTTCATATCAGTCTTTACAAATCCTGGGTGAACACAATTCACATAGAGATCAGAATGTTGGAGTGCAAGAAGACGAGTATAAGCATTTAGAGCAGCCTTAGAAATGACATAGGCTGGAAGATCTCGAAGAGGCCAACCATTGCTTTTCAACAAGCCTTGTTGAGAATCCTTTAAAAAATTATAGATAAATGCATCTATTCTTTCCTCTGTCAAATCATCAAGATTGCTCAATTGTTGCCTCAAAGTCTCGCTTGGAATGTACTGTAACAAATATCAACAAAAATAAATAAATATATAAATTGAAAATTTAAATAATAATAAACATCTTACCTATTTTCTTCAAATTTTAAATATCAGGTTTTATTTAAGGTTTATAGATTTACCTCTAAAACCCCAGCACAAGAAGATACATTTACAATTCTACCACCACCTTCACTAGCAACTTTCAAAAGGGGCAGAAAAGCTTCCACGATTCTTTTGGTGCCATAGTAGTTAATCTCAATGCACTCTTTTGACTTTTCATAAGACGTAGATATTCCTTCAACAGGGCTTCCAGTCTTAATTAAACCAGAACAAAATCTTAGCAGGATGATGTAAAATTGAATGAAATCTTTAATAATCAATTTGAAATCTTCAATAATCAAAGGACTTACAAATATTTTGGCAGGATCAGTCTTGTTGGCCTTTAAAATATCATAATCTATTGCAAGCCCTAATATTGCAGCGTTATTAACCTGCTTTTTCAAAGTTGAATGAGTGAAACCATGACAACCCAAATCGACCATGACAACCCAAATGGACTAAAAAGAAGAATAACATGTACTTATGATTGGAACAATTTTGGTATTTAAAATATATATATATATATATATATATAACTAAATGCTAGAAAATTGTCATGGTAAAAACTATAAGAATAAACTAAAAGAATGCAAAAATCAGAATATCCAGTTTGTGGGTAAAAGTGTTGAAACATAACACAGTACCAGGATATCCAGCTTCCCATACTTTTCTTTCATCCAATTGACAAATGCACGGATGCTGTTCTCATCCTGCACATCCAGCTGATGGAACACAACATTATGAAACCCTTTCTCATTGAGAGTATTGGTTGCAGCCTTACCTCTTTCTTCATCTCTTGCAGTCAATATCACACAAATCCCATTCTCTGCCAACTGATGAACTATGGCATACCCAATTCCCTTGTTTGCCCCTGTTACCACTGCCACTGTGTCCTCCTTCCACCATCTGAAATTCAAATTATCTAGAGTTAAATGCCTTAAAAACACTATAATGAAAACCCCACCAAAAAGAAAACAGAGATGACAAAATTAGTACCTTTTGTTCACAGATTCAGAGCTGTCCATGTCTGTCTTGTAGCTTGTGTATTAGACAATGAGTTTGTTTGCAGCTTTTTAATCCAATTGTAAGGGCCTTAACCTGAGCTTTAAATAAATGGTGTGTGCACAAGATTTCTCTTTCAGTTTGTCATTGACATACAACTGTCTTCAAGATTGGCGTTAATGGTTTGGTGAGCAATTACTTTCACTGTAAGGAAGTACTGCAGGAAATGTGAGCATGCCTGTGATTGTCACCTTGACAAATGAGCATCCTCACTATCACTACTTAATGAGAAAAGGACACACATAGACTAATGGTTGCAAATGCAGCTATGCATCCCTTGTTTCATTGTATTCAATTCATAATAAAAAAAAGCATGATAAATTTCAAAGCTCACCTAGCATAAGAGTTGGTTGAAACATTTATTATAGATGGTGAGGGGGAGTGGTGCTGGAAATTTAATTAAAGATATTGAGTTTTTACAATTTATATTAATGAATTTGAAAGTTTTTAGATTTTGATTGCATGTATCTTTTTTTATAACATTTTAGATCATATTATATGGTCTATCATTAGGATAAATTCTTAATTAATTTATCCTAAAATTTATAATATTTTAAAAATAAATATATAAAAGTAATATCAATACTTCAAACAAATTTTGCTTTCTATCAGTAATCTTATGTGACTATGTATTCTCTTAAGATAAGGAAGAATTTTGGAAGATTCTAAACCTTTTACAAAAAGTGAGAAAAAATAGGCATTAAGCACTACATGACAAGAAGGAACCCATGAGGAACAAGGAATGACACAAAAAATTGGGACACTACATAAATTTACAACCTATCAACCCAAAGTTAAGATGGTTTGAAGTTAAATTGTTCCAATAATTTTTGCTAAGCTCTAATACAAGGGGATCCAACTGCCATAAACTTCTTGCTTTGAAACAAAAGAGATTTATAAGATCACCCAGAACCTTTATCCGATCTTGGAACTAGTAAAGAGAAATCCACCTTTGTACAGCCTATAAGAGCCACAACATTGTTTGATATGTGACTATATTTTTTATTAGATAAGCAGGAAGGACCGTGATCAGTACATTAGGTACTGCAGAACTGAAACAAAATTAATAGTGCTGATTAACAAATTTATTTTGTTAGTACGTTTCTTTTTATATTTTTATTTTCGTGTATGGTCATGTTTTCAGAACAATTTTTTTCAGTTTTTGACTCCCATTTTTCATGCTTATACTTTATTAAAAAAACTAACACACAACACACTAACATGTATATATTTATAACATTTTAGCTAATTTGACTATTTATTAATAATTTAATAAGATAAATTAATATAAATAATTAATTCACTAAATATCAACTTATTAATAAAAGAAAGAATTTTTTAAAAAATTAGACATAAGCAATTAGCAACAAGCGCTCTAGGGAGGCAAAAGAAGATTTTGTAGAGACAAGGAGGGGAAGCATTGGGAGATAGCGAGAGACATAAGGGTTGCATGCAGTGATAAGGAGATATTAAAAAGGAGATAGGGTGATAAGGTGTTCGGAGAAATAAGGAGACAAGAGTAATAAAGAGTTTTTGGAGCGATAAAGAGTTCAGTAAAAAGACCAGAAAACAATTGTATGAGACATATTAATAGGAGGTGTTAATACCTTAAGCTGACATATCACTATAGGGATGGGGACCTCCATTGTGACCTCACTGGTTTAGAGCACCAGTCATAAGAAATATATATAAATATTAGAGTTTATATATATATTATTAATATAATCTCTGACCTCGAAAAAACAAATTAGCAACAAGGGCTGCACAAAAGATAGTTAAATTCTTGCTAAAGCCTGGAAGAATAAATTTGGTTTTGTCTAATTTGTTTTTGGATATAGTAATGAATTTCTGTAAAGAGAGCAACTGATTTGAAAAGTACCATCATTTCATTTCAAACCATAGCAAATCACCATTTCATTTCAATGCTGGCCAAGAATAACCAAGGAAGGGTTCATGTCAAACGATACTTCTCGCATTGACATCTATCTTGCATATTTTACCTTAAGCATCTGCAATTAGAAGCATGATACTAAAATTGGTTCAGTTTAGGAGCCCTTTTGGTACCTCTGAAAATATCTAGCTGGAAAATTCGGTGGCAATGGCACCGCCCTAAGCATTATACTGACACAAAATAAAATGGATGCCACCTAACCAGATCAAATAGCTAAAAATCAACTCAAGAGCAGGAAAACAAAGAATCAAAATTACCCATGATAAATCAACTCTATCTTCATTATTTTTCCAGGCAGTCGCTTCTCTAATTTAACCCAAATGCCAAATTGGTGGGCGAACCCCTTTTGCTATATGCAAAATGGTAAGCTCCTCTATAGGTCTAGGGTGATGATTGTTGCTGCAATGAGGTGTAATTTTAAGTTCACTGGGATCACCTAAACTTTGGCAACCAGTGTAATCCATATAGAGAATTTTTTAGCATATCATTGAACTTTTTCATCTTAATAAATGGGGTTAGTGTTTGAGTCCTGAGCATTACCCTCAACAACTCTAATTTTAAAAAAAAAAACATCACTTAAATTGTTTCTCTTTTCTTTGGTTTGCTTCCCAATTTCTTCAGTTGATAAGATCTTCCTAGAGATCTTGATATTAAGGGTTTCGGGTTTCATAATTACATTCATAGGAATTTGAGACTTTCTTTTGTTCGTCTTCATTGACAACATTGCAGCTTCTAAATGGAGATTTTAACTCTTCCATTTCTTGCATTAACTCAATCATTTGAATCTTTTATATGCCTTGTTCCTTTGTGTTTATTATTAAAACTTAAAACTATAACAAATTTTCAACTTCTGAGCTGCTCACTTTCAAAGTTTGCTCTGCTCTCTCAATGAAACTTGTGGTGTCGTTGGCTATTAATTCTTTGATACCTTTTTTCAATATTCTTTCTATCACTAAATCCTCCTGCAGACTGTTTGTCATTTCAAACTGAAACGAATGGGTATATACACAGTCAGTGATTTAATTTAGACAACTTATTACTAATGGCAACAGATCTTCAATCCACATAGAAATTGACATAAACCCTCATGATTACATTATCTGTCATTCAGTCCAGTAAACAATGGCCTGGCAAAAGAGAAAAATATGTTTATCTTTATTCTGACTTACAGTTCACATGAGAATGTAACCGCTGGATTTAGGGCAGACCTTGCAAAAGATGAGCAGTAGCAACGACGTTGCAAGCTTATTTGCCCATCACTGAAGTCATTAGAGACAATTTAGACCTAATTGCATTCTTGGAGCAAGATATCTTCCATAATTGGGACCATGTGACCAGGGTATGTTTCCATACATAAGAGGGAGCAGTTAGAGGATCTTGGTCATATTGGTTCAAAGGGAGTGGACCATATCAAGATGGTTTCTCTAGTGACGAGGTAGAGTTCCATTTGGACCATGATTTCTCCAATTCTGTCATGAGATGGAAGTTAATTAGTGAAAGTGTAGTAGTTAGAGGACTATGATTCATGTGAAGTCCCATGTATGTAGGCTGGAAGGCCTTTATGCATAGATCTAGGTCGTGACATTCCTAGATAGATGGATACTTGTTGGATCGAGGAGCATTCAAGGGAAGAGCTTAATGCATCATGTGTGAAAGTCATGCAGGTCGAAGAATGAAGACACAACTTGCTGCCATGAAATTGAGTTGAAGGTTGATATTAGATTAAAAGGGAGTCTGATAGTTCATCTAAAAGAAACCTTGGATGAGGAGTTCAAGAGGTTGTTGCAAGACCTTTAAATTTAAAGGGATCATCTAGAGGATCTGATTCATTCTAATCTCCAATGAATTTGGTCATATTGGTTTAGAGGGAGTCAACAATAAAAATGGTTTTGGCAGTCAGAGGGCTATGATCATGAGATTGAGTCCCATGTGTGCTGGTTGAAATGCCTTTATGCTAACTCCTACATAACTTGGGGTTCACCAAGAGGGATGCAAACTATAAAAGAGATAAAGTGCATAAGTATGCTATTCAAGGTACATTATCACTACAGAACACATGGTTGATATTCTCACCAAGTCTCTTGCGAGAGAGAAGGTTGTATACTTTCGAGATAAACTTGGTATGTTGGAGAATGAAGCCTTAGATGAAAAGGAGCTTCAACATCTGATCTATTATTTTGTATGTTACTGCATTCTTCTTTTTGAGAGAGAAGTCTAAGGTGAAAGCCCTTGTTTCCACCCTCTAGGATGAGCCATGGTGGATTCACCCTCTAAGATAAGTCAAGGTGGATGTCATGTGTGTGACTCCAACACTTATGGGCCCACCCATCCTGTGTACATTTCTGAGAGGTGACGACTTCTTAGACAATGAACACTTGTATTTGATGTTACAAGGTGACAATCTTGTAATGTGGATTCGTTATGGTAGAATTTTTGATATGCGATTCAACTATTCCTTGTAATGTGATCCTAATTATCACGATCAATAATCTCTAATTACTATATCCTTGTATCACGATCTGAGGTGATATAAAAATCAGGTATCACGTTCTAAGGTAATTCCTCATATCACGATCTAAGGTGATAGGAAAACTAGGTATCACGATCTAAGGTGATTCCTTATATTACGATCTAAAGTAATATATAAAATCAAGTATCACAAGTTAAGGTAACTCCTCACTTCACAAGTTAAGGTGATGTGCAAAACAGGTATCATCTATATAATGATTCCTCATATCACATGTTAGGTGATATGTAAAACTTGCTATCACGTGTTAGGTGATTCCTCATATCACATGTTAGGTGATATGTAAAACTTGGTGTCACGTGTTAGGTGATTCCTCATATCACGTGTTAGGTGATATGTAAAACTTGCTATCACGTGTTAGGTGATATGTAAAACTTGGTATCATATGTTAGATGATACTTTATATCACAAATTATGTGATACATAATTTCTTTGTATCCATATGGATCATATTAGGATCCTTCTAAACTTAGTATTACATATTGATTGGACCATATGAGAAATGTCATGTAGTGGCATATCTCTACGTAAACTTAGTATCCATATGGCAAACATCATGAGACGTAATGTCATTGCACATATCATGGATATTTATCAGCTATGGTGAATATCATGTAACTTGATATTCTTGCATATACCATATCTCCTGATATCACAGTGAGGTGATATCTCCTCTCTTTCAAAATTAATGGATTTACTACCTTGATGGATTTTATCTTCTCTAGCTAAGAGGGAGTGTTGATGTTTTGTGTAGCTATGGTGAGGGTCATATGTGTTGACAAGGGAGACCACTACACATTATCTTTGATCATCCTCCCTAGCTAAGAGGGAGTGTTATTGTTTTTTGCTTCGGTCGTATGATCATTTAGAATACATATAATACTTAGATATTGATTAATAATAACATCTTATATATATATATATATATATATATATATATATATATAAAATTAATTATGCAAACTTATATTATTCTAATATATGATTGATTAATGAAACATTATAATATTATAATGAATAGACATGTCCCATGAAGGGACATGTCTCTCCTTACCTCTTTCTCAATATAAATGAAAGAGAGATTGTTGCATTTGAAAAACACATACTATATACAATCTAGGCAGTGCTATTACATTTGCAGCAATCCTAAAACTTAACAACCTTTACCAAATTCATCCCACAATTAACTCTAAATGGGTGCTGCAATTGCCTCCAAGATCTCTATTCGATTCAATCTCTTATCGCCTCAATCTCCTAGGCCTAAAGAAGTGGATCATGGCTTACCACAAAGAAGAGGATCTCCTTTCATTGCAAGCAAAAGATAATATGTATAAGGGAGGCATGTAAACTATCTGAAGAATGCCATGTGCAACAAAATATTAGTTTTAGGTGCAAATAAAGCATAGTAATTTACAAGAACTTTAATCCTTGTTATTCTACTTCTAATTGAGACAAGAAGGATTAGGTTCCCTTAATCTTATATTCTAAACTCTGAGAATAGATGTTTATAGTAATAAAATATGAAATATAGTATCTCATAAAAATATACTATATTGTAAATTAAAAGAATAATTTCAAAATAAATTAAATGATGTATGAGTTATACATTAAAAACTATGGTTAAAATAAAAACAAAACAAAAATAATCAAAATTGTCCACCAAACTAATATTTGAGATGAATAAATAGTGACTTATGATTTGATGTCAATTTGATTTAGAGAGGTGAACAATACATCCTAACAATAAAGTATAGTATTGTTACATTAAAAACCAAGTGCTATTGAGGTGAACAATACATCCTAACAATAAAGTATAGTATTTTTATATTATATATATATTCTAGAATAATATATATTATATATTTAAAATTCTAATAATTATTTATAGCATATATACATGTATTAAAAATTTAATATAGTAAATATTTTAAAATATATAATAGTTATATACTATAATATTGTTCAAATATATTGTAATTGAAAATAGATTTACATTGGAAGGCTCGGCGGCGTCTGCTTTGCGGCTTCACTGCGAATCTCTTCTCCCAATGCAAGCGATTCTACGAAATGTTTACAGGTGTGTTCGTTCCTTTAATGTTTATTTCATTTTATGAGTTGTCCCCCACTCAAACCCTCGGAAGAGGCCGTACCCTCTGCCATTAATGCCATTAAGGCTACAATGAAGCCCAACCTGGCGCAAGGATTTAACCCTATCTTAGTTCCTCAAACCACATCTCCACCGCTTAAGACCTTCTCTGAAGTTGTGGCTAACTCCTCCGATGTTTGTGCGGGTGGTAGATTTCAGATCTCCAATGCCAATGAAACGCGCGAACCAGGTAAAGGAGATATGAATGCCCCTGTATCTTTTTCTATTTCTCCAAACTTTGAAACGATAGGTGAAATTGAGAAAGAGAAAAACAGGTTGAAGAATTATGCTATCTTCTTTGCAGCTGTGGAAATTGATAAATGTCCTGCACGAAAATTCCTTGATGATTGGTTTCATAATTACTAGAATCTTAAACTAGGGCATAATATCTCATTCTGTAGGCAAATTCAGAAAGGTTTGTATGTTATTTTTTTTTTAAATTCTGAAGCTCAAGAAGCTGTCCTCAAGAGGCAATATTGGACAGTGGGTAACACTTCTTTTCGTGCCCTAGCCTGGACGCCGAAAGCCATCCATGAGGAAGTGCTTGCCCTTTCGGCCCCTCAAGGGATTATTATGAAAAATTTACCTCCTTTCTTATGGCGTTTTATTCATCATCTTCTTGAACCGATTGGTAAGGTTATCAGATTCGACGACACTACCAAACTTGTGCCACACATGGATGCGAGAGCGTTGGTTTCTTTAAAACCTGGTATTGAGGTGCCGTCTGCTATTGAGATTAACATCTCTGGTGAATCTTATGCTTGCCCTTTAGAAATTTTGGGAGGATTAAATGCTTGTTTCCTTTGTAAAAAAGGTCACCTTCGTAGGGATTGCCCTATTATCAAGTGAAAATATGAAACTATGAACCCTAATTCTGCCCAAAAAGACACTACGGCTAAGAACCCTAATTCGGTCTCGGATGTGTCTAAATCTTCACCTCAGTTGCCTCCGCCTAAGTCACCTGGGTCGACTTCCACTCGTACCCATAATGATGCTCATTTCCAAAAGGAGACACCCGTAGGAATGCAACATTCCTCTGATAATATTATGCCTGACGGTTTTCAAATGGTTAACAAAAAAACCAATAAAAGAAGGAGAAAATCTAATAAACAAGGTCCGGTGGGTGAGGCTTCGGTTCAAACTTCTTCTCTGATGTTTCTTGAGCCCTCCCCTGCTGCTAACTCCTCTATTGACTCCTCTTTCTCCCTAGCTGGTGAAGGTCTGAAGGTATTTAAGGAGATTGAGGATGATGATTATCTGGAAGTCCTTCCCGCTACCAATAACTCTCAGAGCTCCATTCCAACAAAACCTTCCTCGGCCCATGATCATACAACCCCGAGCCCTAACTCTGTGCTTGAAATGGAGGTCATGAGATCTCATGAGTGATATTGATGATTTTGCCTAGAAAAATGAATTCCCCAAATCCAAAAGAAAGGGACGACCCTTGGGTTCGAAGAATAAAACTCCCTCAGTGAAAGTTTGTGAGGGCTCTTCCCAATCTGCTAATCCCAGTAGAAATGAAGGGTCCATGTACCTAATTTGCATTTCCAATACTATTAGTTCATCATGAAGTGCATTTCCTAGAACATTGGGGGTCTGGAGTCCCCAAACAAGAAACATATTGTTAAGCATTTTCTGAATACTTACCAAAATATTGACTTTATTATGTTTCAAGAATTAAAATTTGTCGGTTTCATGTTAGATGTCAGCCTTGACTTCATCTGGAAAGATGCTGTTAAGATTTATTCTGATCATCCGCAAGGTAAAGGTGGGGTTGGATTATTGATCAACCCTAAATGGACTAAGTTCATTTTGAATAAAGGTATCTCCCCATGTAATAGGGCCTCTTGGGCTACTCTCAGTAATAACTCTATCACTTTCGGTATATACTCCATCTATGCATCGAATGATGTCAAAGAAAGGTTGGCCCTGTGGACTTGGATGGCCTCCCTACCGGACGTTCCTTGGATCATTGGTGGTGACTTTAATATGGTTTAATCTCAAAGGGATAAGATGGGAGGACTTCCCTTCTCTTGGAAAAATCTGGAGAAAGAACCATGGGATAAAATGATACACTCCAAACTGTTATTTGACCCCCTAAAGGATAATGATAACATTAACCATAATCTTTGGCACACCTCATGTAACTTCCAGCAACGCCAGGCCCGGATTTATGCCAGACTTGATAGATTCTACGCCAACAAAAACAACTTTTCTTTCATTCCTAGTGTGCAAGGAAACCTGGTCACAGTGACTCCTACTTCTCTGTCTGACCACCATCCTATCTCGGTATTTGTCAAGTTCAATGATTTCCAAGCCCCCCCTAAATCTAAGAATCCGAGATTCATCCTTAATTCTTCTCTTCTCAAGGATGTTGATATCCTTTCTGCCATCCATCTTATCAGGAACACAAACAAGAACTGCTCCTCTTCCCTGTCTTGTGTTGAAATGTGGCAGCACAACATACATGCTTGGCATGCTCTTCTCCAAACCCTGGGATAGGAAAAAGCCAAAGACTACAGATTTATTGAGAAAATTCTCTCCTCCAATCTGAGATCGACCGAAATTGACATTCAAAATAGTCCTAATGATGACATGATCCCTATTGTATCTAAGGCTAGGGATGATCTTCGGCGCCACTAGCAGATTAAAGTCCGTGGGGCCAGCATTAGGTGTCGTGCCCACTGGCTCCAACAGGGTGACAGGGGATCAAAGTTCTTTTTTAATCTCCTTAAGCAAAAGCAAGCCAATGAAGCCATTAGTAGACTTGTTGTTAATAATATTGAAATTGACAACCTTGAAGATATCAAGAAGGCGTTTGCTTCTTACTAACAAAACCTTTTTACTTCTAAGGAAAATGAGGAAACCATCTCCCTCAGAAAATATTACAGCTCCATTATCCCTAAGAAGATCTCCCTGCAAGACTCTGCTCTCCTTGGTCAAAACATCTCTATGGAGGAAATTGAATCTGCTATCAACACTCTTAAGAATGACAAAACCCCTGGTCCCGACGGCCTTCCTCTGGAATTTTACAAAGCCAACATAAGCTGGATATGTTCAGACCTTTATGATATATATAATGAAGCTTATGACAAAGGCACTCTAGGAAGCTTTATTAACAAAGGTATTATTAAACTTATCCTTAAGAAAGGGGACAAAACTCTTATAAAAAATTGGCGTCCTATTACCCTTCTTAATGTTTCTTACAAAATCCTTGCTAAGATTTTGGCCCGCAGACTTGAGAACATTTTGCCTAAATTTATCAACTCTACTCAAACCAGCTTTATAAAGGGGAGATCCATCCTTGAAAATCTCATAACCAGTTGGGAAGCCATGAACTGGGCTAAGTCCTCCAATCAGAATGCTGGTATGCTTCTCCTAGACTTTGAGAAGGCGTATGACAGGATTGAATGGAATTTTATTAATATGATGCTTGGGGATTTTGGGTTCCCTGAAGTTTTCTGCAAATACACTAAACTTTTACTCAAGGATGCCTTAGCTCAAGTTGATGTTAATGGTTCTCCGTCGGATTCCTTTGCTTTGGGCAGATCTATCAGGCAGGGTTGTCCGCTCGCCCCTGCTCTATTTGTGATAGCCTCTGAAGCTCTGTCCTACATCCTTAGAGATAACACTTTCTCTCGTGCGGTTAAAAGTATCACCTTACCCAATAATGATAACTTGATTAACTGTCAGTTTGTTGATGATACCAGTTTATTTGTTGAAATGACTGAAGAGAACTTAAGTATTCTGAAAAATAAACTTGACTCCTGTTCTATTTCTGGGGCTCGATTGTCTTTGCCAAATTCCATCTGCCTTGGATGGGATGACCGACCTCCGGGATGGTTCAATAAGTTTGGGATTCAGTGGGGAGGTCCCAATAATATTGTTTGGTATCTTGGTATTCCCTTTTCCATTGATCCTTCTCTCAAAGATATGTGGCTCTGGGTGAAGAACAAAATTACTAAAAAATTGGATAAATGGTATAACAGTGTTGGAATTATATTGAGATGGTTTGTACTGAGAGAGGAGGGGTGAATCAGTAACTCTAAAACTTTTCTTGGTTAGCCCATTAACCCTTAGTCATCAGTTTGTAATTTAACTTATCTATTTGTTCATCTTTCTTTATGCATATGAAATCATATCATACATTCCTTTTGATATGTAACAATAATAGAAACATTCATGAAATTAGATAACACATGACACAAGATATGATATCGCAAAAAACTCCTGTTAAGGAAGTAAAAACTGTGGTGGGGATTGTTACCCACAAACTTCACTATCTGCAGATAAGAAGAGCCGGTTAAGGCTTACAATTTTGGTCACTTCTGATGACCTGCCCTGTTAGGAGTATTACAGTAGAGACCTGTTAAGATCTACTTCATTTGAAGCTTTCAACAACACTGTTAAGTGTGCACTCTGTTAAGAGATTTACAAAGGACGGTTAAGTTCACCTTCTACAAAAGGATTTTAGATGTGATGCACTTGTTAGAATGCAACTACATAGGTCTTTGATCTGATGATAAATGCAATCTTCAATTGCTGATAACAGATCCTATAAAGCTCCAAAAATACTTTTAATCATCCTTCCATGATTGAGTATTACCTTTATCTGCTCGTCGGTAGCCTCTGTGTGTTCTTGATAACTGATGTATTTTGTTTTTGATCTTTGCATGAATTCTGCCTTCTGCTCCTTAGATGCTC
>MU227649.1:10374110-10462697 GCA_018584345.1 Thuja plicata
CCCTGTTAGGAGTATTACAGTAGAGACCTGTTAAGATCTACTTCGTTTGAAGCTTTCAACAACACTGTTAAGTGTGCACTCTGTTAAGAGATTTACAAAGGACGGTTAAGTCCACCTTCTACAAAAGAATTTTAGATGTGATACACTTGTTAGAATGCAACTACATAGGTCTTTGATCTGATGATAAATGCAATCTTTAATTGCTGATAACAGATCCTATAAAGCTCCAAAAATACTTTTAATCATCCTTCCATGATTGAGTATTACCTTTATATGCTCATCGGTAGCCTTTGTGTGTTCTTGATAACTGATGTATTTTGTTTCTGATCTTTGCATGAATTCTGCCTTCTGCTCCTTAGATGCTCTTCGTGGCTATCAATTATTAAGAATTCATGTACTCACAATTGAGTATGAACATCTATTTATACTAGCTTAGCTTCAATTCTTGATTCATGCATTCACAAGTTAACTCTAGATTCAAGATATAGAACTTGATCTTGATCTGTAGTTAGATATGCTTTAGATCCGTTAGGATGCTTTAAAGCATTTACATAAGGCTTGCATGACCATCTAATTTGACTTAAAACAAAATAAAACTCTATAAATAGAATTACATTGCTTTAATTGTTGTGTAAAACTCAGATCCATAATTTGTGGGTTCTTGATCTGTCTGTCGGTTCTGATGGTCATTTTTCTTGATCGTCGGTGTTCCTTCTTGAACTGGTCATCGGGTATGCCTTTTCTGTTTCTGTCGAGTTAGTTCTGAAAACTATGTCGCCGATAATGCTTGTGTTCGCCGGTGATGCTTGTGGTCGCCGGTGATGCTTGTCAAATTTACACTTAGTATTTTTCTCAAAATTCTTTGTCCTGTTGGGTATGCTTGCATTTCATCGGTACTGCTTGTGGTTCGCCGGTGATGCTTGCTGTCTGCCGGTAATGCTTGTTGTCTGTGTTTTTTCTCTGAGTATACTAATGGCAAAATAATGTCATCAAACAAATCCCTATCTTTGGTTGGAAGGGTGCAGGTTTGTCAAAAAATTCTCTCTTATAATATTTACTACTCTTCAGCTTGGATGTTCAATAACTACCAAATCATAGAAATTCCGAAGGCCATTAGGAACTTTCTGTGGTTTGATGGTAAAGGCAACAAAAAAATGCATGCAGTTAAATGAGAGTGGTGTTGTTCTGAAAAGCAACGTGGGGGTCTTGGCTTAAAATATCTTAAGGTGGAGGGGATTGCCCTGGCCACCAAGTGGATTTTCCACTGTTTAGAAGGGGATGAGCCTTGGAAGGTGCTTATCAGAAGTAATATTGAGCGGGGATTCCCTAGGAAGGCTAAGTCTTGGAAGAAACTCCCTTTTAGTGATATGATGTTAGGTGGATTTCCTACTACTGTTCAGGGGTTTGCTGTCTTTAAGACCATTTGGAAAGCCTAGTTGTCCTCGCAAAAGTTTATTTCTAATAAGACCTTCCATGATCATAATCTTCTATATGGTGAAAGGTCCATTTGGTGGAATCTCCACCTCTTCAGTAAACCCCTCGCTCTGTCCCAAGGTTGCTCGGCTAAAATATGGAACAGTTTGGGTATCTCTCTTTTCATTGACCTCTTTGAGGATGATTATCTTATTAGCTGGGATGAGTTAAGAAACAAATTTAACATACCTGCAGCTCGTAAGAAGACTTATAACATGATTGTCAAAGCCTGCAAGGATCTCCCCTCTACTTGCCTTCTTGAATCTCATAGATTTTTGAACATCAAATGGCCTGATGGCACTATGGTTGACAAAATAAAAGCCAAAAACATATATAGTATTCTGAGTAGCAGCCATCTTATTATTAACCATGTCAATAATGTCTAGTATACTTCTCTTGAGGCCAAGTGCTGGAACAAAAATTTTACTAGATTGTGGAAATCTCCTATTGCTCCTAAAATTAGATGTTTTAAATGGTTGATGTTTTTGAATTGACTCCCGATAAGCAAAAGTCCTTCATTTACTGATTATTGTAGCCTTTGGCAACTCCCTGACTCCTGTAGGCACATACTGTTTGACTGTAAATTTGCTAAAAATATTTGGTCTATGTTTGGTATCACCTATCCTAAATACATTGATATCTTTGAATTGATTACTGGGCATATTCAGGGCATTAAGAAAGATACTAATCTTCTTTGGAACATCATTTCTTCTAACATCTTATGACAGATTTGGAAATGCGGGAATGAAGAAAGGTATCAGGGCATTCATAGATCCCTTACTGAGTCTTTTCTTAAACTCATTTATTTTAAAATTTCCTCACAGGTCTGTATCAACATGATGATCGAGAGGGAAAAGCTCATCAGGTTTATCAAAATGGGTCACTCTACCATGTTTGTTTTCGAGATGAAAGATGGCTTTGCGTGGCGAAGGCATATAGACAATATGGCTATCTTCGAGAAGACTGTGAAGAAGCTGCACAAAGAGATTAGTAAGAAAAAGGACGCTACTGATGACCAAATTTACATGTTGAGCCAAATCCAGGCAAAGAAAAACATTGTTTGGATGGAAGGACATATGGGGTGGACAGCCTGGGTTGAAAATCATGAAGATATTCTGCATTAATAATCTTCACTAGTTGTTGTGTTAAGTTTTTTTTAGGATAGCTGCAAATGTAATATCACTCTATGTTGTATGCGTTTTCCAAATGCAACAATCTCTGTTTCATTTATATTGGGAATGAGGCTAGGAGAGACATGTCCCTTCATGGGACATGTCTATTCATTATTATTTATAAGAAAGGACATGCCTCTTCCCATTAATTATAATTTAACCAATCTTATAATGTTTCATCAATCAATTATTAATTAAGAATAATATAATAATTTTAAATTGAATTTTAAATTTCATATGATTAATAGTAATATAACATATATATTATATTATATTACTATTAATCATGTATTTTATATATTCTGATGATCATACGACTAAAGCTACAAACATTAACACTCCCTCTTAACTAGGGAGGATGATCAAATAGAATGTGTAGTGGTCTCCTGTGTCAACACTTATGACCCTCACCATAGCTATACAAAACATCAACACTCCCTCTTAGCTAAGAAGGATAAATCAATCCAATGTCAACACTTATATGACACTTGATAACATCAATCATATGATGTAAGCAATAAAAGCATCATCCTCTTGATGTAATCAATAGAAACATAGTCTCAAGATGTGGATTGCCTCCATCGACAATTATATCCACAAGCTCTCAGGTGGATTGCCTCCATCGGCGATTCTATCCACAAGCTCTCAAGTGGATTGCCTCCATCGGTGATTCTATCCACAAACTCATGAGATTTAGAGTGGATTGCCTCCATCGGTGATTCTATCCACAAGTTCCCGGGTGGATTGCCTCAATCGACGATTCTATCTACAAGCTCTCGTGTAGATTGCCTCCATCGGCGATTCTATCCACAAACTCACGAGCTTTAATGTGGATTGCCTCAATCGGCGATTCTATCCACAAGTTCATGGGTGGATTGCCTCAATCAGCGATTCTATCCACAAGCTCTCGTATGGATTGCCTCCATCGACGATTCTATCCACAAACTCACGAGCTTTAATGTGGATTGCCTCAATTGGCGATTCTATCCACAAGTTCTATCTATTATGATCTGTTTCAGCCATCACAAGATGTCTATCATAATAGAAGGTCAAGTTATTGTAAGATCGTCACCTTTCAAAACTCTTACAAATACACGTGATAATCATTTGGAAGTCGTCACTTCCTCATGATGTACACAGGGGGCAAGCCCATTAAAAATATGGAGTCACGCACTTGACATCCATCATGCCTCAACGCAGAGGGTGAAAACAAGGGATTTAATCTCGAACTTTTCTCATAGAGAAGAACTCATTGAGAAGATATTTATCTGTTGATCATCCAAGATTGCTTAAGATGAACTGTCAGACTCCCTTTGAGTCTGATATCAATCTTCTTAGCTCCTTGTCCAAAGTTACCTCTGAAGATTTAGACTCCATCTGAAAATAGTTTCTTGTGCTTCTTTCCTGAAGGTATGTCAGAGAGAAATTACAAATAGCTTATATACTAAACTATCTCATATGGAAATACCAAAGATAGAAGCATGCAAGATTTTACTAGCCAATATTATAGCATAAATTTCAAACTCAATAATTCATGTGAATTAATAAAACATGGAATACTTATCTTAAGTTTCAAATATTTCCTTTTGTAAGGTGAGCCCATATAGGAAATATCAACTCTCATCAAATTTTGAAGTTGTTTGTAGAGGACACGTTGCAAGAGATCATAATGTTATTCGTGCTAGCTATGTCGACGACCTTCATGTAGAGCTACAACCTAGAGTGGACGATCACCATTTTCTCACTCTCCACTAAGGATGCTTCAAATGGAAATGTAACATTGGTTATTATTCCCCCCACAATGTACAATTCCCACTCTTATATCGTTGAACAATACTCATGTCTTCTTATTAAATGACTTGATTGCTCCAAGAGAGTTGAAACTCTATAATTAATTTTTTTTTTTTTATAGAGACACACTTCCTTGAATACATTCTTCTTTGTTAATGTTTGACCACGATCATAACAAATTAATATATCTCTTTAATGAAAGCCACTTTCAGGAATTTCACATAGACCCATACACAGTCTGTCATAACTTTTGAACCACATACTATCTCTCCAATTGCTCCGGTGAGATTCTTTAAAATTTGTTCTTCCCCAACATATCTGAAATTCAGAAAAATCCAACGGTGGATTTGTGAGATATGGTCCCTTTACCGAGACTGTATTTTCTGAGACAGTCACACATTCACCATCAACAAACTACTCACTTACATTTGCAACCTGGCTCTGATACCATGTTAAGTTTTTTTTAGGATAGCTGCAAATGTAATCACTCTATGTTGTATGCATTTTCCAAATGCAACAATCTCTCTTTCATTTATGTTGGGAATGAGGCTAGGAGAGACATGTCCCTTCATGGGACATGTCTATTCATTATTATTTATAAGAAAGGACATGCCTCTTCCCATTAATTATAATTTAACCAATCTTATAACGTTTCATCAATCAATTATTAATTAAGAATAATATAATAATTTAAAATTGAATATTAAATTTCATATGATTAATAATAATATAACATATATATTATATTATATTACTATTAATCATGTATTTTATATATTCTAATGATCATACGACTAAAGCTACAAACATTAACATGTTGCTTTTCATTTTGATATATATGTAATTATTACTCTGTTACTATGACTTGCTCCGTGTGAGGCTCTGCCTCCGGTTGTGAATACTTCGGTGTTTATTTTTTATTACCTTATAGTTAATATATAAAATATATATATATATTGTAATTTAATTTTGTAATGAAAATTGTATATTTATTTAATAAAATATAAAATATAGTATCTCATAAAAATATACTAAATTATAAATTAAAAAAATAATTTCATTCTTGAAAAATAAATTAAATGATATATGAATTATACATTACAAAACATAAAAAAAAAAAAGAATAGAAACTTCCCAGGGTCCTATAACACCAAACCAATTCAACCAATCATATTTAATATATAAAATTAAAAAATAAATATCGAAACTTTAGAAAACTTTGAATTACAATAAAAATAGCTACTTATATAATATTCTTTTATATTCATTACATAATTCTTTACTTAAATTATTTGACATTTAATTTAATATCCCATATAAACTTATTTATATTATCAATTGAGTTTATTAAAAAATATCTATTTATTTAAAGATGTTTTTCTTTCAACTAATAACCAAAGAAATTTCTAACCATAATTTATTCTATAAAAATATTAAATAAAAAAATTAAAGATAAAAAGTCCACAAAAAATTATATCTTTTTTTTATCTCCTATTTTAAAAGGGGAAAACTATTAATTCTAAGTAATTTTCTAGATCAATGCTCATCATTCACAAAATTGAATTATAATTTATTAAGTTTATATTAAAGTATATTATATTATTGGTACATATACAACATTTTTTTCAATGGTTGAATGATACTTTATTAAATCTAGATTTGGAGGAAGGAGTAAAGCACTAAGCAAATTTAAAAGGCGTTAGGTGTTTCCAAACTATCAACCCTCTACCTTAGGTAAAATATCAAAGCTAGCTGTTTTTCTTGAATCATAATATTGACTAGAAGGTGAGTCTATAGGATGAAGGGCTAGCATAACAAGATCTTTATAAAAGTTCATTTCAATTTTTACGGATCTTGGATGAATGCAATTCACATACAAATCTGAATGTTGGAGTGCAAGAAGCTGAGCATAAGCATTTAGAGCAGCCTTGGAAACAAAATATGTTGGATGCAAAACAAGCCAAGGTTCCATTACTTTTCCATAGCCCTTGTTCAAAATCCTTCAGAAACCTATGGAGACATGCATCAATTCTTTCCTCTGTCAAATTGTTAAGATTATTCAACTATTTTCTCCAAGTCTCAATTAGAAATGCTATAACAAATATCAAACAAACTTTTTAACTTCTTCACATCATATTATTACTCTTAGTTGTGGAACACGGTTTCTCCGGCGCACCAAGCTCTACCTGTCGTGGCTTTGTCTGCTACGACGCCTCCTCCTTCCGTGAGGACTGTCTCCCCTATGCGTGATGCGACTCATTCCGTGAGGGCTGCTCCCTCCCCTGTGCGGTCAGTGACCAATCCTACGTGGGAGGTGGTGCTCCCCTCCATTGTGGAAGCGTCCTCTCCTGCTTGTGCTTCTACCGGTGATGGAGTTACCCTTTTTGCTCTGTTTTTTGTAGGTGTCATTGTGCAGTCTCCTCCTTCGCCTGTGCTTCCTACTGATGTGTTTCTTGCTCCTTCACTTGGTCCTACCCAGTCTAGGGCTGTGGGAAAGTCTGTGCTTGATGTAATGACGACTAGGGTTTCAGTGGTGGGTTCCTCCTCTTTCCGGGCTTCTAGTCCTGCAATTTATGAGGGGTTGGGGGAGTCCTTTGCTAAGATTGTGTCCAAGTCTTTAGTGGTGGAGAAAGGATTTAAGGTTTTGACCCCGGTTCATGCGTGTGGCTCCCTCTCGGTTTGGCTCACTTCTGAGGCTGGAGGGGATTTGGAGCACACTACAGAGATTTTTAAATCTCATGGATTGACCTGTCGCTTTAGGGGTTTCTGGCCCAGCCTTCCCCTATTGCATGATTGGATCACTCGTAAATGGGAACCATTACTTTCATGTACAATTCACATTTTCCCTATGGCAAAGGGGTTCTTCATTACTAAGTTTGACCTAGCTGAGGATAGAACTAAGATTCTGTGTGAAAACCTTTTTTGCTGGGAGGCTGATAAATTTATACTTATGGTAAAGCCCCGACACCCAAATTTTAATCCGTCTTCTGAAACCTTCACTAAGATCCCTATTTGGGTTAGACTCCCTAATCTCCCTCTTCATCTTTGGCATGCCTCCATCCTTGAGGAAGTGGGTGAGGCTTTGGGGAATTTTCTGATGTTGGATAATGATTCCTTCAACATTTATCATTCCACTGTAGCTCATATTTTTGTAGATCTTAACATCTCAAAGGGTCTCCTAGATGAAATCAAAATTGAATCAACATTAGGATCTTGGATCCAACCGCTTGACTATGAGGGTATCCCCTTCAGATGTCAAAAATGCTTTAAGACTGGCCACATTTCCTCCCAATGTGACCTGGAACACAAGAAAAAGAAATCTTCTCCCTCTTGGTGGAAGGGGACTTCCACAAAACATTACACAATTAGAAAATGTTCTTCCCAGTCTGGGAAGAAGGATGATTATGTTCTTCCTCCAGCTGCCCCTGCAGGGTCAATGGTGGATGCTATTTTTGAAGCAGTGTCTGCTGGAGACTCCTCTGTTCTTCTCCCACTGTCTGCTACTGCTGGTGGGTCTGTGTCTAGTGGGGCAGAACCAGTTCATTCTCCGCTGGAAGCTGTTGCTGATAGGACAGGGGGTGTTTGCTCGACTGGTCTTGCTGGAGTTTTGGCTCCTGCTAGTTCTGATTCAGCTACTCCTCTTACTGATAAATCTTTGGTTGGGAGTAAAGATAGCCTGGTGCTGGATATGTTGCTGATAGATCCTTCTCCATTGCTGGTTGCTGGATCTTTAGCTTTGGACACTGTGTGTTGGCAGAATAATGTTGCTAGAGCTAAAAATGCTTGGGTCATTGTGTAAGGTAAAAAATTAAGAGGTCTTCCTCTTCGTTTGACATGACCCTTCGGTCCCATAAGAAGGGGACAAGATGATTGGTTTCCTTCTTGCTACAACTCCCTAATGTCTCATCTTATGTATCTTTTTTGGTAGGATTTCTCTGTGCTCGTGGTGTGTGTGAGTCCCTTAGGCTTCAATTGATTTGTCTTATTTTGGGAACTCTTATTGTTCTATCTTAAGTTCCTATATGTACAGGGTTTCGGGGCACCTTCAAAACCTACTGTTACCATTAATAAAAAACAAATATCAAATAAACAACAATAAATGAATGATATGAAAAAAATTGCATATTATAAATATCAAATAAGCAATAATAAATGAATGATATGAAGAAAATTGCATATAATAAATATCAAATAAGCAATAATAAATGAATGATTGATTTAAGAAAAATTGCCTATACTATCTATAGATGTACTACTAATTTTACATATTTAATATACTTTACATCTTAAATTTACTGACTTACCTCTAAGACCCCCAACACAAGAAGAAACATTTACAATTCTACCACCACCTTCACTAACAAGTTTCAAAAGGGGCAGAAAAGCTTCCACCATTCTTTTCCTTTGCCTTTTCGTAAGAGTCAGATATTCCTTCTACTGTGCTTCCACGGGAAGTCTTTTTTAAGACAAGGTTAAAAACTTATTAAGATGATCTCAAATGTAATAAAATGTAATGATTGAAGTCGGATAAAAAGACATACAAATATTTTGCGAGCTCTAATATTACAGCATTATTAACCTGTATTTTAAGTCTGGATTAGCAATGTAGTGACAGTCATAAGTGAAATGAAAGAGGATTTATTAGTACCTAAAATAGAAAGTTAGGTAAATTAAATGAATGTAAGTTTTATTATTAAATAATGAAAATTTAATATATAAAAATTCACAAATTTGTAGGTAAGAGTGTAATAGTAAGTTGAGTAAATTTCAGTATATTAGCACTTGCACCCGAAGGAGGTGCAGGGGGTATGCTAATAGGAAACTATTTTTAATTGTTATAAGTTGAATGTATATTGTTATTTGTGTGCATAATTGTGATGAAATTATTCAAACATAAGTAGATTCCATTGAATTCTTGATTATGTTGTCAAGACAAAGCAATCCCATTTATTTTGACAAGTTAATAATCATCCATGAAAATTCATTTCTAAGGTGAGGAAAAATGATTAAATTCAATGTTTCAAATGGCTATTGAATCCAATTTAAACTTAATTAATGACCAATATCTATTGATGAACTTAATCAAGTATAATCATGTTCCATTAACGACTACAATGAGAGTTGTCATTGCATAAACGTAGTAGATGACCACATCATAATATATAGCCTGGATACAATGGAATTCCAGTAAACAAAGACATTCATAGTTGACATGGGGACATGCAAATATGCATAAAACAATAAACTGCAACTACAAATCTGTATATGTAGCAATGATTAAATTACCATTGTATTAGTAGTTATACATCAAATACAAAGTTTCAGTGTAAATATTTATAACATAGTTCCAAAGTTGTCAAGAACGTAAGCTTTACTCCAACTAGATTTTCTTTACCATAATCATGGGCGGTTTCAAAAAAATGGGAAAACAAAAACTAATATTTGTTAAGTTCTATCAATCTATTCACATTCTAAGCAATGTAAAGGTAAGGAGTGGTATTTGTGAATTCAAAAATAACAGCCAACAATGCAGAGTTGTACAATCGTTAAGTGAAAATATTATAGAGCAGTGTTTTCAGACATTTTAACATGGTTTCTCAAGCATGAAACAACATATTTCAAGGATAATGGCAGCCAAATAAAAGAAGAGAAACAATTATTTATCAAGAGTCTTAGTTTGCATAGAGAAAAGGCAACGTTTTATGTGCAGAAAAGAGCATGTTTCTTTGCTTAAATAGCATATTTTGAAACAGTTAGAGCAGTAGATTCAAAAGATACAACAATAAATCAATGACAGGTTTACATCTCTTGACAACGCTTGTTCATTAAAAGAGATAAATAAAATCTGGAGTAAATTGCAACTTTTAATGTGGAACAACAATCTTTTGTTTGAAGAGCATCAATTTTGTTTAGAGATCCATGAGTTTAAGAGGACCAGCAAAATCATAAAGAAGAAGGCAACACATTCAATGAGTTAACAACTGCCTCTCATGGGAATGAACAACAGATAAATAAAAGAGCAGCAAAGTTCATTGATAAGAGTAGCATATTTTCAGCGAGTTACATGCAAAAAGAGCGGATCAATAAAGAGAAACTCAGGTCAGTTACCAAGGAAGGAGCATATTTAAAGTGAAACAGAGTATTGATGAGGGACATCATGTTACGTAATTGGAAGGGGTAGATTTAGTGAAGACAACAAATTATACCAAGAAAGAAATCAGATTTCAAGGAACATTGAGTTTGACGCAAGAAGAAAGTGTACATCAAGCATGTTCACAACAAACAAGGAGAAAAGTCTGGGTTTTTGAAATGGTGAACAACAGTTGCATCATGTAGAGCAACTAGGTCATGGTGAAAGAGGTGGGGTTTCAAAATCTAGGCATATCTTCATTGCCATAGATCATGTTAGCATTATTTGTTTTCACTCCATATTTTGAGACTCAATAAGCAATGATATTGCAATACTTCATTGACTAATCCAGAAAAGCATTAGCTGAAAAGAGGGATTGCATGTTGTTATTGAAATCTTATTAATGACTATCCAAAGATATATATATATAGTAGTGAGAAAGATGGAGGGAAAAAAGCGTCGCCAAATTTAGAGATTCATTTCAATGGTGAACAAAGGTCAAGAGCGTGTATTAACAAATAGAGAGCAACATACTTGTATGTTGATAACAAAGATCACTGTGGCATACAACAGTAAAGAGAACACTGTCATATTAGAAGTAAAGGAGTACAAAACATTTGTCATAACAAGACAAAAAAGATGTAGAGATTTGTAGACATGAATTAATAAAAAGCACAAGAAAGAGTGGTAATAAGACCACATAGAGATGCAAAAATGGAAAATGGAGATTCAAAATAGTGAATGCATTAGAAAGTGATATGAAAGTGTTAATAATGAACATTGATCAAGGTAGTAATGAACATGTCCAGGGAAGTGATTAACATGTTAAAGGGAAGGTGCCATTACAATGCCAAGACAACGGAGTAGAGATAACATGTTTTAGAACAACGATTTTTAAGATATTAGATCAACATGACAATCATGAAGGTCACAAAGGAAAATTGAATAAAGTTTAGATCAAGACAATGACAAAGAGATAGAGTTGAGGATTAGCATAATCTTTGTAACAACAAATAAAAATGCAGCAACACTCATACCAATCAGAGGTTGTAACAGTGCTACAAGAGCACAATAAAGACAACATATGCAAGAGATGCGAATTAGAAGACAACATATTCAATTCTGTTGAGTTTTCATTCATTCTAAATTAGAAGATTTTTCTCATGAGTGAATTTTTATACAAATGGACTTAATATCTCTGTCTAGCTTTTCAAAAGCTTCCAAAATACCAATGTAGTAAAAGCTGAAGAAGTAGAATATAAATGTTATGTGTGGAACCCTAAAAATAGCCTACAGCTTCACTACTTTGTCCATTGCCCTTATACATGTCTACATATAAATTCTGAAAAATGCCATTAAAACTTGTGTAGATTTAATATGTACAGGGTAAAAGTTATTATAGTGACTTATGCAACAAATTAATTTAACAATATTGTCCTTAATTATTTATGATCATTAGTCTCATTAACATTAACTTTGCATCATTGCTGCTTACTTGGAGGACTGGAGGAAGATTCACAATTCCTCAATATTTACATACATCCTTCCTTTTCTAAAATGTTGCAAATAAATAAAAGTGCAAAGCAATGAGTATAATAGCTAAAAAGCTAAAACGCATATCTCTACAAAGTAGTCACTCTCCTGAAATTTTTGTTAAGTTGAGAGATTAGTCCTATAAGTTTGTAATGGTACGTCTGTTAGAATGATTCAGAATAACTGAGAGGGGGCGGGGGGGGGGGGNGGGGCGTGAATTAGTTATCCTCAAGTCTAGATGTACCAATTGAACTTTTAAACACTTTAACCAACTTAGATCTACTCAACAATCCACTTGGTCTCTATAGCATATGATTAGTAACATAAATTTGTAGTCCACTATCCTAAAGTAATCAACTTTCAGAATATAAAACTCTTAACAGTACAACACATCAAATAACATTCACACAAGTATGACACCAGGATTTAACATGGAAACCTAATATGGGAAAAACCACCGGTAACATACTACCAATTTTTCACTCTTCTGAAGTGATCTCTGTGAGGAACCACCCCTATTATAGGTTACAATACACACTGTTAGGTGTGACACTGTTAAAGGATTTAATCACCCTGTTAAAAGTGGGTCTTGTTAGAGGACTTAGATCATTCCATTAGAATGTCACCTTGATTAAAGGATTTACAAAATGACTGTTAGGTCAACCTTTATTAAAGGATTTTTGACTGATACAATGGTTAGAAAGTAACAAAAATTTGATCTAAAACATGAAACTCACTTTACAAATACTGATCCAATTTAGCTCAAATGCTAATTCAATGACTGACCTCCATTGTCATCTCTATCTCTCAGACCTTCTTGGAAATCCGTCAAGCAATCACCACTGTGCAGTCCTGTACTACTCTTCTCAGCCTTCTCTGCCTTCTACTTAGATTTGTCAATCAACTGAATCAACCTCATACCCATAACCTGCAATTAGGTTAATCTTATACCTCTCTGATTAGGTAGCTCGATCTTTTGACACTAAGATCCAATGAATCCTTCTAACATTTCGTTCTCCTTCTACCTTTGTAAATACATCTCAAAACTCCTTGAATCCATACATAAAAAATGGTTAAACATATATTAAATGCTCATTAAATTCTCCACAACTCTCATCCTTATCTTAAATACACTTTACATATCCCAATAATTCAACTATGTCGGCTGGGATCTCAAATCTTTATCAAACTGTCAAATACTGACACTCGGTCATCATTGTGTTCTTCCTCTCGGTCATCACTAGATAACTTGGTAATTACTGACACTTGGTAAATGTTGATGCTCAGTCGACACTGTATTTGCTCAGGATGTATTGGTGCTCGATCGACACTCGTATCACTCGACACAAACTTAAGTTCCTTAATCTTCTGCTCTGTTGCTCGGTCAAGACTAAGCTTTTAGTCTTCCAATCTTCACTTGGTGTTAAAGATAAACAATACATTACCTTGCCAACATGCAATCTAATCAAGTACCTGGTGCAGGGGCACCAAGAACAATCAACAAAGACTTGAAGACCTTAAAGGCCTACAAAGGAGTTCAGAGGATTGAATTTGATCATCAAAGTCCAAGGCCAATCAATTGGCAAGTGTTAAAGCCTATTATGGCATACAATGTAATCAAGATTTGAACTATGTCAAAATGTCCAAATACAAGGACCAAAATGTGAATGTATGTGGACCAGTAGTGTCCTAGAGTGAAATCAAGTTCTAAGAGTCTAGAATAGGTCATTGAATAAGTTTAAAGCATTAGAGGTTATTAGATTGGAGTTTGGCATTTAATAAATTCATTTTTAAAGTTTACAAATTCAAATATTTGAAATCAAACGGCTAATAGGAGTTTAGGAGGGAAAGCGTTTTTTCTCTATGTTTTAGGCCTTAACCAATCAACCCAACGACCAAAGTTGGTTGATATGGTTATAGGGAGTTTCTATATTGGATGACAAAGGCCATTGTACAGGCAGGAAGCCTGGGTGTATGGACTGTTGCAGAGATGAGCAATAAAACTTCAAATTTCTTGCAAATTGGTTCGTTCTAAGTCTTGTATTCAGTAAGTTGGTATTAATGCATTGAAAGGTTATTCATTTTTAACCAATTTTAAGTTAATTTGAATGAGATTATTGTTGCATTGAAAGGCCTGTACGCCTGGTGTTGTGAAAGGTCATAGTTTAAGGTTAAATAAATACCACAATTTTGTTTTATCAATAAGGACTGATCATTCCATGGACTCTTAGGCCTGGAATCCATAGAATGTTACTAACATGACATGTATCTAAGAATCTAACAGAATAATGTGCAAGTAGTGTGAAGAAAGGGTGATCACTAATGTTTTGGTTGAAGAAAACCATTGAAATTGTTTGGAATGCTATAGCAGCAGGAGATCGGGCTTAGTAGTAGGGGTATTTTATGATTTGGAGTGTCTTAATATATTGGATACAAGGTGAATCCATCACCAATTGAGCCTGGAAGTGATTGGAGGGCATAGATTTAAGAAGCCCTAGATTAAGGGTTTAAAGTAAGAAATTTGGGGTTTCTGGTGTTATTGAATGTCTGAGTCTAATTGATTTTGGATTTGGTCATTTTAAGCCATAACAAAAAACTGTTGAGAGTTTGAGATCATAAGGGTAAGGGAGGCATACAATTGCTTTGTTATTTGGGGTCTTTTTATGCATTTTTGGAGTAACAGGGTGTGAGTAGCAGTACATGTTCCAAAACAACAATAGGGAGACTTTTGATATGTTGGAGTTCTAGATAGAGGGTGTCTGAATCACTTATTATTTCCCTTGATCCTTTGGGAAAATTTGGAGTTAGGATATTAGGAAGGTTGCTGCAGGGCTACAAGCAGTGCAATTAGGCCAGGTTGGGAGAAGTTTCAAGGGCTAAGAGTGTTGGGTTGTACTTGGAACCTTAAAACCACTTGAATCCACCCTAATACAATCTAAAGATACCATATCCATCACCATTAATCATTGGGAGGTGTCTTGGTACATTTGAGTTCTTTGAGACCTCCAAGGGCTTGGGAAAACATAGTAACTCTTTCAAGTTTGTAACTATCCTTTAGTATTCATAAGTCCACCACCCTTTCCTCTGCACCAAGTGGTATTAGAGCCTAGGAAAGGTCTCGTGGAAAGGTTTTGGGAGTGGACTTGAGAACTTTGTTGAATTGGATCCTTTGTTATTAGCCCTTAGAGTTGAAGTATCCTTTGAGGAGAAGCACTTGAGTTGATCCAACTTGTCAAGGAGATCAGGAACCATGTCTGAAGGAGAAGAAGAGTTGCCCACAAAGATGACAAACATGGAGTTGGCAAGGATAGTCAAGGAGCAATTGGCAGATAACAAGAAGTTGAAGGCTACATTGGAACAAAAAGAGAAAGAGAACAATGAGAAGGATAAGATGATGAAGACGATGATGGAGAGAATCTTGGCATTAGAGAATAAAGGCATCAAACAAGATGAGGGAATCAGTGTTGAAGAAGAGGTAGCAGATGAAGTACCCCAAGAGGAAGAACAGTTAGATCCTGATGATGAGAGGATGGCTAAGTTGGTGAAGGCCATAAAGAGTGGAGATTCAAGGGTAAGAACATATTTAACTATGTATGGAGGAAAGATGGATGATGAAGAACTAATAGATTGGTTCAGTGCAATTGAAAATTGCTTTGAGTGTGAAGGAATAGAGGAGAAGGATAAAGTGAAGATTGCAAAGTATTGGTTGAAGGGACATGCATTATTGTGGTGGGATTGTGTTCAGGCAGAAAGATGGAAGAATGGGAAACCCAAGATCACATCTTGGATAGCATGATGGATAAGATGAAAACAAAAATTTTGCCAAAGGATTATAGAGTACAGTTATACAAGAAGATGAGGGATTTTAGACAAAAGGATATGGATGTGCAGAAGTACACTGAGGAGTTCCATAAATTAGATATCCGAACGGGTCATGAGGAAGAAGTGGAAGAAAAGATTGCAAGGTACATGGGGGGGCTAAGGTTCAACAGTCAGGATGAACTTAGTCTTACTACCCCAGGGACAGTTGATGAATGCTACCAATTAGACATGAAGGTTGAAGATAAGATAAGAAGAAGGTATGAGAAGCAAAGTAGCACAAGAGGAGGCTCTTCTATGAGAGGATGAGGAGGTAAAAGCAATTCTGATTTTCAGAGCAGCATTGAGAAAGAGAAAGACAAGACATTCACATCTGATTCAAGAGGTGGATATAGAGGTGGAAGAAGTGGGGGAAGAGGAAGTGGAGTGTTTACAGGAAGATGTTTTACTTGCAATGAAGTGGGTCATCAATCCTTTAGATGTCCTAAGTGGAATGAGGACAAGGGTAGAGACATGAGGGTGAACTTGGTGGAAGAAGAAACAAGAAAGGAAGAACAAGATGAACCTATATTAGTACTACCAGAAGAAGGAGAATGTTTACTAGTGAGAAGAGGACAACCACACAAACCAAGCATTTCCAGATCAAATTGTTTGATCCAAGGGAAGGTATGCCAACTCATCATTGATTCAGGTACATATCACAATTTGGTTTCATATGAGGTTGTTAACAAGTTGCACTTGAAAGTTTTTCCACATTCTAGTCCTTATTATGCAACTTGGGTTGATACAAATCAGAATTCATTGATTAAGGAACAAGTTATGATTGAGTTTTCTATTGGAGGGTATCATGACAGGGTTTTGTGTGATGTTATGCATATGAGTTGTGGACATTTAATCCTTGGTAGGTCATGGCAGTGTTCAAGAAGAGTTGTACATGATGGGTACTCAAACACCTATCTAGTCCATCAAGGAGAGAAAAGGTATAGGTTGACTCCTTTATTGGGAGGAAAATTTGCTTCCATAGCTTCGTGTTTTGGTAAAGAAGTCAAGCGGAAGAAGCAGCATGATACTGGTTGGATTGGAGAAGAGAAAGTGCAGACTGAAGAAGGGAAGGACAGTCCTAAGAAGAAGGGACTAACGGATCAGAACTTTATCCTGATTGGGGCAATGAAGTGTCCTATTGGGGGGCAAGCAGATGAAGCTACAAAAGTGACCGGACAGAGACCAATGAAGCCTATCTCGGGGTCTGCAATGCAGACATCCAAACATCACTGTCATCGTCAAGGACAATCACCAAACCACTATTTTTCTTCTAACATATTTTGTGGTGAAACTGCAGGTTGGTTACAGAAAAAGAAGATCATATTGGGAGGTTCTATATCCCATTCAATGTACAAGGACCAAGCAGAGATATGGCAAGGTGTCAATCAGCAGACCACCTACAACTCTTGGGACAAGAGTTTCATTGGAGGTGGGGAGTATGGTGCAGGGGCACCAAGAACAGTCAACAAAGACTTGAAGACCTTAAAGGCCTACAAAGGAGTTCAAAGGATTGAATTTGATCATCAAAGTCCAAGGCCAATCAATTGGCAAGTGTTAAAGCCTATTATGGCATACATTGTAATCAAGATTTGAACTATGTCAAAATGTCCAAATACAAGGACCAAAATGTGAATGTATGTGGACCAGTAGTGTCCTAGAGTCAAATCAAGTTCTAAGAGTCTAGAATAGGTCACTGAATAAGTTTAAAGCATTAGAGGTTATTAGATTGGAGTTTGGCATTTAATAAAGTCATTTTTAAAGTTTAAAAATTCAAATATTTGAAATCAAATGGATAATAGGAGTTTAGGAGGGAAAGTGTTTTTCTCTATGTTTTAGGCCTTAACCAATTAACCCAACAACCAAAGTTGGTTGATATGGTTATAGGGAGTTTCTATATTGGATGACAAAGGCCATTGTACGGGCAGGAAGCTTGGGTGTGCGGACTATTGCAGAGATAAGCAATAAAACTTCAAATTTCTTGCAAATTGGTTCATTCTAAGTCTTGTATACAGTAAGTTGGTATTAATGCATTGAAAGGTTATTCCTTTTTAACCAATTTTAAGTTAATTTGAATGAGATCATTGTTGCATTGAAAGGCCTGTACGCCTGGTGTTGTGAAAGGTCACAGTTTAAGGTTAAATAAATACCACAATTTTGTTTTCTCAATAAGGACTGATCATTCCATGGACTCTTAGGCCTGGAATCCATGGAATGTTACTAACATGACATGTATCATAAGAATCTAACAGAATAATGTGCAGGTAGTGTGAAGAAAGGGTGATCACTAAGGTTTTGGTTGAAGAAAACCATTGGAATTGCTTGGAATGCTATAGCAGCAGGAGACCGAGCTTAGTAGCAGAGGTATTTTATGATTTGGAGTGTCTTAATATATTGTATACAAGGTGAATCCATCACCAATTGAGCCTGGAAGTGATTAGAGGGCATAGATTTAAGAAGCCCTAGATTTAAGGGTTTAAAGTGAGAAATTTGGGGGTTTTGGTGTTATTGAAGGTCTAAGTCTAATTGCTTTGGGATTTGGTCATTTTAAGCCATAACAAAACACTATTGAGAGTTTGAGATCATAAGGGTAAGGGAGGCATACAGTTGCTTTGTTATTTGGGGTCTTTTTATGCATTTTTGGAGTAACAGGGTGTGAGCAACAGTACATGTTCCAAAACAACAATAGGGAGACTTTTGATATGTTGGAGTACTGGATAGAGGGTGTCTGAATCACTTATTATTTCCTTTGATCCTTTGGGAAAATTTGGAGTTAGGATATTAGGAAGGTCACTGTAGGGCTACAAGCAGTGCAATTAGTCCTAGTGGCAGTTGGGAGAAGTTTCAAGGGCTAAGAGTGTTGGGTTGTACTTGGAACCTTAAAACCACTTGAATCCACCCTAATACAATCTAAACATACCATATGCATCACCATTAATCATTGGGAGGTGTCTTGGTACATTTGAGTTCTTTGAGACCTCCAAGGGCTTGGGAAGACATAGTAACTCTTTCAAGTTTGTAACTATCCTTTAGTATTCATAAGTCCACCACCCTTTCCTCTACACCAGTACCCATTGTAGTTTCACATAACTCAATCATTTAACTTGGTCTTCTTGTTATCTCCTCTTTTCAAATCTTCTTCATCAATCATCTGATATGGTACTTTACTAGATAGCAACTGTCGTACCAGTTAAGGTTTGACATCAATGACAATATAACAATTGTTTCAATTGTAGCTTCCAACAATGTCGTCTTAAACTAATGACAAATTTCATAAAACAATAGATACTAGACACCTAAATGAAAAATATTATTTTCGATTCTAATTTTAATATTGTGAAACCTACAAATACACTAAGAGACTAATCTCTTAGGATAAAATGTTCTGACTGTATATGAAAATAATGAAAACATAACCACAATTAAACCAAAAAACAAGCCTAGTGTCTTGGACATTTACTGTAAACCTATCCAAAGCTTAAAATCGGACAGGTGCCCCTGGAACATCGAAGGTCCACACGAGAGATCTAATCACTATGCACCACACATTAATTTGTGACTTGCCCAACTTCCCTGGAATTAGAAAAGAGTCAGATTGGATATTGATATGGAAGTTTATAAACAAAAAAGCTTACTATTGCCACCACTAAAAAATATTTCCAGATTAGCTAGATAAAAATTATACAGCTGACTTAAGCCATGGTCTTGTGGAGGGGGGGATCAAAGAATTTGTTGATTAAAAACTGGGTAGTACACAGATTTTGCATTAACAATTAAAATTTATTAAAAAATGGTAGTGCTCTACCATAGGAAAATCACAGAAACAAAGGCCACAAGATTAATATGTCTCAAAGACTGAAATGAAGGCATCTGAGCCAGAATCAACATCAAACCTCCAAGGAAAATGATAAATTGATATAGATTCATTGCTCCATCTAGGTCAAATTTTGATTGAAAATAAGGAGGGCTCAAAAAATTTGACGCAGAACTTTTAAAATAGCTCAAAGGTTCCTTATAATACAAAGGTTCCTTATAATACAAGTTTCAATTCTATTTAACCAGAAGGGTTGCTGAAATAGTTTATTAGAGGCACCTCAGAGAGAGCTGATGGCTTCCATGAAAGAATCTGGAAATTAAGGTTCATCCATGGTATGAAGAGGATGAGAACCAGCTGGAATAACATTCTCAGTGCAGAGCGAGAAGGAAATATTAGTACGCAGCCTTATACCAAGTGGCTCGCACTTGATATTGGGCCTTGAAACTAAAGCTTTGTGAGATAAAAAACAACAAGGTTGTTTTTGTGTATTAAATTCTATAGGTTATATGGTTTTTCAAAGGACAAGTTTGATCTGTTCAAGTTTGCTATGGTAATCTATAGCGCTAGGCTTTCACAACATGAGAGCAAGCATTTGACATACAAATCTTAGCCATTTATAGTGAAACATGACACCACGACCGCAAATAGGAGTGTCACTACCAATAAATCTAGCAAGGTAGGCGGCTGGCCTATGTATTTCATTCTCAATTTTCTACGTGTCTCTTACCTGATATACTATTCTTTTGAGCTTCATTTGTTGTTCTTTTGTACACATTTTATATATTTTGTCTTGACCTTGCTCTGTTTCTATTGTTGAAAATTTATCCTAGGATCTCTTTTGTCTTCTCTTCTGAGGAAGATAAAGACCCAACATGGAAATATGATTTTTAGACTCACGATGCTGGTAAACATGAAGTCAATACTAGAAACTAAATTTTAGCGCTCTTTAGTACTTAACAGATTTAGAAACTATCCCAAACGACATCACTTCTGAAACTTCAATAGTATCATTTTGTACTTTTATTGAGCTTGTGTGTGCATGTATATCTATATATATACCCCATTTTCACGGAATCCATGACTCCATTCCCACTATCCTAGTTCAACAAGGCAAAACCCAGAAAACATAAGCATCCAACAAAGATGGTTTTCATGTAAATGTAGAGTTAACAAAACCAGCTTCTTCCCACTCGAGAGAATGTAGTATGCATGCTAACGCTAGTAGCCATCATTTATGATGGATTTTTAACTATATGCCTCAAGCAATGATTATTTAAAAAAGATACTTATTTTTTACTGTAAAAAACACTATTCTTATTAGCATAAACAAAAACGCAGCGCATAATAAGCAAACCCACTAAGCCCTAGGTAAATTGAGTTAGTTTGTGGAGTTACCTGGTTGAAAACGAGAGATCAGAGATAACTCTGGTATTAAAGATTCCAGCGACTCTTCAAAATGGATACAAGCGGTGTGAGTAATGTTTATGTCGTTCAAGCAGGACATTTATAGACAACTGGAAATCTACTCAATGCTGCAGCTGGCAATGAATTAATTCATCGGAAATAGCTGCCCAAAAGACAATCCAAGTACACATTTAACGGATCGTGAAAAGATTGGTTGAGATATATACAGATAACAAGATTGCAAAAATCTCAAAAACAAATTAAGGCATATTGCAAAGGGGTTTTCATTTATTCCTCGTTGAGCAGTTTTGAACGAAGATTAAAACAGTTATGGTATCTGATACGAACGGATAGGTTTTGAATGAAATCCCCACTTTTAAAAGCCTATTGGCTAATAAAATAATTGAGATTATTAAAATATGTTAAATAAATTTGATTTAAAAATTATATCATAAGAATGTTGGAACAAATTAAACAAAATTTAATATAAAAATTTAATTAGAATATTGGAGAAAGCCAAATGAGCTTTAGTGTGAGAAGTTCTAAAAAGAATAATAAAAAATTAAAAAGATTTGAGAGTGAGGAAATTTCTATAATCGAAATTGTGAGTTAATGACTTTGAACTTATTGAAAGTCTCACAATTAAAAAGTATTAGAAGTTTAAAATACTTAAATACATGAAAAGTAGATAATTATTTAGAAAATAGTATTTGAGAAAATATTTTTTTACAATGTATAAGACCTTTATGTAATTATAAATCTATTGGAATTTGAGTATTAAACATGTAAAAAACAAAATGATTTAAAAGATTTAAAAAAATATTAAAAGTTACAACAACTTAAATCATAAAGAAGAAATCTAATATTTTGTAAAAGATTTAAGATCCCTTTAAAATCTATTTCACTTATAATAAAAAAATTAAATTAAATTTTATTATTATTAATATAACTTCATTAATTTTAAAAAATTAAATTATCTTAGTGTTAGACTTTAATTTGGTTTAATGTCAAATAAATTTCAGTAGTGGGTTAGGATTTTTTTTAAATTTAGTTTAGGTTTAGGATTTATTTTGGTTTGTGTTAGGGTTAGGGTATTTTTTGGTTTATTCGTGGGGTTAGATTTTATTTGGTTTAAGGGTACCATTCAATTTGGCTTAGTGTTTAGTTAGGTTTAGGTTTAGAGTTGAATTTGGTTTTCTATTATAACACAGCTTTAATTAATTTAGGGTTTTTCATGAATTAGTTATAGGGTTAACCATTGCATTGATTATAGTGTTCATTTAGGTTTAAGGTTTGGATCTAACTTAGCTTAGTGAGTGTAGGGTTATTTTTTATTTAGATTCACGATTAAATTTATTTTAAAAAAATTAAACAAGAAGAAAACTCCATATTTAAAATGTTGAAATAAATTATATGTGAATATATAGTAGACAACCTTTGGACCCTTCTTTAGTTTCAAACATAATCATTCAAGTTTAGAAGGGATGGGCTCTATAGAGACCATTGATCATTGAGAGTCTTGGCAGTAGACTTACCTCTTTCTTCATCTCTTGTAGTTAATATCACACAAATCCCATGCTCTGCCAAGTGAGGAGCAATTGCATACCCAATTCCCTTGTTTTCCCCTATCACCACTCCCATTATGTCCTCCTTCCACCATCTGAAATTCAAATCATCTAGGGTTAGATGACTTAAATAAATAAATAAATAATGAAAAACTCACCAAAAAGAAAATAGAGATGATAAAATCAATACCTTTTGTTCAGAGATACAGAGTTGTCCATGGCTATCTTGAACTGTATTAGACAATAATCTTGTATGCAATTTTATATTCTGATTGGAAAACTCTTGATCTGGGCAGGTAAGCAACCTATTGGGATTTAAATGAATGGTGTATTGAGATTTAGACTTATGGTATCCTAAGATATTGTATTCTAAATGTTCTGACCGGTAACAAAATATTAAAAATGTGTGCTAAGCTCAATATATATTTTTATTTATAATTCATAATCCACTTTTTTCAAGATTGTCTATATGGATCATGCCCCCACCACTGAGCAATAAAATTTGGGTACCTACCCTTCATGACTAAAGTCCCTTTCTAGTTTTGGTTGGTGAGGCCATTAATTAATTTTTTATTTTCCATATTATAATATAAGTTGTGATTACTTAGCATTATCAAAATTGAATTATAAATAAGATGGAAAAATATAATAAAAGAAAACCCATAGAAATAAGTTCAACATTATGGAAAAATTTATAGGTCAATAACAATGGAGGTGTAAATGGAGAGAAGAGCCTTCAGAGGATATGGTGAATGGTTTCAGCTTTCAAGAAGAAGGAAAGGGTCGCATAACGACTTACTCTGGAAAATTTGATATGGGTATGAGCACAAAGGCATTGTGCCTTCAAACGGAGATTAGACTGGGCAAAGGGTAAGGCAATGGTCACATAATGGTTTTCGTTGGGCTACCCTGTATGGGTTTGAAGGTAGAGGCAAAGGGTGTTTAGACATAGGAAGAAATGAGAAAAAAGGCAATGGAGATTTCTCAGATAATATTCCCATGCAAAAGGTAGAACATGGGATAAGAATGCTACGATTGGAAAATTTAATAGACATTCTAACTTTTAGAGAAGGCAGACAGAGGTTGGTAATGGAGACCATGTATGCAGGAAAGGTCTAGAAGCATAATGGATTCAAAACAACCTTCTTTCATTAGAAAGAAATAATTGTGGGGAAACACTCGTCTAAACTATAAACGTTTCAGACAGGATAACAGAACATGGGGCAACCTTAACACATTTAATGTTATAAGGAGAGGCACAGTGGATAGGAAAAGGTTTAATTTGGCATGGAAAGAAAAGTCCCACATTACACAGAAAACAGCACAGATGGAACATGATATAATTGGAAAGGCAAATGAATGAGAGCTCAATATAGGCAAGAGGGAAAATGTAGACGAGAGGAGTCATGGTCACTTCATGACAAACAAAGATCTTAGTGTTAAAATCTCAGACGACATGGTCCTGCACAGAGTAAAGGATTTGCAAGATAGAGCCCTAATTTGTAAGTTTTGGAATATTTCCATCCCATTTGATGAATTAGTAAATTGGATTATAATGGAATGGAAAGTTTTTATGGTTCATTTTAAATCAAAACAATGGAGAGATAAGATTTTTAAGAACAAAAGTTGATTCTATAAAATTTTAGGCATTCATATGCAAGCTTGGACTCCTAATTTTAGTTCAACTCATGGTAGAATTAAATTTATCCACTTTTGGATTCAACTGCACAATATGCCTCTTGAATATAGAGTTTTAGAGATTTTAGAAATTATTGGGAATAAATTAGGATTTTTTTAAAAAATGACTCTTTAACATCTGAAGATTTGTTTCTCCCCCTAAGGATTTGATTATTAATTAATATGGAAAAGGACTTTCCAGCTTCCATTAAGATTGTAAATAGACATGGGGAGTGGTCTCAAAATGTTTTTTTATGAATATAATGAGAAGAGGGAGTTTTTTGGGGTAGGAATTCTTTTTAGTTGATTCATTTTGTTCGTAGAACAAAGACTCAGAGGCTTATGCCCTTGACTTGGATCCTCATTGTCAACCTCAAAATATTAATATAAGGAATCATAACTTTTTACTTCCAAAATGTGGAATAAAGTGTCGGTTCAGTCACTCATAGTAAGGAGATATATAATATAACCTCTTCTCATTTGTCATATGAGGCAGACATTTATGAGACCCCAAATAATTACACCAATGGAAAAGGTTTTTCATATTTTTCTTCATCTGCATTAAATATCTTGTGTTTTGTATGGAAATTATACTGTAGGATTTTTTTTTTTTTGGGGGAGTGGGGGGGGGGGGATCAAATATGGCCTTCTTCTTGAGTAAGGAAGACCATGGGAACCTTTCTCATCTTATACACAGACTCTCTCAAGTATAGTGAGTTATACTCATGGGGTAAGCCCACTTCAGTTCCTCAGATATTGTAGATTCTCAAATGTCATCACTCTGGGCTCAATATATTTATTAGCAAAAGAGTTAGGAGTTCACATGAGGGTGTGATTTTAAAGATTGAGGGGTTCATCAATTTGAAGAATTCTTGTATTTGTGAGAATGAACTGTAGTCCCATGTCTCTTTTGATGTTCATGTCACCAATCAAGACATGGAAGTATTTGTATAGAAGTTCTTTCTTGATACTCAAACAAAAATTATTGAAGAAATAGTAGACCAAATAGTGTCAGAAGGAAACTATAGGGAACAATTAAAGGACTATACTAATATTTATCTGGAGTTGGGAATCAATGAAAACATAGATCATCAAGATGTATTTGATTATTATAACAATGTGGTCACCCCAGTGATTACAAGAAAGGGAGGGGAAAACCCCAAATAGCAATAGGAAGTCTGCAATCCTTTTAGAAGGATGTGCCTTTTGCTAGAAACAAGGGGATGAAAATCTAGATTCAGGGAAAATGAAATAAAAAAGACTAATGGAAAAACATAAATCTTCTTTTGAATAATTTGGAAGTAAAACCCTCATTGAGACTCTTACGGAGGATGAAGAGACAATCTCCTCTTTACTGTCTAGTGTTGAAAGGAAAACCTCATTCTTGTATATTGAAGGAGGTAAATATATGAATTCAAGTTCAACAAATACCAATTGTGTGTCTCAAGTTCAAGGTGGCATGCTCCCTTTGAATAATCATAAAAGTCAGTGTACTAGAAGGAGAAAGAAATTATTAAGGGGGGAAGCTCAAGGGGTGAGAGAGGTAGTCAATATTAGAGGGTCAAACATGGGGACTAATAGCCTAGATGAAGAGGAGAGATTGCCCATGGAATTGGAGGCGATCTATGATTTATTTGAGCTAACGAACTAGGATAACTAGATGTTGAAGGGAGAGATGTAACTAACACATAATATTTTGGAAAGGATGTTAGAATCAAAAGATGACGATATGGAGAAATTATATAATGTGCCAACATTCAATGAAGAGCCATTGAAACCTTCTAACAAAGATAATTTGTCATTAGGTCTCTCGACATCAGCTACAAGTCTGTTAAAGCTAGATCGTAGATCAAATTTAAATAAGAAAAGGGGTAGGAAATCTTCAAAGAGTCCGAGGAAATTAGATGGAGAGCATCCAAACAAAATGAAAATTATCTCCTTTTAGAAGTAGCAGTATTTGGAAATGGAAAATTTGTTAGCAGTTTCACAGGTAAATTTTGAGGGGTTTTTATAATTTGATAATGTCACAGATTAGAAGAAGATAGATTTATCTATTTCATTATTCTTTTAGGAGATTATAATATTTGTAGAAGGAGACTATTTCTTTAGTTTTTAAGGAAAATTTTGAGCAATTTTATAATTGGTCAATGTGATGAATTGGTAGCCGTTGAGAAAGACTATTTAATTCAAGAATGGGGAGTAGTTAGTTTGGTGAAATGACATCTTCATACTCCTTATTCAAAATTCAAAATCAGATTCACTGCATATGATGTGTTGGACATTAATGTTTTTATATAAGATATTTGATCTTGTCAAATCATTGAAAGTACTAAATATGGAGTACAACTAACTAGGAATACGAAATTATAATGATGTCCTTTGGTGACATTATTTTAAAACTAGGCAAAAAATTTAGTGATGTCCGTTGGTGGCATTATCTTAAATTGAAGTGATCTTTCGACTAGACACTTCACACATGTGATGATATAGGGGGTAAAAGTATAATGGTGTCTTCTCATTCATAAAGCTTTAACATTTCTTTTGCAGATTTTTGGGTTTCATTTTCTTTTCAATTTTTAGCATAGGAAATGTCCACCCTTTCCCTTTCTTGACAAAGCTTCCATAAGTTTTCTTACTAAAAATGGAGCCAGCTCTTTGTTTTATACCAATGGATAGTCTAATAAAAATGATGTTCTTGGGTGAGGTAACTCAAGAAAGATGGATCAAAATAATCAATAAAGATGTGTACGATGTAACATTGAGAGTAGTGTAGAGAAACACAGGGAAATATTTCATTCTGTTTGATAACAATTTTAGGGTTAACAGTGATATCCTAGAAACTTTTGTTGCTATACTTTTGGTTATGGGTATGCCTAAATTAGAGGCTACTCATATTTGTAAAAAAGTGTTTGATAATGATTTGTTAGGTGACATGGAGAGGGCTCTGGAGAATGTGGATGCCAACTTACTGGTTCCTTATCCTGAGGATTATATCTCTGAAGAGGGGGTTGGGCTTACGATGGATGTGAAATTTTTGAAGAGGAATTTTCTTACATTGAGGGATAATAAGGGTTTTGAGAATCATAAACTATAAATAGTTAGAAATGTAGAAGTTTTAGAGAGATAGGTTGGACTAAAAGAGACTATGGGATTTGACTAGTGGATGAACTATCTTATAGAGGAAGGATTTTTTCCTCTTCCTTATTTGAGACCAGAGATAGTACTTGGTAAGAAGTTAGAGGAGGAGAATTATATCCATAGAACATATTTTAAGCCAAAGAAGAAGGGGAAGATCTATCATGGAAAGGTAAGGAATACCTTAGGTAATTCATTTTATTTGTCACCTCACTTGGAGAGCTACCCTTCACATGAAAGGTCTTAGAAGGTATGTCGCATATGCAAAAGATTGGGAAGTTTCTCCATGCCAATCTTAGTAGAATGATAAAAGTTCAGAAGGTTCCATTTGAGCACTTGGCTTAGATAAGGAAATTATCCATAATTTTGGTTATACTTTTTTAATTGGCTTCTATCAAATTGGACAATGTTTAGGGTATAAAACTAGGGGAAATGTCTTTTTTTGGCTTATTGAAGTTTACCTTCTTGTTGAAGCTTAGATTGTCATAGACATATTATGATCCTATGTGGCTCTATTGACTAGACGCGGATTTATAACTATTATTTATTATAATTTTAAGCTTTAATATTGTATTTAATTATACTTTTCAGTAATACAAACTTTGGCTTCAACCTTTATTAAGGATAATCCATTGTCACATTACACTATTGTCTTTACTATTATAATATGGAGGCAAAAATTCAAGGTTGTGGACTTAAAGAATGAGACTATAAGTTTGCAGTTATGAACCTTTATACCTATTTTTTTTTCTAATAAATGTATTCACATTTATTTAATTATAATATGATTCTATTGATAATATAAACTAAACCTATATGGAGATTATATTATACACTTGACCCCATTAAGGCAATAACCCCAACGACTTGGAGTGCAAGGGAGAAGCACAAATGGGTCCATCTACCTATCCTCAAGCTTTAGTAACTCGAATGCAGACTAACTCTGTATTGATAATTTGTAATAATTGTTTAGACATGTCAAATAAAATATAAGTATTAGATAAGTTTATGTGAATAAAGATGTTGATAATGAGTTATTTTATATGTCTTTTGTAATGATCATACAATGTTAGATCATAATTTTTATTGTTCTAAATAAATTAGGACCATGTTCTTTTTATAGAGAAGCTTAGTATTCAAATTTCAATACTTTATACTTGAGTTAATATCTAACAATTAGTTGGTACAAAGTTGAATTGGAACTATAGTATATTTTAGATTTAATAAAATAGAGTTAATCTTGCAAGTTTTCTTAAAACTAGGTTTAAGGTTGTACATGAAATTTTGAACCAAAAATAGAACTAATATCATCAAATAAATATGTGAAAGAAACATAAACAACTAAATTTGATAATAAAAGTATTTTTGATGCAGGAGCATCTTGGGTTCATTGCAATCTTGCATCAACCAAAAACATTTGAGTTTTTCTGTTCATGATCACTGGTTGCTGAGTTTTTTGTTCCTGGTCACCGGTTGATGTGTTTCCTATCTCGGTCGAGTTCTACAGATCTTGGCAGTTGTGGTCATAGATTTGTGTTCTTGAGATCATTAGGAATATTTTCCTATGATCACAACTCTTTTGGAGCATCGTGCCCAAATTTATGTTGGATTCTTTGGTTGTGTTTAGAATGTGTTCTTCATGTTCTTGAACCGATTAGTGTTTGGATCTTTGGTTAGATTTTCTTGTTTGGATGTGCTTATGGCTCATTTGTCCATGTGGCTACGTGTTTGGTTGAACTATTTGTATGATCGCTCCTTGTGATTTAATTGTTGGTTAAAGATCTTAGGTCAGAGGCCAACTAGGAGCTAGCTGGTAACACATTTTGTTTCCTTGGGAAATGTAATCTTGAGGCCGACTTGTTTGGTCACGGTAATGTATTTAAGTTGGATCTTGGTCCTTATTTGGGGGAGGAATGAGGAAGTGAGTTAGGGTTTGAAAGAGGATATTTTGTGATGTAGGAGCTTCTGAGGGTCATAACTTTTGACTCGAATGTGGGTTTTTGCTCAAATTTTATAGGCAGATTGGTGGCGAGGAGTTGTTTGGATTGCTGATGAGCTCAACTTGATTGGTGACCATTTGACCTTTTTTGGGAGCCAGAAATATCATCTTGGGCTCTGAAATTGGCTTTTCTTATTTTTTCAATTTTTTTAGAAAGTTCTTTTTGTAATAAATCTGAAATCGTGTCTTTGATTTAGTGGATTATTTGGAAATTCATCTTGCCTTAGTTGGGGGTTTTTCTTGGGAAAAAGCAAGATTCGTAGGATAGTTTTTGGAAATTACCAAAAATGGAAAAAAACTATTTTTCTATTTTTCCTAAAAGTCTGCCAAATATGGTAATTTTTGGAATTGTAATAATTCGGAGTTTTATTTCATTGTAAGGTAGAGTAAGTTGGAGGAGTTTAAAGAAGAATTCAAATTCTTCAATTTTGTTGTGTATTTTCTGATTTTTTATTCTTGAAGGTTTTTGGGCTACATCATTTTGCAGTCGTAGGCCAGGAAGAATAATAAGGTTTCTTTGTAATAAGTACCTACCATTTTGAGTTGGGCATGTTGACTGCTATTGCAGATCTTTGTAATTATTTTACCTATTAATGGAAAGGTTGCATGTGTGTTCCATACTGTAGATCTGTGTATTTGCTTCACGAATATCTTAGTTTCTAATGTGTAAGTCTTGTTGCAAGGTTGTATTGTTCATTTTCTTGGACCCTCTTACCTTGGCTGTGTTAGGTGGTATCAAAGAGAAGGTTTTTTATTGTGGTGAATAGATCTTGTCTCCTAAGTGTCTGTTTCCTAATTTTGTTTTTCATTGGGTAGAAGAATAAGGATCTGACCCGCGGTTGTAGAGGAATCATTGGAGATGGCTAGGAGAGGTGCTAGAGGTGTAGACCCTAATGTGGTTGAAATGTTGAGATAGATAGCTGCCAGATTGGAATCGATACAAGCAACCCAGAGGAGAGGTCAACATATTGAATAAATAAGTGATGTTGAAGAAGAAGTTGAAGGAGAAGCTCAAGAAAAACCTGAAATGGATCAAGTAGAAGAAAGGTTTATTAGAGCTCTTACTAGGGTTACTATAAGGCCACACTTTAATCCACCAGATTATGATGGCATATTGGATGCAGATGAGTTGTTTGATTGAATCTCACTTATGGACACGTACTTTGATTTTGAAGGTACTAATGAAGACAAGAAGGTAAAGTATGCTTGTACTAAGTTAAGAGGTCATGCTTCACTTTGGTGGGATCATTTTCAGAATGATAGGAGGAGTAGAGGTAAAGAGAAAATCAAATATTGGGATAGGATGGTGAACAAGATGAAGGAAAAGTTCTTGCCCTCTGATTATTAGGTCAGTTTGATCAGAAGATTGTAGAATTTTAGACAAAAGGATATGATTGTGAAGCAGTTTACCGAGGAGTTTTACAAGTTTGATATCATATATGGTTTTAAGGAGGATGAGGTAGAGAGAGTTGCAAGATACATGAACGGTTTGAGGATGTCAATACAAGAGGAGCTTAGAATGATCAAGATTGGGAATGTGGAAGATGCTTACTAGTATGCCCTAAAGGCTAAAGACAAGTTGAGTAGAAGACAAGAACAAAGACAAAGAGGCAGAGGTGGAAGATTCTAGAGAGGCAGAGGTGGTAGATCAGTTGGTAACTATGATAAAGGGAAGACAAAGGAGAAAACTACTAAAAGGAATTCTTACAGAGGTGGCTATAGGATCGAGGGCTACCAAAGAGATGATAAAAGGGTGTTTAAGGGCACTTGTTTCAAGTGTGGTGGAGAAGGTCATAGGGCCTTTGAATACAAATGAGGTGGATCTGGAAAGAGGACTAAAAGTAGTAGAAGAACAACTCTTATGGAATAAGAGGGATCTTCTGAACCGGTTAACTTTAATCAGGCTAAAAAAGGAGAGACATTGGTCATGAGGATAACCTTGTACCATGATGAGAAGGTGGAGAATCCTTGCAAATAAAGAACCTTTTCTGAACTAGATGTCTTGTTGGTGGTAAGGTATGTAAAGGTATTGTTGATGGTGGTAGTTTTAATAATTTGACATTTGAGGAAATGGTAGACAAGTTCCAATTACAGAGATTGAAGCATCCCAAACCCTATGAGATTTCATAGATAAAATAAGATCACAAGGTGTTGGTAAGTGAACAATGTTGGGTTAAGTTGAAATTAAGGAAATATATTGATGAAGTATTGTGTGATATAATGCTTATGGATGTATGTCATGTTTCGTTGGGTAGACCTTGGCAATATGATAGAAAAGATATACATGATGGGAGAAGAAATACCTATACTTTTGTGACTAATGGTATGAAATAGATATTGATGCCCTTGGAGGAACCTTTTAAAGGGGAAATTTTTACTAGTGATATGATTTGCATGATTGATGGAAGGAAATTCTTGGAAGGTATGAGACATGCGAATGCTTGTTTTTCTATTGTTCCAAAGAAGACTGCAAATGTAGATCTGACCGGTGAATAGCCTGAAGGGATTAAGGACATGTTGGATGAGTATGTAGATGTGATTTTAGATAATGTACCTGATGGTTTTCCACCAGTTAGGAGTCTCATTCATTGTATGGATCTAATTCCTAGAGCAGCTAGTTTTCCTAATAAAGAAGCTCATCGGCTGACACCAACAGAGAATGAGGAATTGAATAGACAAGTACATGAGTTGTTGAAGAAAGGATTAATCAGAGAAAGTTTGAGTCCTTGTGCAGTACCTACAATATTGACACCTAAGAAGGATGGATAGTGGAGGATGTGTACAAATTCTAGAGGAATAAATAAGATTCCTATCAAGTACCAGTTTCCTTTACCTAGGATGGATGATATAATGGATTGCTTGAGTGGAGCTCAGTATTTCACAAAGATTGATTTGAAGAGTAGCTATCATCATATCAGAATAATGGAAGGTGATGAATGGAAGACTTCTTTTAAGACTATTGAATCTTTGTATGAGTGGCTAGTAATGCCTTTTGGTTTGTCTAATGCACCAAGTACTTTCACGAGACTAGTGAATGAAGTGTTGAAGGCATTTTTGGGTAAATTTGTCATAGTTGATTTGGATGACATTCTAATTTTCAGTAAGAGAAAAGAGGAACACCTGTTGCATGTAAGGCAAGTAATGCAGAGGTTGAGATAGGATAAGTTGTTGATAATTTTGAAGAAGTGTACTTTTATGAAGAATGAGCTTGTATACCTTATATTTGTGATTTCTATTGAACGATTGAAGATGGATCCTGAGAAGCTTAGAGAAATTATTGAATGACCTAAAATTTAAAGTATTAGTGAGGTAAAGATCATTTCATTGCTTGGCAAGTTTTTATAGGAAGTTTAGTTATGTTTTCAATGCTATGACTAAGACAATGAAGGGAGATAATAAGGAATTTAAATGGACACATGAAGCAAAAAGGAGCTTTGATTTGTTGAAGCAAAAGGTAACTGAAAAACTTGTGTTAGCACTACCATATTTCAGTAAGGTGTTTTAGGTAGATTGTGATGCTAGTGGGAGTACAATCAAAGCAATACTGAGTCAAGAAGGTAGACCAATTGCTTACTTTAGTGAAAATTTGAATGATGCAAGGAGGAAGTATTTTTTTTATGATCAATAATTTTATGCTATTGTTCAAGCTTATAAGAAGTGGAGACATTACTTACTGCCTAAGGAGTTTGTGTTGTATACCGATCATCAGGCTTTATAGTATTTGCATAGTCAGAGTAAGTTGAATCAGAGACATATGAGATGGGTTGAGTTCTTACATTGTTACTCATTTGTGTTGAAGCATAGAAGTGGTAAGTCTAACAAAGTTGCTGATGCTTTGATTAGAAGAAGGAATCTTATGATAGAGATGAAGGTGACAGTGCTTGGCTTTAATGAATTGAAGACTCTCTACAAGGATGATCTTGATTTTGCTGAACCTTGGAAATCTTGTATGGAACCTTTGAGTACCGATAGGATTTCTTTGTTTGATTATTTCATACAAGATGGATTTTTGTTCAAAGGAGTTAAGTTGTGTATACCAAGAGGATCTATGAGGGAAAGTTTGATTAAGGAGAAATATTGTGGAGGATTAGTTGGACACTTTAGGATTTATAAGACAGTGGCAGTTATCAAGGAGCAATATTATTGGCTGCATATTTATGAGGATGTTAGGAATTTTATTCAGAAGTGTGGGATTTTTCAAATTGCTAAAGGGAATAGTCAGAATATTGGATTGTATACACCATTACGTGTACTAGAGAGGCCTTGAGAGGAGATTAGCATGGCTTTTGTGCTTGGTTTACCAAAGACTCAAAGAGGTAATGGGGTTATCCCACTAAGCTGTGTCCCACTTTCAGGCATGAAGAAAAATCACATGGATGGAAATTTTTTATTTTTGACCCCTTCGAGCGAATGGGGGTGTTCGCGTGAAGGGTAAAAACCTCTTCGCGCGAACTAGATGAAATGGGGGGTTCACTTGAACTGGACCCAATTTGAGCGAACATTATGAATCAACAAAAATGAATAAATTTGAACAAATTTTCCATGGGGTGTTTTCTAGAAGGGGGTTTGCGCAAACCCCCTTCGCTAGAAGGGGTGTTCTAGTGAACCCCCTGAATTTGGCCTTCTTCTCCAAAGCCAATAAATTTATGCAACTTTTTTCCCTTTGAAGGTCTCAATAAAGGACCAAATAATATAATCTTCTGAAACCCAAATGTCAGATGATGCTACTCAAAAAAAGCTTTACAATGACTATAATTTAATATATATTGAGTTCATTGTGACTTTCTATTTTTAGTTTAATTAAACATAGGTTGTTTGGCCATTTAGATACCTCTCTCTTTGACACTTCAGGAAACACAGCAAATTAGGAAAAAAATTATGAAAAATATGTAGGAAATAGGAATTTATGTTACATTTCTATAAAAAAAAATGAATTTTGATTTATGCAGATCAAGTTAGGCCGATCCAAAGGAACCTATGTCTAAATTACAGGTAATGTAACTTCATAACTCAATAAACTATAAAATTTTGAACCAAATTGAATGAAACCAATTGAATCCTCTAGGTATTGGTGTTAAAAACCTAACCTCAAAAGAATTACGTCATTACCATTTTTGAAAAAAAAAATTATGCTGATCCAAGTGACCATCACTCTTTAAAAATGTTGTTTTTTCATGCAAACCACTTTTCAAAGGAGAAGGAAAAATGCATACAAATCAATTCAATTTTTTAAAAAAATATATATATTGAGAAACTAGAAACAAAATGCTAAAAGTCACTAGTTTACATCATTTTCAAATTCTTAATGGTTTTGCAACAATATGTGTCTAAAAGTGATTTTTTTTTAATGTTAGTCTCAGTTCCAAAGTTGGCCAAAAGTGGGACACATTATTATGGGAACACCCAAATTTGATTCAGTGCTTGTGGTGGTTGATAGGATTTCAAAGATGGCTCATTTCATTCCTTGTAAAAAGACATCAGATGCAGTAAATATAGCTCATTTGTTCTTCAAGGACATTGTTAGATTGCATGGGTTGCCTAAGAGCATTGTTTTAGATAGGGATACTAAGTTTCTTGGATATTTTTAGAGGACACTTTGGAGGAAGCTTAATACAAAATTGAAATTTAGTTCTACATTTCACCCACATAATAATGGAAAGACTAAAGTTTTTAATAGAAGTTTGGGTAATCTACTGAGATACTTGGTTGGTGAGAAGGTAGGTAAATGGGATTTGGTTTTGGCACAAGTAGAGTTTGCTTATAATAATTCAGTGAATAAGAGTACTAGGAGAACACCTTTTTTAGATTGTTTATGGTTTCCATCCTAAAGGAGTAAAAACATTGATGGATATCAGTGATGAACAAAAGAGGAGGGCTGAAACAAAATAATTTATCGATCATATGAAGGATTTACATGATAGAGTTAAGAAAAATTTGGAAGGCATGAATGATAAGTATAAAGGGAGAGTTGATAGGAAGAGGAAACATAAGGATTTTGATGTTGGTGATGAAGTAATGGTTTATCTAAGAAAAGGTATAGTTGCAGTTGGTACCTATAGTAAATTGAAGATGAAGAAGTTTGGACCATGTAAGATCTTGAGGAAGTTTGATTCAGGTAATGCTTATGAAGTTGAGTTACTAGAGGACATGGACATATCAATTATATTCAACATAGCAGACTTATATGAATATTATGAATCAAACAAAGGTGAAGGATATGGATTAGAGAGTGACTTATAATATCCTAAGAAGGATAAGGAGGTTGAACAAATATTGGATGCCATAATTGGTCAGAGTACTAGAGGAAAGTAGTATGAGGATTATCTTGTTAAGTGGAAGAACATACCAGTTGAGGATTCTTCATTGATTTATCAGGTGGAGTTAAACCAATTTAGTTTTCCTTCATCTTAAAAAAGTGAGAGGCTCACTTTTCATATAACCCTGTGTTGATATCCAAGTTATATTGCCTATTAGTGTCCAACACTTAGTCATTTATCTAGGTAGGTTAGTCGGTCATCACTGCGACAGAGCTATTCTACTAAGGATGAGCATTGTATAAGACTTGTTTTGTGTACTAAGCAGTAGTTACTGCCAACAAAGTCATTGGTTGCCGAGTACCCCTACAGTTGTCGTGCAAATCAAATGTCGAGCATGTTGATTGTCGTGTTGAGAGTTGTGTCAAGCAACAACATATGAACACCCTATTGACCAAGTACTAGAGACCTCATATGCCTGTTAGATTAGGCTGAAAGCTAATCACCCAAGAACACCTGCATGCAAACCTGTCACATGGAAGAAGTAAAGACAGAAGACAAAAGAAGCTATGGAGGCCAAAAATCCAGAGACATCATATCTATGTTCAAAGAATGAATTTCTATTATGAACAAAATGATTACAATACTATCTCCTTGCAAAATACAAAGAGGTGAATCCTTATAAAAGGAAACATGAAACCCTAAAAGGGAAAACCTAAGGTAAGATTAAGCAACTAGAGTGAATAGGTGAGTTAGTAATTAGATCAAAATGATTTAATTAATAAATCAAAGGTCTATTACTCTAACACCCACCCTTAAGATAAGCTTAGGGAGAAGAAAAACCTAGGAAACTACTGCAGAAAGTAGGAAAGATGGGTCCCGACAACAAGGCCTGAAAAGGCACCCAAGTACAAGAAATCTCTGTGAAATGGGGAAATAAAGAAAACCCAATGGGAAAAACTTTACCCCAAAAAGAGATGAACTAGATGAAGGAAACAAAGCCTCCAATCTAGGAAAAAAGTTCCAGAGAAAGGAACAAGAAAGAGCAAGAAGCATCTTCAAAGCATGAGGCTGCAAACACTGTCAGAAGTAACTACTGGAACCCCCATTGAAGTGCATGACCAGGTAGAGAAGATAAAGTCTGAAGAGCTGATCAATCGAACCAAGGAAGTAATAGAACCAACAAGTGAACCCCCCCCATAATGCTAAACAGGGAGAGGTGACAGGAAAATTGAAATGCAATGCCAGAAACATCTGCAGAAAGAAGAATCAGGAACACCAACAGTGCAATAGAAGTACAAGCACAGGATAAAGGGCGGTGTCACCGACACACATCATGGGCTAATGTCATGGAAGGTACACTCACTTGACAAAGGTGGATGATCATAAAATGGCAAAACATCATGACCCCCCATGACACTTTATAACTGAGTGTGAGTACAAAAAACACACAAGGTGCTCGAAATCCCAGATATGCAGAAGTAGGCACTTTATCTTAGTGCATTTACAGAAAAGAAAATGCTACAAGAGAAGCAAAAAATGCTCAGAATTTAGAAAAAAGAGTGAGCCAGAAGATCAGAAGAAGAGATCCCAGGACCTATAGAACCCAAGTAATCTGTCAGAGTGTGAAAGAGAAAAACTCAGAGAAGAGAAAACCTAGAGAAAAACTTGGAAAAAATACCACTGCAACTGAAAATTTCACTGAACCAGCTTTCCAACGATATCTGGTTTTCCAAAAACTGAGTCCGGATGAGCAAGATATGGCTCTCGGAAGGCAGAAAATAGACATCAAACTTTGATAGAAAAAAACACTATCAAAATAGTAGAACCTAAAACCCCAACCTCCATCATCGGAAAGTTCTTAGAAAGAGATTTCCAATGATATATGGAAGTTGGAAAAATACCCCCGTATGCTCAAGATAGAGCGAAAACAGAGTGGGAGGGTCAAAAAAGCCTCAAAATCAGGATTTAAGCCATTGGGGCTTAAAAAAATTTGGCCCCTGGGCGCATGGCACGCGCAGGGGGCTGAGGCAGAGCCCTTGGTCATCCATGTGACCTATCGCTAGCAAAAGGGGGCTAAAAACTTGCGGGGTTTAAACAAACTTCTGGGTAGAGCGGCGAGAACCAAGCGGAGCAGCGGTAGTGGGTGGCGCAGCGGTAGCGACCGGGCGGCGCGGCGGTGGTGGTAGGGCCCAGTGGCGGCGTGGTGGCCGGAGGGTGGCGCGTAGGCTGGGTGTGATGCAATGGAGGTGTCAGGGTGGCGCGATGGTGGCACTCTCTGGTAGTGCCCAAAAATAATTAAAAACATTATTTTTTTTAAATTTTTTTATTTTTATTTTTTGCCTCATTTTTCGAGCCGTACGGCCTAGAAGGCCAATTTTTTTCTTTGGGGTCACAGTGACCAAAACCAATAAATTTTATAGGTATTTTGACTCTCCTGGGCCTTCTGAACGCAATGGCAGAGTCCATTTTTTCTCAAATGGCTCCAGAAAATGGTGCCTCCTTCAAAGTGACAGAAAAACCCCAGATAAGCTGTGGCTGTCATCTTCGAAACACTGCTTCACAAACACCAGACCAGGCAGCACCAGAGTGGCTCTGATACCATGTTAGATTAGGCTGAAAGATAATATCCCAAGAACACCTACATGCAAACCTATCACATGAAAGAAGTAAAGACAGAAGACAGAAGAAGCTATGGAGGCCAAAAAGCCAGAGACATCATATCCATGTTCAAAGAATGAATTTCTATTATGAATAAAATGAATACAATACTATCTCCTTGAAAATTACAAAGAGGTGAATCCTTATAAAAGGAAACACAAAACCCTAAAAGGGAAAACTTAAGGTAAGCTTAAGCAACTAGAGTGAATAGGTGAGTTAGTAATTAGATCGAAATGATTTAATTAATAACTCAAAGGTCTATTACTCTAACAATGCCGAGTGAAGCATTTTTTGTATATGTGTCTGGAATGGTTCAAAAACTTATGTAAACCATTTTGGATAACTTTTATGCAACATTTAATTATTGTCAAAGTTTTTAATGAAGTTAATTACATGATTTGACAGAGCATTGATCCCTATGCAAGCCAAGTAACCAATCAAAAAAAGGGAATTCTTAAGCAGAAAAATAGATGAATCTAGATCGTTGATCCTGTTCTAGAAGCTTCATTTGTTTTCTATTTAAGGAAGCCTTATATCTCTAATGAAGAGAGAGTGAGAGGTATGAAGAAGAAGAGATCATGTGTATTCCGAAGGAGCATAGATCAGACAGAGTGACCGAATAGATTAGTGAAGGGAAGACCATAGTTATCAGATTCAGAGATTAGATAAGAATTGGAAGGAGGAGATTCGTAATGAGCATTTGAAGTGCAAACTGAAGGATCAGGTACTGATACATTTTTGCAAGTGAATCGGGGTAAATCTCTTAAAAGAGTGGTCCTAATAGACCTTTGTAAATCTCCTAATAGAGTGCTTACTTAGTTGTAAGTTTAAATACTTTAATCAAGGTAGACCTAATAGTCTGTAAGCCTTTAACAGGGCAAACCCCTCATAGGGTAGATCATCAAAAGTGATCAAAATTTTGTAGCCCTAATAGGCACACTTTGTTACTATAGTAGTGAATATTTGTGGGTGTCATTCCCACCCCATTTTTACCTTCAAGGGCTTCTGGGTTACAAAATATTTGTGTCATGAGTTTATCTTATTGCTTATCATGGATGTGATTAATAGTTAGATCTTTTACAACATTTAAGTTTATGTTTATAAGATACATGATATGCATGTTGAATTAGTTTGTTTCAATTGAGTAAATTTTTTAGGATTCTGATTCACCCCCCTCTCAGTATCTTACTTTCCCATCAAGGCTTCCAACAATTGGTATCAGAGCCTTGTTATCTTAAAAGAAGTCTAACCACTTGAAGAATCAGATCTTGGAAATGAAGGTTTATAAGTTGGGAAAATTCATAAAGAATCAAAAGATTGACATACAACTTGCATTGAAGCAACTTGAGACAACAAGAGAAGAATTGAAGAAATCCTTAACCAGAAGAAAAGAATTGGCATTTCACATGAATGACACATCATATCAAGAAGAAGAAACTGAAGGTCTATTTGAGAATGAGAACTCCAAGGAAAGTCATATAGCTATAGATGATCTATTGGAGAAGAACAACACACTGAATGAAAAGGTCAAAAGTCTGAAGAGAGAGCAAGAAACACAATCTATAACACTATGTGAGGTGATTGATTAGAAATAGAAAGCTAAAGAAGACAAGACCATGGCAGAAGAAGACAAAAGAAAAATGACTGCCAGACTTAATGAAAGAATATGTGATGTGTAGAGGCTCACAAATAGTTAATTGGACATGGTAAATAAACTGTTTCTTTGCAACTCAAGAGGTAAGGAAAAAAAATATGGAAATAAAAAATATGAGATCAGAGAACAACCAACTAAGGAATGAGTTGAGACCAAAAAAAGAACTCGTTGAAAGGCTAAACAAACCTAATGAGGCTGCAAGATATTTTGAGGAACTGATTAGCGAACCAAGAAGAACCAATGACACCACTGGAATTGGCCTTACTGAGCACCTATCATCTACTGAAGAAGGTGAAACATGAAAAAGTGGAGAACAGATGAATGCAAAGAAAAAGAACAAACCTACATGTCATCACTCTAGGAAACCAGGACACACAACAAAAATTTGCAGAAGAAAAAATGGTAAGTCCAATCCTAAGGCAAAATTCAATGGATATTGTTTTAAATATAAGAAACATGGACATCAGGCAAATGAATTCAGGTCAAAGGCTAGTACTGCACCTACTTCACCCAGATTTCAAGGACAATGTCACAATTGTCAGAAGTTTGGTCATAAATCCCAAGATTGTAGATCCAATGCAAAACTAAAGTGGACATCCAAGGATCAAGACAATACACCAAGGAAAGGTAACACATACAATTGGGATTACAATACAAGGCACAATTGTCATTATTGAAATGAATATGGTCATGTTGCAAAAATTATATAAGGACACATTTTAGAGGTAAATCCAAGAGTTGGATGAATGGAATTTTGGTCCATCATAGTTGTCACAAAATTGGCCATACTCAAAGAGACTACAGGACCAGAGTGCAAGAACCTACCATTGATCAGATAAAGATCCAGATGAATCAGACATGGAGAAAGAAGGAAGAAACGAGCAGTAGTGGAACAAATGAAGTTGAGATCACCCAATCTAATGGATCAGGTGATCATGCTGCATCAATTTAAGGAAAGAAGGTATGTAAGGAACTATTTTACAAATGCTATATCTTACACTAGTTCCTAACATTAGTTGTGCTAAAGTCCATATCTGCATAAGTTAAGATGCACTAGGAAAAATTTAAGAAAAGAACTGAGAAAAGATTTGATATGCAAAATGGGTGTCAAGCATCAATATTTATGTAGCAAATGCGTCTTTTAGTATGTTTCAAGCTATTCTATCGACCGAGCTGACTGTAATGACCGAGTTGAGTATGGATTGACTGAGATGATGACTTGACCAAGTAAATGGAGTGAATTAGCCGAGTTTTTGCATAAAGACCGAGACAACAGTATTTCAACCACTATCTACAGATCATTTATTGAATACCAAATTTGACTATTTGAAGCTTTATAATGAATTTTTGGAGTTCATTTTCATTTCACCAAGTGATCAGAGAGTTTGTAGAGTGATTTTAAGGTGACTAAGAGTGAAATTTTTCAAAGATTGTAGATATTGAACTACGTGCCATTGGTGAACAATGTGGACTGATAATATATGTGGTTAGTGAGCTACACAGGTCTCATCTTTCGAACCTATTAATGAGACTTTGTGACCAGTCCAATCAATAGAGATAAGTTGTCACTGGGTACCGGGGTACTGGCCAACTTCACGTGTAAAAGGTTTTCCAGAGAATAAATCCTCCAGGCCTTAAAGCACATGAGTTTTTGGTCTTGATGGTTTGGGGAAGCTAAGTCAGGCAAGTGACTATTTTGTTCAGGGGGATAGCTGGTCTTACTTATCTTCTTTGGGGATTTTTATAGTGGAGATGGGGTTTCCTACAACCAAGTTAAGTTTACCAAATAATCGACAAAAGATAGGCCAGAGTTAGAGTTTATTACTTCTAATTATAGTTGTGCAACATATTTCAAAGATCAACAATGCTCCAATGTAAGAACTAAACTAAATATTGAATACATACAGAACCAATGATTCATACAAATTCAATAGTAAGGGGAAATTAGACCAATAATCTAAACAAAACATTTGAGCAAAGGACATTAGAAACATACAACACAAAAAGATATCACTAAATTAGAGATTAGAACATCAACAACATCATTGCCAGAAAGTGTTCCTCCTTCTTCGTTAACTTAAAGTGTTCCAGCATCACTGGTGTATACATCCATGGCTCCAAGGGAGCATTTGAACTACTAAGAACTATTGAGCATTGAGCTCTTGAAAACAACTGAGAATGAAATTCTAATATTATTGGACTGCAAAATCATCAATTTTTCGATCCTTTTTATGAGGTTAGACTTCTTATTTATACACAAAGTTTTCCCTAAAACTAACCTAATCTAACTGTACACTCAACACTTAAAATACATTATTTGGTGGTTGGTACTACTTGTACCACTTATAATCACCTCGAAAAGAGCAGAGGTTTGACAAGACAGAGGAAGAAGACAAGAAGAGAAGATGGAATAATTGACATAGAGAAGAGTGCCAGAGTAAAAATAGAAGAAATCTGATCTTCCTAGAGTTCAAGGCTACATGCCTCAACAATTCAAAATGTGGCTCACTGTCTTCGATGCACCAGGTAGTTAATGCTAGAGCGGTGCCTTGGGAAAATCACCTGTCAGAGCCATCCCTCCATCTAACATGCCTTATTGGGATCACCTACCTGCTGACCCCCTTATTAATTGCTTGAAAATGACTAGTCAGCTCTGGGGAACTTGGACATGGGTCACTATGAAAGAATACAAAACTTTGGATCCAAAATTCCAGAGTCCAAGAGCTTACGCTCAAAGAATAAAGAATTTACAAAACTACACCCTGCTGGTGAAAATATCCAGAGTCCAAAAAAATTTATTATGCCTTGTATGTTTTGAAAGCCTCCAAAAGTTGGGGAATTCTCTCTTCATCAATGCCTTTGATGTACGCCTAATGGTACTTGGCCGCCTCCACTTGCTCACCCAAATATAGGGCGTTCCCTTTGAATTCCACGACCATAGTCACCGCATCATGGGCTCAAAGCATCATGCAGGATAAATGTGACATTTTTGCTCTGTCAAAATCCCCTAGGGATTGGTACCGTGACTCCATTAGTTTATCAAACTTCCCAACTACATGATCTATTGGAGTGCATGTATCAGTACTAAAGGGATCGACTCCCGAAACCCTTGTAACAAATTCCTTATATAAATTTAAAAAATATTCCACTTCGTGGACCTTTTCCTTCAGGGCCTCTACCAGTTGCTTGCTAATCTCCAATTTGAGATCAAGTTTGGAGTGCTAGACTCAAATAAAATTGAAATACTCCTCCCCCAAAATGCCCTTCTCTACGATGGGTTCCTCTCCGAGGTTCATGAGCTCTCCTAGCTCGCTCATCCAAGCCTCATCTTTATCAGTCTCTCCCTCCCATATAGAAATGGTATTCTTGGCATGGTGCAAAATGTTTCCAGCCATGTACAGGTCCATGAGAGTTGCCACTAGGAAATGCTAGACATTTCCTACTTGCTCGGATACCCAGTTGTAGACCGCATGCGCTTTCTTTTTCATGTTCCTTAGTGCATTGACGTCACCCTGTGGAAGTGATGTTCCGGATGTAGAAGCTTCAAGAAAAATTTCAGCCAATGGTTGTGCTAGCTCTGTCAATAACCCAACAAGATTCACATTCTTCTCTTTTTCTTCTTTGAGCCTGTAGGCTTGCTTGTCGTAGTGGGGCTCAATTTCTTGGCTGGCCTCTTTTAATAGGTCCAGTTCCTCCTGCTTATCCCTCTTCCCTAGAGGTACTTTTATAATTATGTATTCTGCAACATTGACTACTACTTCCTCTTTGTCAGGGGGAGGTTTCTCAATGACCACAACTGTATCCCCACTCAGACCAGTCGGAATGGAGTTGAGGGTCCAGGCCTTCTTTGGCTTGGGGATGCTTTGACTTTGTGCCATCATCTCAGCCAGTGAGAGATGGGCGTTTTCCACCACCAGGGCCTTCCTTTTTTTTGATTCCACCAACCATTGTGGTGGCGGGGGCGACCTTGACACTAAGGCTTGATTGATAGAGTCTCCTCCAGGGTTCTGCTGCTCACACCCTATGTTTATAGTCTCATCAGACTCCTTTTCTGTATTCTTGGGGCCACCTACACTATCCACCTTTGTGGCATCAATATCCTCTGCCTCGGTGTCCCTTTTCTTAGCAACATAGGTAGAATCAACATTCATATCTTTGGGGTTCTCCCCCTCCTCCTGCTGTTGTTGCTGCTCTTCTCCGACATCATCTATCAGGACATCCTCCTCCATTGGCTTATCCTCCGTCGGTGGAGAAGGTGTCTGGACTGGATTTATCTGTACCACTACAAGGATTACCTTGCTAAATGTCATGTTGCCTTAGGTGGGCAGAGGCATCTAGAGCATGGAGGCTGAGGTTACGGTTTCTCTTGTGGGTCCGGCTCCCTTAGCCAAAGCCGGCTACTCATCTTGCACTTACCTCCTTTCTCTTGTTTTGATTTCTGGGACCAAAATTTCTTGAAAATTTGGGATGTCCACTTGTTCTGTCTCTTTCTATCTTTTCACCTGAACCTCCTGCCCTGTGGCAACTTCCTTTTCTGGTATCTCCCCTTTAGTGGGGATCACTTCTTCTTCTTGTGCGATGAGCTCCTCTACCACTTTCCCTATATCCCCTTGTAAATTCACAGGTTCATCCATCCTAAAGAGGTCATCAAAATCATCATGGGAAAGGGAGGTCTTTGGGGGATTCTTTGGTTCAGGGGAGTCTAGGATCATCTCCACCTGAGGGATGTTGGGCATCCTGAGGTCTTTATCTACCCTTGGCTAAGGAACATTTGTCTTTTGTTTCTTCCTCCTTGTTACCAATGGGGGTCTGGCATCTAAAATGGTCGCTCATTCATCCTCCTCTCCCATCCCCATTACTCAAACCATAAGTTCTGCAAGTGAGGGGGACCCAGAAGGGAGGGCAAGTTCTGCCATAGTAATCAGGATGCCAAGTCGGACACTTATTGCTTCCTTCATCTGGTGGGACGCTGCCAGCGGAAGGTGCAAGTGTTCCGCAATGGGAACTAAGGATGTAATTTGGGGTGGGGTCCCAACTTTTATTATTCCTCTAACCTCAGCTTGCACGGAGGTTCCAGCCCCAGAAGTAGACCCCTACAAAAATGGTCCAACTCTTCAAGTGCTCTTTGGACATACCTTTTGAAAATACGCATGACTACATTCAACCATATTATGGGTAATGTCCTCAATTGCTGGGCTTTTTGGGGTGTCCCAATCCACTAGAGGGAGAGCCATCTTGTCTACTCCATGAGCCTTATACTATGGGTCTTTTATGGAACCGGTATCCAAAAATTCCTTAGGAAAGGTCTTAAGCTTGAGACGCTTCATCATACCTTGTGTCATTCTGACAAAATGTCAATTTTGGACTTCAAAATCATCTTGGCAGTCTGCCCAAAAATATTCAATGTGAGGCTTATGGGGGTCTAACGCCTGGGGCAATGCCGATGCTATCTTATCTAGTGGATCAAAATTATTTCGGTCCAAGTAAAACTCTACCAGTCCCAAACACTTTAATTCGCCATCAGCCTCTTTTGGCATTGTGAGGCTGCAAGTGCAGTTCCCGTAGGTGATTGGGAATGGAATATTGGTGACCTTCTTCAATGTAAAGAATGCATGAAGCTCCAAGATCTGCTGACAATATTCCAAAAGAATGATCCTATCCCCACAATGTTTCAGAAATAGGTAGGGTTTCCCTAAGAAGCCAGTCACCCGAATATAGGAGTGTTGCTGAAATTGGATGTAGTAATGGCCATAAGTGTTGACCAAAGTCATTGACTCCTTTGAAATCTGGTATCTGACATCTCGAGTGGGTGTAATAATTTTGTAGTAAACGAAGGCATTGTTTACTTTGTAGAAACTGGGGAAATTGGCCTCCCATTGTATTTGTGGGAAATAGTCCCGAGTTGACAGTGAGTAACCCCCTAGTTATGGGTCATTACTGTGTCAGTGGCCAAAAGATGTATGAAGTCATGTAAAATTTGGAGGCTTGGGTGACCCTGACAAGTTGGGCATCCACATGATTGGTGATGATAGCTACCCAATTGAAAGTTTGTCCGATGGAGGTGATGTCAAACAAGAAGTAATACATCCATATCAAGAATTCCCAGGCATGGGGTTCTCCAAAGACCCTGCACAAGGCCATGATCCCTATTTGTATACTTTCTTTAAATTCTGTGCAGGGGATCTCCAAATTCATCTTTTTATAATCTTTTCTCAGGGTCTTAAGCCAGTTGGAGTTGAGGTATTTCCGGGCAATGTGCGGGAGCTTCTCTAAATCATTTAATGCTAGGGCCCAGGTGATAACAACAACATTGGTGAACTGGGGGATCCCTAGCCCCAAAGAAAATGTTGCGGACTCCAGAGACACCATAGGTGTTGGGTAGCCTGACAGAAGAGGAGCGGCAAGCATGACAACCCAAATGACTGTGTTGTAGTGTTCTGCCAATGTGAAAATGAGATCCATAGCCTACACTGAGCAGGGGAAGTAGGCGACATTAAGGATTCCAGAGGCGACCACATTGAGTGCCATCAGATCCTTGGCCTTGCACTGAATGAACATTATTTTTACTAAGGCCTGCATTTTGGCCCATGCTTTGACACTTGTGTCAGTGATCAATTGTAACTTGGAATCAACCTTGGATCCCAGAATAGCTTCTCCCTTCAGATATTTCATTATTAGTGAGAGATTTTCTTAGGCCTTTTTGGCCTTGGTCTTGATGGCTACCTTTGTTGAAGTAGTAGGGAGTTCTGAGCTCCTAGGTGGAGAAGATGCTTCAGACATTATTGAAGTGTGAATTTATCGGCAACCTGCAAGACCAGACAACCATCAATATAGATAAAATATAATAGAATTTCTAGATTTCAAAGATTTCATCACCGCCTCACATTTGTTTCCTGAAAAGGTGTTAGTTTACATCAAACCCCAAAAATATATTTTAAGAAAATGAGGTACTTGGCAATTTGATTTATGCCTGGGGGGTTCTAGGGGTTCTGGCTCATGCGATGAATGAAGCGAAGGTCAAAGGTGAACTCGGGACTCGGAGTCCAAAAAACTGACCGTTATTGACATGACCGGTAATTAGTTGTACTGGGCTGACATGGGGCATCACGTAGTCATGCAATAAAGGGAGTAATGGAATTGAAGGCAAAAACTATCCAAACACATGAGGGAATGAAAGCCACTTGGGCTAGTTTTGAATGCTCGTGTGTGGGAGAATTAAACCCGCTATTAAGACTGAGCTGATAGAAGAGAGAGAAAGTCTGCAAATGCGACCAAGTGAGGTGCCAAGTTTGAATTCATAGACACCAGGTGGGCAAGCTCAACAATTTGGTTAAATGCGAAAGGGTACAGTGAGCTCGCCACCTTATAGGAAGGGAACATGTAGGAATGTACATAGAATTTGAGCTCCTATACATTGAGGGCCGAAGCACAACTTGGAGACAAACCCAGAAACAAACTGATTTATAGCTATTCATAGACAACTTATAGGATTTATAGGATATACACATGAAATACATAATTTTACAATTGCATAGAGGGCGAACAACCCTCTGGCAGAGCCATCCCACCAATGAGAGGTGACAAAGAATAGAATGGGAAAACAAAGGCAAAAAGCAGAACACAAGAAAACTAGAAACAAAAACCAAAAAGTAGAGAAGAACCAAGAGGGCCTACCTAAGAAATGAGGAAAGTAGGAGGACTAGAACGAGAGGTGCTTTGCAACTGATCAGCTTCAAATGACCATGAACGCACAACTTCCAACCACCATTAAGCACTGTTTAAGCTCTGAGAACAAATCACACTTAGTCGCTACTAAATCACCTTGAATCGCTCTGGGTAATTTGTTGGTGGTAAATGTTACAACGAATGGTGAAACCCTATTTATACCCTTAGGGTGAAGACATCCCTCTCTCCTTCTACAAATCCCAAGAAAAGGCAAACCTTTGGACTCCGAGCCCAGGGATCCCATGCAACCATACCCTCTAATAAAAGAGGAAATGGTGGCAGAGAATCCCAGAGTCTAGAATACGGCTAGAACAAAGAAGACAAGAACCCTCTGGGACTGGGTTCCAGAGGAAGAGAAACCAAAAAGGAGAGGAAAACACTGACCCCGCAGAGGCAAAGGCCATAATAAAACAAAAGGAAAAGAAACAAGGCAAAAGAAAAAAGGGAGACCCATCATTTTGCCAACAAAATGGAGGAATGTGTATGCAAGGCATAACAAATGGTGACTCACTGGGATGAATGCCTTAGCACATTTGAGAACTACAAAATCCCTGGTTTCACAAACCAAAACCCACCTTTACCTAGAGCATTCTACTTGCAAGGTGTGAGGTGTCTGAGACAACCTGACTCATCATTGATTCAATCCTTTGGTCTTTTGTCATTGGTGTAGTGTGTTCTTTGAAAGAAAATAAAGCCAATGATTTCTGGGAGAAGCAGAGAGGAGGCACTGAATAAATCAAACCAAAATCGTTACATCTTGCACGGTCTCTTGCACCCCAAAATTCTCTATTCTTCAATTTTTTTTTGTTTTTTTTTTTGTTTTGAAGATGGGAAGGCGATACTCCTTTCACCGTAAACCTTAAGCTTAGCTAATTTTATGCTGGTAATTCTTTCACCTTGCCATCTGTTTTAAATTTTCTGAGTAGGAGAGACATTCCAGACCTGGGGTATTTTTTATGATTTTTAGACTTGGCCAATAACTAGTGCAACTGATCTTCCCTCAAGGACCATGCGTTTACTTGCTTCTTAGATTTTCTGTTAACTGATGTCGACTCTCAAGATATGAATGTGAAGAAGATTACCCATAACCTTTTACCATACGCACAAACTAACTCTAAAATGTGGACAAATTCCACCATGCTAACAATAGATTCTGGACTAACCAAAATGCATAAGGTACCATTCTAGGGACTAGATGTCATGCAAAGCATACCTATCTACAAGAAGAGGGAAACATGCCAAGAACCTGGAAAACAAGAGGCAAAACAAAAGAAATAAAAGACCAAAAGAAAAAAGGAAAGAGGGCGATCCCAGAAGACCACAGACAACTATTTATAAGAACAACGTACTCGCGAGGAGCACTAGGAAAAGAATATTTACAAGCGAAAAAACTTCACATATAATAAAACTTTGGGAAAACTTACCACCTGCCTCATTCAAAGTAGTGCTTAAGAAACTATCCATTGATGGGAAATGGGACAACTTCCCTAGTCATGGTACTGAGGTGATAAGTATTAGCCTCGCAAATCTCAAAAATTAGATATGGTCCGAGCCAGAGCCTTTGAAATTTGGTGTGCTTTCCTTTCTTCTCCCGGGCCTTGTCCCACAGAAGGACCAGGTCTGAAACCTGAAAGGCTTTATATTGGGCTCTCTGGTCAAACCATCACTTAATGACTACTTGGTGATGCGTAAAATGTTCTAGTGCTACATCTCTTTGTTCCTCCATTCTCACCAGGTTTAGGAGCCGAACCTCCACAATGTTGTCCCGATTGTTAAACTCCTACATAAACTATAAATCTAGGATCTGTAAGTTGATAGGGAACACAGGATTCTAGCCATAAAATAGGTGAAATGGGGAGGTCCCCAGGGCTGCCTTGATTCTGATATGGTCCACCCAAAGAGAAAACCTAAGCTTTTGGTGCCAGTACTGAGGGTTTTGTTCTAACAAGTGCTTGATCACCTCTAAAAGATTTTTATTAGTAGACTAGCCACACCATTACCTTGGGGATAATAGTTTCTAGAGAACTTCAAGGTGATCTTCCTCTTGTAGGTCCATTCTAGTAACTACGTTGAAGAAAATTCCAGACCGTTGTCACATACTATAGCGAAAGGCATTCCAAATCGGGTGACTATGTTTTCTTCTAGGAATTTGATAACTACATCTACTGTGTTGTTTTTACATGGAATTGCCTTGGACCATTGGGTGCAATAATCAGTCATTGTCAGGATGCATCGGTGGTTGGAAGATGAATTGGGGTTGATTTCCCTGATAAAATTGAATGCCCATTGGGCAAAGGGTCAAACTTCAAAGATCGGCTGCAGAGGCATGGTCGGGTTTTGCTCACGATGGGTTGTGGTTTGGCAAGTATGGCACTTCCTCACATGAGTGTAGAAATCTTTAAAGATGAAGGGCCAATAATATCCTACTTGAAGAATCTAGTGGGAAGTGGCATCAGCTGAGCCATGCCCAGTTCTGAACTTCCCATGTAATTCTTCTATCATTTTAGCAGCTCAGTCCTTGTCTATGTACCGAAGGTAAATCCCTTCAAAATTCCTATAGAAAAGTGTTCCATTTTTTAATCATGAAATGCATGATTTTCAATCATAAGGCATGACGTTTGGTTAGGGCAAGCCCATTCAGGCATCTGTTATTGAGCAATAATTATACCAGGTCAGTATACCATGGGTCTTGAGTGCCAGACTCCGCCATATAGGTTTTTGACATTCAATGTTTGGAGTTACTTCTGCCATTTCTCTACATAGTCCCTAGCCTCAAACTATCTTCATTGGTTGCATTTCTAGATCATAATCTTGGAGGATGACCTTCCATTTCCCTCGGCGTCCACCCAGTTCACTTTGCAGCAGTAAATATTTAATGGCCTAGTCTGGAATGATAGCATGCACATTGCTTCAGAGAATATAGTGTCAGAATTTCTTCATGGCCTGGACTAGAGTGAAAGCCTTCTTTTCCAAAGGTGAATATCAGTCTTCAGCATTATTGAAGGGGGATCTCATGAAAGCAATGTGTCATTCTTTCCCTTCAAATTTTTGTGTTAGGACTCCTGCTACTGAATGTGGTGAAGCGAAGGAGTATATGTGGAATGGGAGGGAATAGTCCAGACTTTCTAGGGCTGGTGCCTCCACTATGCTTTTCTTGATCTGGGAAAATTCTCACTTTGCTTTAGGGCTCCACTCAATTTTGGTGTCTTTCTTCATCATGTCATTGAGTGGTTTAACTATCTCGGTGAATCAAGTGATGAATCACTGAACAAATTTTATCTTTCCGAAGAAAGATCTCATTTCCTTCTTACTGCCAGGCATTTGTAAATTCAGTAGTGCTTCAACTCTCTCAGGGTCAAGGGATATCCCCTTCTTAGAGACTATATTCTTGAGTAGCTTCCCTTAGTGACCCCGAATATATGTTTCTTAGGGTTGAGGGATATACCAAACCGGTGACATCTCTTGAAAATCTAGGAGAGGTGGGCAGAATGATCACGCCTATCCCAAGAAAAGGCTATTAAATCATCCATGTAGATTATTATGCATTTGTTAACCAGGCCCTCGAATGCAATGTCTATAGCCTTTTGAAATGTGGCCCTTGCATTGATGAGGCCAAAGGGCATTCTCAGATATGAAAATGTTCCCCATTTGGTGGTGAACGTCGTTTGATCTCTATCCTCAAATTTAACCATACCCTGGTTATATCCTGAGTACCCATCCAAGAAGGACATCATTTGGGAACCATTGACAATTTGTAATACCTCATCCAATGAGGGGAGAGGGTGATTATCCTTCTTGGATGTTATGTTCAAATTGCAAAAATCCACACACAGGTGGATCTCATCATTCTACTTTCACACGGGGATGAGGTTGGTAACCCAGGTTGGGTGACGGATAGGAAAGATAATCTAGGCTGATAGCAGTTTCAAAACCTCCTAATGAATTAGAGGTTCAATCAATGGGTTTACCGGCCTCTACTTTTTCTGGAAGGGCTTGGCATCTAGTTTCAGTGGGATGGTATGAGTCATGATGGATGTGTCATAGGTCTTTAGATCCTCATACCCCCACACAATTACATCAATGTATTCTCAGAGAAATGCGAGAATCTTCTCCTTCTCCACGGGGGAGTAGGAGGTACCAATATGCACAAATTTTTCTTCATCAACCTTGCCGATGTTGACCTTTTCAAAATTTCCTCCCTCAGAGGAGGAAGATATCTTATCTTGGCCTCGAGGGTCCAAATCAAAGACATGTTCAAGAGATACCATCCCCTTTGGGATGGTGTTGTTGGGTAAGTCGATGATCCCGTCGTCTTCTTCACCCTGCCCGGTATCGTCATGATCCATTTCTTCCACTATCTGATCCTCAAAGAATCCAACATTGGACATGAAGGCCAAAATATGTTGGCCATCCTCAAAAACATGAAAGTAGGTGATATTATTCAAGATAGATAGGGTGGGGATCATCTCAATGGAAAAATTCTAGAGCCGAGAGTCGGCCATCGGCTTGAGGGTGCTGGCAGACACAGCAAGGGCATCCGGAACATAGTTACATTTTTGGGGAATAAGCTCGATGCCAAAAGAATAAAAGTCTTCAATTAGGCTCCATGCCTAGTTGTGGTATGTGGCCAACCTTTTGTCATGACACGTGTATTGGCTGCAGACCTATTTTATGATCAACTCTGGATCACCCATTTCCTAGAAGTGGGTGATCAATTTTCTCAATGCGAACATGAGTCTGAGGACTAAGGCCTTGTACTCCATGACATTATTGGTGTAGTTGAACTACAACCTATAGGATATGAGGAAGGATTTCCCCCATGGTTTGATCAGTTCCACTATGGCCCCATAGCCTTGTTTAGACTAGGATTCGTCAAACTTCAGGGTCCATAGGTCATTGTTCATTTTCTAGGGTTGGGAAGGTGAAGTGGAATTTGGATTGATTTTGGGAGGATTAGGAGGGGATTCCTTCAACTATGATGGTGCATGGGTGAGGTTTTTATCTAGAGAAGCCTCCAGTTTGGATTCCTAGATAAGCGACACCCTAGGTGTGTTGTCAGATGGATCACTTTGTCTAGGTGAATTGGCTTGTTGCTCTTTCTTTCAGAGGTCATTGATATGGTGGGTAGTAGCGATGATGAAAGGCTCACACTCTAGTTCAAAGTGTTTCTGGTAGTTCACCTGGCACCATGTGCTAGACAAGAGTGTGGCGGGAGTTTCCGTGTTACCTTGTGATTTTACCTCACCCTTCAATTTCTCATCTAGGTCTCGAATTCTCTGAGCAACTATGGGATCCTCCCCGGGAGTGAAATCAAATGTTAGGATCTTTAGGGGTCGGTACACCCTGAGAGAAGTTTCAGAGAAAATTACTTCATTTACCCTGCCAAATTTGGTGAGGGCCTACTTCATTCTTGGTTCACTCTCCACCCAGATTTGGTTTGATTTCCCCTTCTAGGGGAGCCACAAGTGGGAGAAGTCCATAGAAAAATACCCGTTAAGGCCCTTAGAAATTTTTTGACTTAATAACATCCCATAAGTTTCAGGGATGTCTACCACTTGGATGTCTATTATGCTTGATATTTGGGGGTCTTGGATGAGCTGGATCTAGACATTTTTTAGCTCACCTACCATTTTCATAGCATTTTTGTGCAATTGGACTATTGCGCCTTTGGATGGAGTGGGAGTGAGTCTGAGATTCTGGCAAATAGATAAGGGCATGACGTTGCCTAAAGCACCAGAATCTACTAGGAAGTTATATAGGTTCTTCCCTTGAATGTTCAAGCCTAGTAGGAAGGGAGGATCCTTTGTGTTTCCCTGGAAGATGACCAAGTTGGCATCGTCAAATGTGACCATCTTTGGTGGATGACTGACGACTTCCAAGTTTCCCAAGAGCTTTAGAAGGGACTTCTTCTGCTCGGGACAATTCAACAAAACCTCCATCAAGGTCATGGAGGTGGTAGTTTTCTCTAATTCCTTAGTGATGTCAAACCATCCCCTAGATAAAGTTGACCTCCCTCAGCTAGATCCCTGTCTTGGTTAGGGCCAGGTCCTTTTGGTGGGAAGGAACAATTAGTTGTGTTGTCCTGGGGAAGGGTATTCTTGGGAGGTGTTGGCATATAAGCTAGCCCTTTTTGAGCCTAACTTTGAGTGTTGTAGGGAGTCTATAGGCTGGTGAAGGTGTTGGCCTCATAGGCCAGGATAGATTCATCAAAGAACCCCTGCAATTCAGGTTCTTCTTCATCCTCTTCGCCTATCTCGAAGAAGACAGTCTCACATGTAAAGGCAATGTGAGGAGGCTCTTGCATGGTTGATTCCAGGGGAGTAGGATCGACAGGTTGTTGTCTGTCTAACTGGGAGATCATTATAATCTTCTCTAGTGTGGCACAGTTCACCTCAGAATGAGAGCTGGTGTCATGCAATCTACACCAATTGGTCAGGGGGTGGAATTCTGCAAGCTGGGAAAAATGACTGGGTCCAGCACCACCCTGAGTGGTGTTTTGGTTTGGGGGAGGACCTTCAATGTTTTCATTGTTGTTGATTGGGCCGAGGCCCATTGTTGTAGTTTCTACCTTTGGAGTTGGTATTTCATTATCCAGAGAAAATATTCCCTCTTTGGGAATTAGAGTTGTGAGGTGCGAAAGGCCCCACCTTCAGCTATCCCATGTCCATCCTTAGAGAGGACACCAATCGTCAGAGAGATTCAACCTGGGATAATAGCTGGGTAGTTGTGTCATAGCGTGATTATTATTGTGGTGGGTTCCCAGGGAAGGAAACATCAGCTCCCAGAGTCAAGGATGACAATCCTCCAGCCGCGAGCAATTGGAAGAAAGGTACTCCAGAGGGTTGTGTCAAGGGTTGTTGCATTTGTTGTGGCTGGTTCCAGGGAATGAATTCCAGACCTGATATTGTCTAGGTTTATGATGGATATATGTACTAGGCCTGCTAGTCTATCGACAGTGGGCCCATGGCCATCGTTAGGGTACCCACTACCGGATTGGGGTTGTATCCCCTAGCGTAAGAAGTTCTATTGGGTATCATGTTGAATGGTAGGCTCTATCCAATCCTGCCGGGAGCTTTGCTCAAACTGTGGGACAACTCCAGGGCCAGGTTGTAAACCTTTTCCAGAGTATCCTAGTCATTGGTGGCAGTATTTCTCCAAGGGAGAGTGGAAACAATGGGTTCCAGAGTGTTCAGGTATGTCAGGATGGTGACGTCAGTGGATGGGAGGAAGGGGCCCATGCACTGCTTCAAGGTACGTTAGAACCGATGGTTGAATGTGGCGAGGGGTTCGTTTGGTTCCTTCCTGATGGAGATAAACTGGCTATGGGACCATGCTGGGTCCACATGAACACAGAAGGCTACTAGGAAGGCATCTTCCATATCTTGCCAACTGTTGATGGAGTTGGCCGACAAGTTGAGGTACCAGTTTAACTCATTCTATCCTAAAGATAGAGGGAACATCCGGGTCACAACATCATGATGTTGTACCCAGTGTCGGTTCATGGCATCCTTATAGGCCTGGAGATGTTCTTCTATGGTTCATGGGCTTAGATGCTTATATCTAGGATAGATCTTCTCTGAATGTGGAGGAAGATCGTTGGTGGCACCGGGGAACTGTCCCATTAGGGACCCAGTGTTACCAAAGTAATTTTCCATTGGGGTCGCTAGAGTTTGGCTAGGTTGAGCATTAGTCCCCAGGATTATCTAAGGGGCTTGGGTATTCTGAGGTGTAGCAAATCCCCACATAAGGTTGGCTGGATTTTTTCTTTGTGGGGTCCTTTTCTTCCAAGCAGGAGGCTCGAGTTTGGCAAACTTTCTGGGATTCAAGGCTGATCGAAGGATTCTTTCAAAATGCAAGGGCAAAAAAGGCCCTATCCTACTAAAAGCTTGGTTCCTAAAACTATGGCTTGGGGAACCCTCATGCGGTGTGAAATTGAAATCTTCCAAAGGGGACGAGCTCATGCCCTCCTTCTAGGACCAGTTTATGTTGACGGGACTTTGTGACCGGTCCAATCAACAAAGATAAGTTGTCACAGGGTACCGGGGTACTGACCAACTTTTCCTATAAAAGGTTTTCTGGAGAATAAATCCTCTAGGCCTTCAAGCACCTGAGTGTTAGGTGTCGATGGTGTAGGGAAGCTAAGTTGGGCAAGTGACTATTTTTTTGGGGGGGATAGCTAATTTTACTTGTCTTCTTTGGGGATTTTGGTAGTGGAGATGGGGTTTCCTGCAAGCAAGTTAAGTTTACCAAATAAATGACAAAAGATAGGCCAGAGTTAGATTTTATTACTTATACTTATAGTTGTGCAACATATTTCAAAGATCAACAATGCTCCAATGTAAGAACTAAACTAAATATTGAATACATACAGAACCACCGATTCATACATATTCAATAGCAAGGGGAAATGAGACCAGTAATTTAAACAAAACATTTGAGCAAAGGACATTAGAAACATACAACACAAAAATATATCACTAACTCGGAGATCAAAACATCAACAACATCATTTCTAGAAAGTGTTCCTCCTTCTTCATTAACTTAAAGTGTTCCAGCATCACTGGTGTATACATCCATGGCTCCAAGGGAGCATATGAATGACTAAGCACTACTGAGCATTGAGGTCCTAAAAAAAATTGAGAATGAAAAGCTAATAGTATTGGATTGCAAAATCATCAATTTTTCTGACCCTTGTTATGAGGTCAGACTTCTTATTTATACACATAGTTCACCCTAAAACTAACCTAATCTAACTGTACACTCAACACATAAAATACATTATCCGCTGGCCGGTACTACCTACACCACTTACAATCACCTCAAAAAGAGCAGAGTTCTGACAAGATAGAGGAAGAAGACAAGAAGAGAAGATGGAAGAATCAACATAGACAAGAGTGCCAGAATAAAAATAGAAGAAATCTGATCTTACCAGAGTTCGAGGCTACATGCCTCATTAATGCAAAATGTGGCTCACTATCTTCGATGCACTAGGTAGTTAATGCTGGAGCAACACCTTGGGAAAATTACCTGTCAGAGCCATCCCTCCTTCTGACATGCCTTATTGGGATCACCTACCTACTGAACCCCTTATTAAATTCTTGAAAATGATCGGTCGGCTCCGGGGAACCTGGACAAGGGTCACTGTGAAAGAATACAAAACTTTGGATCTAGAATTATGGAGTCCAGGAGCTTACGCTCAAAGAATAAATAATTTACAAAACTGCACCCTGCTGGTGAAAATATCTGGAGTCCAAAGAAATTTATTGTGCCTTGTATATTTTGAAAGCCTCCAAAATTTAGGTAATTCCCTCTTCATCAATGCCTTTGATGCACACCTGATGGTACTTGGCTGCCTCCACCTGCTCGCCCAAATCTAGGGCATTCCCTTTGAATTATGTGGCCATCTTCGCTGCATCATGGGGCCGGAGCATCATACGGGTTAAACATGACATTTTTCTCTGTCAAATTCCCCCAAGGATTGGTACCATGACTCCATTAATTCATCAAACTTCTAGACTACATGAACTACTAGAGTGCATGTATCAGTACTGAAGGGTTCGACTCCTGAAACCCTTGTAACAAATTCCTTGTATAAATTCAAATAATATTCCACTCCAAGGACCTTTTCCTTCAGGGCCTCTACTAGTTGCTTGCTAATATCCAATTTTAGATCAAGTCTGGACTACTGGACCTAGATAAAATTGAAAGACTCATCCCCCAAAATTCCCATCTTCGCGACGGGTTAATCTCCACGGTTCATGAGATCTCCTTGCTCGCTTCTCCAAGCCTCATATTGCTCGGTCTCTCCCTCCCATATAGAAATGATATTCTTAGCATGGTGTAGAATGTTTCCAGTCATGTACAGGTCTGGGAGAATTGCCACTAGGAAATGCTAGACATTTCCTACCTGCTCGGGTACTCAGTCGTCGACCACCTGCGCTTTCTTTTTCATGTTCCTTAGCGCATTGACATGACACTGTCGAAGTGGTGTTCCAAATGTAGAAGCTTCCAAATTAATTTTAGCCAATGGCTATGCTAGCTCTATCAATAACCTGACAAGATTTACATTCTTCTCTTTTTCTTCTTCGAGCCTCTGGGATTTCTTGTCGTAGCTGGCCTCAATTTCCCGGCTGGCTTCTTTTAACAGGTCTAGTTCACCCTGCTTATCCCTCTTCCCCAGAGGTACTTCTATAACTGTGTATTTTGCAGTACTAACCACTACTTCCTCTTTGTCAAGGTGAGGTGTTGCAATGTTTGTGACTGTGTCCCCACCTGGACCAGTCTGAATGGAGTGGAGGGTCTGGGCCTTCTTTATCTTGGGGATGCTTTGACTTTGTGCCATCATCTCAGCCAGAGAGAGATGGGATTTTTTTGGCACTAGGGAATTCTGCTTCTTTGATTCCACCAACCATTATGGTGGCAGGGCATCCTTGCTGCTAGGGCTTGATCGCTGGAGTCTCCTTTGGGGTTATGCTACTCACCCCTGATGTTTATAGTCTCATCAGACTCCTTTTCTGTATTCTTGGGGCCACCTACACTATCCACCTTCATGGCATCAATATCCTCTACCTCGGTGTCCTTGTTCTTAGAAGCATTGGTAGAATCAACATTCACATCTTCAAGGTTCTCCCCCTACTATTACTATTGTTGTTATTCTCTGACATCGTCTACTGGGACATCCTCCTCCATTGGCTTATCCTCCAAAGGTGGTGAAGGTTTTTGGATTGGATTTATCTGTAGCACTACAGGGATCACCTTGTTGAATGTCATGCTGCCCTGGGTGGGTGGAGGTGTCTAAAGCATGGAGAATGAGGTTAAGGTTTCTCCTGTGGGTCCGATTCCCTCAGCCGAAGCTGGTTGCTCATCTTGCACTTACCTCCTTTCTCCTGTTTCAATTTCTGGGACTAGGATTTCTTGAACATCTGAGATGTCCACCTATTCTGGCTCTTTCTCTCTTTCCACCCAGACCTCCTTCTCTATGGAAATTTCCTTTTCTGGTATCTCCCCTTTAGTGGGGATTGCTTCTTCTTCTTGTACGATGATCTCCTCTATCACTTTCCCTATATCCCCTTGTAAATTTACAAGTTCATCCATCCCAAAGAGGTCATCAAAATCATAATTCGGAGGGGAGGTCTTCGGGGGATTCTCTAGTTCAGGGGAGTCAAGGATTATCTCCACCTGAGGGATGTTGGGCATCCCAAGGTTTGTATCTGCTCTTGGCTTAGGAACATTTGTCTTTTGCTTCTTCCTCCTTGTTACCAATGGGGGTCCGACATCTAAAATGGCCGCTCTTTCATCCTCCACTCCCGTCCCTGTTAATCAGACCATAAGTTCTGCAAGTGAGGGGGACCCAGAAGGGAGGGCAGGTTCTACCATAGTAACCAGGATGCCAAGTCAGATACTTATTTCTTCCTTCATCTAGTGGGACACTGCCAGCTAAAGGTGTAGTTGTTCCACAATGGGAACTGTGGATGGAGTCTGGGGTAGGGTCCCAACTTTTCTTTTCCCTCTATCATCACCTTGCGCGGAGGTTCCAGACCCAAAAGTGGACCCTTACAAAAATGGTCCAACTATTTGAGTGCTCTTCAGACATACCTTTTGAAAATATGCATGACTATATTCAACCACATTATGGGTAATGTTCTTGATTGTCAGGCTTTCTGGGGTGTCCCAATCCACCGGATGGAGATCTATCTTGTCTACTCCCTGAGCCTTGTACTGCGGGTCTTCTATAGACCCGGTATCCAAAAATTCCTTAGGAAAGGTCTGAAGCTTGAGATGCTTCATCATACCTTGTGTCATTCTGACGAAATGTGGATTCTGGACTTCAAAATCATCCTGGCAGTCTGTCCAAAAATATTCAATGTGAGGCTTGTGGGGGTCTGACACCTAGGGTAATGTCAACGCTATCTTATCTAGTAGATCAAAAGTCTTTTGGTCCAAGTAAAACTCTACTAGCCCCAGACACTTTAATTTTCCATCGGCTTCTTTTGTCGCTGTGAGGCTACAAGTGTAGTTCCGACAGGTGATTGGGAATGAAATATTGGTGACCTTCTTCAATGTAAAGAATGCATGAAGCTCTAAGATCTGCTGGCAATAATCCAAAAGAATGATCCTATCCCCATAATGTTTGGGCAATAGGTAGGGTTTCCCAGAGAATTTGATCACCCGAATATAGGAGTGTTTCTAAAATTTGATGTAGTAATGGCCATAAGTGCTGACCAAAGTCATTGCCTCCTTTGAAATTTGGTATCTGGCATCCCGAGTGGGTGTAAGAATGTTGTAGTAAATGAAGGTGTCGTTTACTCTGAAAAAACTAGGGAAACTGGCCTCCCATTGTATTTATGGGAAATAGTCCCATGGAGCATTCTGGACCTTGCCAGTCCCGAGCACATTGATAGTGAGTAACCCCCTGGTTATAGGTCATTATTGTGCTAGTGCCCATAAGATGTATGAAGTCATATAAAATTTGGAGGATTGGGTGACCTTGACAAGCTGGGCATCTACATGATTGGCGATGATAGTTGCCCAATCAAAATTTTGTCTAGCAGAGGTGATGCTGAACAAGAATTAATACATCCATGTTGAGAATTCCCAGGCATGGGGTTCTCCAAAGACTGTACACAAGGTGATGATCCCCATTTGTATACTTTCTTTAAATTTTGTGCAAGGGATCTCCAACTTCATCTTTTTATAATCTTTTCTTGGGGTCTTAAGCCAGTTGGAGTTGAGGTATTGCCAAGAAATATGTAGGAGCTTCTTAAATTCATTTAATCCTAGGTCCCGGGTGATAACAATGGCGTTGGAAAAGTGGGCTATCCCTAACCCCGATGAAAATTTCATGGATTCCAAAGACATCATGGGTGTTGGGTAGCCCAACAGAAGAGGAGCGGAAAACATGAAAACCTAGATGACTATGTTGTAGTGTTCTGCCAATGTGAGAATGAGCTTCAAAGCCTGTACTAAGTAGGGGAAGCAAGAAGCCTTAAGGATTCTAGAGGCGGCCACATTGAGTGCCATTAGATCTTCGGCCTTGCGCTGAATGAACAATATTTTTACTAAGGCCTGCATTTTGGCCCATGCTCTGACACTTGTGTTGGTGATCAATTGTAGCTTGGAATCAACCTTAGATCCCAGAGTAGCTTCTCCCTTCAGATATTTCATTACTAGCGGGAACTTTTCTAAGGCCTTCTTGGTCTTGGTCCTGACGGCTGCCCTTGTTGAAATAGTAGGGAGTTCCAGGCTACCGGATGGAGAAGATGCTTCAAACATGATTGAAGTGTGAATTTATCAGCAACCTACAAGACCAGACAACCGTCAATATAGATAAAATATAATAGAATTTCTGGATTCCAAAGATTTCATCACCTCCTCGCATTTGTTCTCGAAAAGGTGTTAGTTTACATCAAACCCCAAAAATATATTTTAACCAAAATGACCTACTTGGGAATTTGATTTATGCCCAGGAGGTTCCGGGGGTTCTGGCTCATGTGATGAATGAAGCAAAGGTCAAAGGGGAACTCAGGACCCAGAGTCTAGAAAACTGACCATTATCAACATGACCAGTAATTAGCCATACTGGGCTAACATGGGGCGTCACGTGGTCATGCAATAAAGGGATTAATGGCATCAAAGGTGATAGATTTCTGAACACATGAGGTAAGGAATGCCACTTGGGCCAATTTTGAATGCTCACGTGTGTGAGAATTAAACCCTCCACTAAGATTGAGTTGATGGAGGAGAGAGAAAGCCTGCAAACTCGACTAAGTGAGGTGTCCAGTTTGAATTCATAGACACCAAGTGGGCAAGCTCAATAATTTGGTTAAACGTGAAAGGGCATGATGAGCTTGCCACATGATAGGAAGGGAACATGCAGGAATGTACATAGACTACGAGCTCCTATACATCGAGAGCCAAAGCACAACTTGCAGACAAACCTAGAAACAAACTAATTTATAGCTATTCACAGAAAACTTATAGGATTTACAAGATATACACATGAAATACATAGTTTTAGATCTACATAGAGGGCAGGCAACTCTTTGGCAGAGCCATCCCACCAACGAGAGGTGAAGAAGAACAGAACGGGAAAACAAAGGAAAAAAGAAGAACACAAGAAAACCAGAAACAAAAACCAAAAAGCAGAGAAGAACCAGGAGGGCCTACCTAAGAAATGAGGAATGTGGGAGGACAAGAATGGAAGGCACTCTACACCTAATCAGCTTCAAATGACCATGAACGCACAACTTCCAACCACCGTTAAGCACTGTTTAAGCTATGAGAACAAATCATACTTAGTCGTTGCTAAATTGCCTTAATCACCTTGAATCACTGTGGGTAATTTGTTCATGGTAAATGTAACAATGAATGGTGAAACCCAATTTATACCCTTAGGGTAAAGACATCTTTCTCTCCTTTTGCAAATCTTGAGAAAAGGAAAACCTTCAGACCCTAGGCCTGGGGATCCCATGCAACCACACCCTCTAATGAAAGAGGAAATTGTTGCAGAGAATCCCAGAGTCTAGAATCTGGCTGGAACAAAGAAGACAAGAACCCTCAGGGACTGGTTCCCAGAGGAAGAGAAACCAAAAAGGAAAGGAAAACACCAACCCCATGAAGTAAAAGGCTGAAAGAAAACAAAAGGAAAAGAAACAAGGCAAAAGCAAAAATGGGGACCCAACATTTTGCCAACAAAATGTAGGGATGGGTATGCAAGGTATAACAAAACCCTAATTAGGAAAATGGCAGCTAGTTCATCTACTAGAGTGAATAATCAAGGAAAAGAGGTGATGAATGTTTAGTTAGTAAGAAGTGATCCATGTGAACCACCACATTTCCAAGCCATTCTTGAAGGCATGATAAAGGGAGATCTTTCTAGAGCCCTATCATCGATTGTGCCCAAATCTTTGATGATACATGATGTAAGGGCATGCTATATGAGAAAAGTGAGTGAGATAGGAAATGTTGAACCAAGGGAATCCTATAATAAGCTATGTGAGAATGAGACATTGAAGACTGAACACCAACACATTGTCGACAAAGGGTTAATTCATGCCCTAGATTTTCCTCAGGACTTCAAAGTTGAATGGATCAAGATTATTCTTAGTAGAGTTAACGACATGCAAATCTAGTTAGAGAATGTGCCAGTGAAGATTACTAAGGAGATCATCCATCGAGTCATTGGTTACCCTACTTTTACTGGGAAGAAAACCATGTGATTCCACCTCAAGGAGAAAATTGAAGAAAACACAAAGGCAGTATGGAAAAAGAGAGGAATGATGATATCTAACATCACTGATCCTGAGCTTGACTTCATAGTGAGAGTGATTGCTCACAAATTCTATCAGTCAAGCAGAGAAGATAGTGTTCCATGTGTTGCAGTAGACTAGGCGTGGAAGATTGTAAAGAAAGATCATACATATGACCTTTCTGAGCTGCATTTGACACAATTGGCAGAAAATCTATCATCCTTCAGGAAAGTGAAGAATTCTGTGTGCAAGTTCAGATCATTGATAGTTTGCATATTATTTTATGTTCAAAACACTTTTCATTCCTTAGGAAATGTAGTATGGAGTAAGGAATGACCTGTTACACAACAGATAAATGAGTTTATTCTTTAATTAGGAGATAACTTTAACAATGTGATGGGGAGTTATTTTGTTGAGTTTTAGAAGAAAATGAGGAAAAGGAACATAATTCCTATATCTTTGGTAGAAAGTAATATGAAGATGTTTGTTTTCTTATGAACACTGATTTTACATATGTACAAGTTGTTATACCATGGGTAGCATGGCTGAGGCCATTACCTTATGAGGTAAATATTGATGAGATATCTGTAGCCATTATAGCTCTCCTTGCAAAAGACATTGATAAGAAGTCTACGGTATTTGGAAGATATGAAGAAGAAAAAACTCAAATCACTATCAAATTGAAGTCTGCAACTGTGGAAAGGAAGAGAAAGAAGTTAGTGAAAAATCTGGAGAAAATACTAGGATAAGATGCAGAGGATGATGCACCACTTGAGATCACACAAGGTCAAGGTGAAGACCAATTAAGTGATTTTGAAAAGACAGAGGTTGAGGATGTAGGAGCACAAAAGAAGGGTAAGGAACCAATGGTTGTTGAGCCTACAATAAATAAAAGTACAAGGAGGTTTCCTACTCCTTTCATAATTAGACCGAGAACAAGGGAATCAAAAACTATAAAACCAGTTGAGACACAAAAGAAAATTACAGGAGAAGGCCCTAGTAAGAGGAAACCAATTCAAACTAAACCTGTGTCGAGTCATACTATGAAGAAACCAAGAAGAAATTTAATATTGGGAAAAGAGGATGACGATGAGGAACTGACAGTAACTGATGATGTTAATAAAGTTAAAACTGCTACTCATAGGCATCCAACTAATGTGGATGAAATTTGTGATAACATCAAAATATCAATAGGTTTGGCAGGACTATAGTTCATCAAGTATGAAATGTTAAGAAAACCTAACAAGGGAAATATTGTGGATGCTATGATGGAGATGTTGATAAATTTAAAGATGACACCTTTGGAAATTGGAAAATCTATTCCTGTTGAACTATTTGAGAAAATTGATGAGAAATGACAGCTTGCCATCATGACTGAGAAAGAGATAAGAGAAGGTGCTTTAGCCCAAGTAATGCCCGAGTTGAAACACAAACATAAAATAAAATTCATGGAGGATTATAGGAATAGGCTCATTCCTAAGATGAGTGAATACTCAATAATGAAGAATGAATTTGAAGAAGTTTTTCAACAGAGCCAAAGAATTTGGAAGATAATCTTTGGACTAATAGTGAGTAAGGATAAAAAACCAAGAGGAAATAACATATAGACAGATAGAGCTAGATAAAAAAAGAAGACATAGCTAAGTCATATCATCTTATAGAAGATAAAATAGGGAAAGCTAAAGAGAGTGAACAATAGGATGTTTTCATTGTTGATGATGTACCTGAAGACACATAATTTAATATTAATGCTTTAATTGAGGAAGAAGTCAAGGAATTAGCTACTACTAAGGAAGCTTTAGATTTACACCTTCCAAGCACCAATCTAGTCTTAATCTCTATTCATGATCATACATAGATTAAAAGTGACCAATTGTGGATTCAACACTCTAAAGCACCATCCCAATCACAGTTGAGGATTCACAGAATGTAAGTGTTGAGGAGATGGATAAGCCATAAATCTCAATTCAACATTCCCCTACCATGGCTAATCCTAGAGTGACTATAGAAGATGAAGATAAAATCACAAAAGATCAAGCTGATAAGGTAGAAGAAACTGTGGAGAGACAAGAACCCAAGGAGAAAGAAGCTACTAAGGCACTTATACATCTACCTATTGTTACACTTCCAAAACAAAAGACCATACATACACCTGATCAATAGGTAATGAATACTCAGAGGGAGTTAGTCTTAGTTAGTGTTGATACTAGTAGAGTACAGGAAGAGCAGAGACCAAGCATCAATTCACTAGAGACTAACAAAAAGAAGTCACATAAGAAGAAGGACAAGTCTACTCACACACCAGTCACACTAGATGAAGTTATAGTGCTTCCAGAATGGGACACTGATAGCTTAACTTATGAGAAGATGCAAACCTTGCAAGATCTACTAAAAAGAAAAAAAGAAAACAAGAGGAACTACGAAGAGAACATAAAAAAAAGGGTATTACATGAAATCAAGGATATTTTTGTTGATGCATTTGAAATGCAAGATATAGATGAGAAAACTCTTATTATAGATCAATTGGTTGATATTGTTAAGAAGGTGAACATTGATGATCTAGAGGCAAATGCAAAACTAATGTAATGGTCTGCGAAGAATTTTGACAACAAAATTTTGGAGAAGGTTTCCACAGAAATAGCTGTGAAGAAGGTTGAACTTTCTGAGTTAATAATTATTTTGGATGAAGTTGCAAATAATGTTTATTCTTTGTATAAACAACTATGTAATGTCAAATTATTTACAAAGGATAATCAATTTCTTATTGAGAAGCTATAATAAGATTTGAGGTCAACAAGAAATTCATTGAGCATGGATGCAAGTTCCAGCTCCTTTCATTTTTCTAGATTGAATTTCACCCAAGGAAGCTTAGTCGAGCTCATAGATAATTATGGAAAAATAAGGCCCAAATTGATTTATTTTCAAACCACATTGACACCTCATTTAGAGGTTATGCAAAGGAAATTGCAAACTGAAAAAGAAATACTAAAGATAGATCCACCATCTTTTGTAGAAAGTAAGGTTGATCTAGCTTCCCAGCTAGAGATGAAACTACAGGTTTTGGAGTCTATAAGAACTAGATGGGACAATGCTTTAGCAATGGTCCTTCATCTCCACAAACAATTTTTGGATAAGTATTGTCTGACCATAGAGGCCAAGAGTGACAAAAACAAGGGGGAAATGCAGTAAAGTCAATAGGATAAAACAGATGCATATCAATAGGGGAAGACAGATGCATATATATGTAATATATGTATATTTTTGTATATCGAGTCATAAACTTATGGGGAGTATTGTGTACTATTTACTATTTTTTTTTCAAGTACTGAATAGTCATGACAAAGTATTTTTCCCACTAATGTCAAAGGGGGAGATTCTTGATCTCCAAGTTATATTTCCTATTAGTGTCCAACACTTAGTCATTTATCTAGGTAGGTTAGTCAGTCATCACTATGAACGGGCTATTCTACTAAGCTCGAGCATTGTATAAGACTTTTTTTTGTGTACTGAGTAGTAGTTATTGTCGAGAAAGTCATCGGTTGCTGAGTACCCCTATAGTTGTCGTGCAGATCAAATGCCAAGCATGTTGACTAGCGAGTTGAGAGTTTTTTTGAGCGACATTGTGTCGAGTGATAGGATATGAAGACTGTATTGATTGAGCACCAGAGATGTCATATGTTGAGTGAAGTAGTTTTTGTATATGTGTTTGGAATGGCTCAAACCATTATGTAAGCCATTTTGGATAGATTCTATGCGACATTTAATTATTGTCAAAGTATTTAATGAATTTATTTACGTGATCTGACAGAGCATTGATCCTTATGCAAGACAAGAAACCAATCATAAAAAGGCAATGCTTAAGTGGAAAAAGAGATGAATCTAGATCTCTTATCCTGATCTAGAAGCTTCATCTATTTTCAATTTAAGGAATCCTTAAATCCCTAATGAAGAGAGAGAGTGAGAGGTATGAAGGAGAAGAGATCGTTTGTATACTGAAGGAGCATAGTTTAGACAGAGTGACCGAACAGAGAAGTGAAGGACAGAATAGAGTTATGAGATTCAGAGATCACATAAGAATTGGAAGGAGGAGATTTGTAATGAGAATTTGAAGTGTAAACTGAACTGATACATTTTTACAAGTGAATCAGGATAAATCTCTTAACAGAGTGGTCCTAACAAAAAATTGTAAATATCTTAACAGAGTGCTTACTTAGCTGTAAGTTTAAATCATTTAATAAAGGTAGACCTAATAGTCAATAAGCCTTTAATATGGAAAACCCCTCATAGGGTAGATCATCAGAGGTGATCAAAATTTTGTAGCCCTAATAGGCACAGTTTGTTACTACAATAGTGAATATTTGTGGGTGTCATGACCACCCCAGTTTTACCTTCAAGGGTTTGTGGGTTACCAAATCTTTGTGTCATGAGTTTATCTTATTTATTATCATGGATCTTATTACTAGTTAGATCTAGTACAACATTGAAGTTTATGTTTAAAAGATACACTATATGCATGTTGAATTATTATTTTTTAATTGAGTAAAAGTTTTAGGAAACTGATTCACCCCCATCTTAGTATCTTACTTTCCCATTATGAATTCAAACACCAAGGGTTTCTGATGCAAGAGAATCTTGGGTTCATTGCAATCTTGCATCAATGAAAAAAATTTGAGTTTTTCTGTTCTTGATCACTGGTTGCTAAGTTTTTCTATTCTTGGTCATCGGTTGCTGTGTTTCCTATCTTGGTCAAGTTCTATAGATCCTTGGCAATTGCAGTCATATATTTGTGTTCTTGGGATCATTAGGAAGCTTTTCCTATGATCACAATGCTTTTGGAGCATCACACTTAAATTTATGCTGGATTCTTTGGCTGTGTTTAGAATGTCTTCTTCATGTTCTTGAACTGGTCAATGTTTGGATCTTCGGTTGGATTTCCTTGTTTGGTTGTCCTTATGGATCATTTCCCATGTGGCTATATGTTTGGCTGACCTATTTTTCTGATCACTCCTTGTGATTTAATCATTGGTTGAATATCTTAGATCAGAGGTCAACTACGAGTTTGTTGGTAACACATTTTGTTTCTTTGGGAAATGTAATCTTGAGGCCGACTTGTTTGGTTGCGGTTGTCTATTTAAGTTGGATCTTGATCCTTGTTTGGAGGAGGAATGAGAAATTGAGTTAGGGTTTGAATGAGGCTATTTTTCAATAGTAGGTCATGAAGAATAATTAGGTTTCTTTGTAATAAGTCCTTGGCATTTGATATGGGCATGTTGTCTGTTATTGCAGATCTTTGTATCTTTTTACCTCTTAATGGAAAGGCTACATGTGTGTTCCATACTCTAGATCTATGTGTTTTATTCACAAAATGGTTGTGTAAATCTTGCTACAAGGTTGGATTGTTCATTTTCTTGGACCCTCTTACCTTGGTTGTGTCACTTTTGATCAATGATATCTAAACTTTCCAAGGTCGCAACTCTTTGCTACATCATAGTGATTCATCTCAATGCAATTTCATGGGGACTTGGGGTATGATATACCTAGAGGCTATCATTAATTTTAATGATTCAACTCCCAATTTGGCCAATCTTCCTATGCATTCACTTCTCATCATTATTTCCTATCTTGTCAAGCTTTCCCTCCTAGGCTTGTGCATAATTTTGACTTTTTCTTTCCCCTATTCTTTACTACGAGGGTTTTTTGTCTTACTATTCTTTGGGATTGTAATATTCTTTATGGTGTTTATAATGAGCCTATCATGGATGGGGACATGAACAAGGTGGATTCAAAATCTTGTGAGAAATGGAAAAATGATCTTATTGTGTGGGGTACACTCTTCGTCGGTGGTGTCCATGGGGTCTTCACTGAAGGGGAAATACAATATCACATGCGTTCATATTGGGGAGTTTAAAATGGGAAAAAAAGGGAGCAATATATTGCCTAAATAGGGGGTAAGGGTTTTTTTAGGGTGAGGGGTGGGGGTTTATATAGGAAAGTAGGTTTGGGGGGTATTGGAGGGGAGTGAAAAAGGGGAGTTTGGGGCACTATATTTCTAAAATAGGGGTATTCTTTAGTATTCCACAAATTCACGTGCTATGATTCAAATTCACTAAGTGAAGCCCCTGTGGTGGTGTCACTCCTTGCTGAAACTCCATGGGTATGACTTGTTGGTTAGTAAGGCTTTTTTTAATAGATGGAAAAATGGTACCTTGATAGATTAAAAGTTTGAAATCATTGCCTTTGAGGATCTCATTTCAAAATTTATAGGTCTTCTTATCAAAGTGAAGAAGTTTTATAGAGATCACAAAGCTTTAAAGGAGGTAATGATTGTATTTTTTAAAGATGATGAAAGGGAGAAGGTGAAGAAGAAAAAAACGGTTGGATATGATTGAGACACCATTAAACCATTGTGGGAAGAAGTTGTAGAGGTTATAATGAGTTATTTCACCCTCGACAAAATTTTACCATCCTTTTAGCTACCATTTTTTTTTCTGAATCATTTTAGGTATAATTGTATTATTATTATTTTCTTTTATTTTCTCCCATATCTTTGTGATTGCCTTAATGAGCATAGAAAAAACCATAACTCCTTATTCTACATGAGGGTCTCATACTTCTTATTATGGAATATGTTAAGTTAGTTTCCATCCTCATGAAACCCTCTCAAGCCAAATAAAAGATCGGGTATGCCCAAAATATCCATGTCCATTTGGTATGTCTACTGACCCTGAGAATTCCCCCTTAGACAAGGATTTTTGTTTCCACGTTGGAAATAGGAAGCACTCAAATAAGAAGGGGAAGTTTAATTATAAGCCCAATTGGTATCATATGTATGAAATTAATGATGATGACACAAACTATGTCCCCTTGGTTTGTAGTCTCAAGATGATGTGGATTTTGCCCCTTCCTGCTAAACCCTGGCATGGTTAGGGTTTAAATTAGAAAAGGGTCCACCTTATAAGTGGGTGATTCATCTAAATCTTGCAATGGTAAGAAAGAAAAATAGTGAAGAGGGATTTTATGGTTCTCAATGAGATGAAGTGGGTTGAAAAGTTATCCCACCCCTCTACTAATAACCCTAGTATTGAAGAACTTATGCTAAATGCTGGAGGGGATGGTCAACTTATGGATTCTTGTTGTGATAAAGAGTTAATTGAGGAGGTTGATGTTGGTTTTCATATTGAGATCTTGATTGAGGCTATGAATGAAGCTGGGGTTCCACCTAGTGGATGAGTTTGTGGATGTGGCAGTACTTCTTAGGAACACTGCTAATGGCCAAGCCAAGTTAATTACTTGGCTTATTTATAAAATTAAGTTGGTCAAGGATAATGTGAATTCCCTAACCTCTAGCTTTAATGAATCTCAACATGCTATTATTTAGGACTTAGATGAGGAAAAATCTGGTAAAATGTTGGTTCTTAATTAAGTTATTGCAAAATACTTGAATTCCAGGAAGACAAATAAGAGAGGAGAAGATTAGGATGTTGGTGGACACCATCAGAAAGTGCACAAAAATATCAAGGTGATGGTCTCTATTAGTAGGTTTGCAGTCCAAAATAGCACAATGGGGCTAAAAATGCTTAATGAGAAAGCTTAGTTCCTCAAAGTTGGTGCCACTATGATGGGTAAGCCTGTGCTTCAAGATGTTGATATTGTCAGTCAAGATTTAGATGTTGTTGATGATCAAGGTATAATAGGTTTGGTTTCTCTATAGGATCCCTGTACTAGGACCCACAGTCACTCTAAAGGTGCTGCTGATTAGTCCCAAGATATCCATGATGTCATGGATATGCATGATAAAGTAATTGACCTAAAGTTGGAGGTTGATAAAACTATTAAGGAGCTTCAGTAGTGGGGCTTGAGTTTGTGACCCTATTTCATTTATTTTCTTATTTCTGGCTGATGGTTTTCTATAAGGATTAGTATTCTTCTCTTTTTCTATTGGAATCTTTTTGTTGTAAATGGTTTCTAGGTCCCTTCAAAACCTATTTTACCTTAATAAAAAACTATGTTTGACAATTCCAACAGAAAAATATGTAAATTCAAAAAGATGGGTGTGTTATCACACTAGAATTATTTTAACCCAAATAAAGATAAAGTTTAAGGTTGCAAAAGGAGATATCATAACAAAAAGTATGATATATGGTTGGTAAGGAGCAATCATATCAAAAAGGAAAATGTAAGGTTGTGAAGGAGATATTACAATTAAAACTAATCAATATAGGGCTATAAAGGAGTCACCATAACCAAAATTATTAGAGATATAAAGGAACTATTATGACTAAGAGTGAGCAATATAGGGCCATGAAGGAGCAATCATAACCATGAAATAATATTTGCAATATTAAATACTCCCTATAGATAGTTGCATTTGAACATAACACATGGAATTAAATAATATGAGAAAATTAAGATACAAAAAATATGATCATATAATCTTAATCAAATCATGCAAAAGTATCACATATATAATAATGTGGCAATTAATAGATAAGAGAGAAAGGTATAATTACAAAAATACATGTAAGAAGAGACAACATGGTTCTTTTATATTGTTAGAGTGTGAGGTTGATGTGCTCTATGTTATTGTCGTTAATGTTGTTATTAATGTCAACATATCCTTATTTTTGCCTCTTTGTGTAATGATTGTTGTGGAACCAACTGGATTTGGCATATCGGTTATGTATACATTGATGTGATTTGGTAGTCCGAATGTTTCGATTGAGCTTGCCACTAACAGTTTTCAATGAGTGTTCTTCATTGGTTGCAATATTTGGTTGATTGGATAGATCCTATTTGGATGTGTATCCCTTCTATATTTTGGTCGTAACTATGTATGTGTAACATCCTGATCATATCTATTGGAACTGAGTGATTTGGAGATGGTGTGGAGTTTTATCTTGAGAGATGCATGTCGTATTGTTTGAGGTGGTCCTCATTTTATTCCTTACCACAATGGGAATATTTTTGTGTGACCTAATTCAAATTGTCTAGATGACTTGGTGGATTTCATGATGCTATATATATAAGAGAGAGGAGTTCAGTTGTTGGGTATTAAGGACTAGAATCTCTGTGTGGATCAATATCCATATCCGATAAGACTCATTCGTGGTGATATGCGAAGTGATAGCGAATTTGTGTTCTAGTGCAATAGTGTGTTGATCTTTGTGGTGGAGTCTATCTCTTTTCATATTTTCTGGTTGTGAGCCTTATTATATCAGTAGTTAGCTTATGTGTATCGATAGTGAGCCTTTGTGTATCACTAGCGAGTTTGTGTATATCAACAGTGAGCCATGTGTATCAATAGTGAGCCTTTGTATATTTGGAAATGAGCCCTTGTAAAAATCACCATACCAATTTCACCTTAATAGGTGTTATAGATTTCATGAGAATTACCTTCTCTGTGGCTTTCCCTATTTTGGGTTTCCACATAAAATAATGGTGTTTTCTATGTTGGTGTTTCTGTCTTCTTAATACTTACATTTATCTGGATGTTAGATGTGATTAATTAACAAATCTAAAGTAGATAATACTTGTGTTTATGAGTTGACCGAAAGAGGCAAAGTTTTATAAGTTGTGTGGGAATAAGTGATTCACCCCCCTCTCAGTTATTTAGCCTATTGAACAATTGATATTAGAGCTTGGTACCTCGGTGAAGAGCTTAATTGCTTGACACATATCTGATGGAGCACAAATTGACTATCCCTTTGTTTGATGGATTATATTATAGTTCATGGAAAGATTACATAAAAAGATACTTGGTATCAGTTGGTTACAAGACCTAGAAGCATGTGGAGACAAAGTATGTATTTCCTCAGAATGGTCTTACCACTCAGGATGAAATTGAGGCATATGAGGAAAATGAAAAGGCATAGTATGCTATTACTAGTGCTTTATCAAAGGCCAAACTAGCAAAGGTTATTTCTTTTAAAACTTCTTATGAAGTTTGGGAAAAGTTGAAAGAGGTCTATGAGGGGAATGATAGAGTTAAGCTATCTAAGAAAATGATGACTAAGAGATGTTATGAGAATATGATAAAGGAAGATGGTGAAGCTATAAAAATCTATTTTTCAAAGGGTTGAGAATGCATTGAATGAAGTCATAAACCAAGGAGGCACTATTACTGATGAAGACTTTATGGAGAAGATCTTGATGACATTATGGGATAGATACATTGACAAGATCTCAAAAATTGAGGAGGTATATGATCCAAAGAAGTTTACCAAAGAACAGTTGTTTGGTACTCTGACAACATTTGAGTTAAGAAAGTTTGGAAGAGACAAGAGAAGATCTAAAATGACATTCAAAGCAACAAAATCAGATGATGATTCTGATGGCAACGATGAAGAATAATTTGAAGCAAAATTTGCAAGTAGATTGAAGAAAGGTATTGGCAAGTATAAATGTATGCTACCTCTAAAATGTTTTAAATTTGGTAGAATTAGTCATTTGGTGACTAGATGTCTAGAGAGAGGTCCTAGACACAAGTTTAAGAAGTTCAATAAGAAGGCTTACTATGTGAATGAAGATTCTAGTATCTCAGATGATGAATCAGACACAAAATATTGTTTGTTTTATGTTGAAGAGGATGAATAATTAGAAATGGATATTACTAACATTTGTGTTGAAACTGATGATAGTGTTAAAATTGATTTGTATGTTAGAAGAAATAAAAATGAATGGTTGATTGATAGTGGTTGTTCTCATCATATAACCAGAGATAAAAGTAATTTTGTGTCACTTATAAATTATGATGGTGGTCCCGTTATATTTGGTGATGACAAAGAAACTTACATTGTTGGTAAAGGCTCTATTACTTTTGATGGAAAGAATAAAACTAACAATGTCTATTATGTGAAGGTTTTGTATCATAATTTGTTGAGTCTTGGATAGATGTGTGAAAATGGATATGATGTCATTTTAAAAAATGAAGGTTGTGAAATCAACAAATGATTAAGAGATCTAATTGAAATTAGAAAAAGAATAGGAAGAAACAAGTACCAACTAGAAGGAGCATTAGAAGGATGTTGTTTACTATCTTAGACTGATGATAATTGGCTATTGCATCGGAGGATATGTCATATAAAATTTGATAACCTTGTGAAAATAAGATCATCTCGTGCAGTGAGACATCTACCTAGACTGTGTAAACCAAAAAATATTATCTGCAAGGGCTGTCAAGAAGGGAAGCATAGAAGAGAATCATTCAAGAAAAAATATTATTCATCTACTGGTGTATTGGATATTCTGCACACCAAACTCTGTGGTCCTACCAAAATAAGGTTTTTTCAAGGTGAAAGGTACTTTATACTTTTTATTGATTACTATTCAAGGATGACATAGGTTTTTTTCTTAGAGAAAATAATGAGGCATTTGAGAAGTTCAAGATATTTAAGGTTAGAATTGAAAATGAGCATGGTAGAAAGATTAAATGTTTGAGATCTAACAAAGGAGGAGAGTTTACATCTGATGCTTTTGAAATTTTTTGTGAAAAATAAGGTATTAAGAGATAGTTTTTAACAACAAGAACACCCCAACATAATGATGTTGTGGAAAGAAGAACTAAGTTGAAAGAGGCAAGCCTACCAAATATTTATTGGAGAGAAGAAGTACATACTTACGTGTATACACTTAACAAAGTTCTATACTAGAGGAAATAAGGGAAGACTTCGTATGAGTTATGAAATTGAAGAGAACCTAAAGTTAAGTACTTAACAATATTTAGCAACATGTGTTACATTTAGAAAGATGAAGCCAATCTTTGGAATTTGATAGAAGAGTAGATGAAGGAATATTTTTAGGTTATTCTACAAAGATAAAAGCATATTGATGTTACAATAAGAGACTGAATAAAATTATAGAAAGTGTGAACGTGAAGGTTGATGAATAATTTCATAAGGTTCTTGAGCAACACATTGAGTATGAATATGATATAGAGGAAAAAAGGAAGGAGGAAAATAAAGAAGAAGAATATACTCAAATGACACCACCATCTACAAAAAAGAAACCAAGGTATGTACAAAAGAATCATTCAGAGAATCAAATCATTAGAGACAAGAACACATGATTTTTTACCATAAGTAAAACATCTCAAGATCATGCTTTGTTATGTTTATTATCGGAGGTTGAACCTAAATCTGTAATAAAAACTTCTAGTGATCAGAGATGGATTCATGCAATGAAGGAAGAACTTAGTTAGATAGAGAAGAATTAGACCTATGAATTGGTGCCCAAGCCAATAGACAAGAATTTGGTAGGTACAAAATGGGTTTACCGAAGCAAGCTAGAAGAGAATGGAAAGGTTGTGAGGAACAAGGAGAGATTGGTATGCAAGAGTTACTTATAAATTGAAGGCATTGGCTTTGAAGAGACTTATGCTCTTATTTCCTAGATGGAGGCTATTAGGATGTTCTTGGCATTTGAAACAGTCAAAAGATTCAAGGTTTATCAGATGGATGTCAAGTCTATCTTCCTAAATGGAGAACGAAAGGAAGAAGTGTACATTGAGGAACCAAAAGGGCCTAGATCATAATTATGTCCTGATATAGTTTGCAAGTTGAAAAAGGCACTGTATGGATTGAAGAAGGCTCCCAGGGCCTGGTGTAGAAAATTAGATAAATATCTAATCAGTCAAGGATTCAAAAAATGATGGTGAGACAAAAATCTATAATTAAAGATACTTTCAGATAAAATTTTGATTATTGTTGTGTATGTTAATGATATCATTTTTGGAGGCAGAGATGATCTATGCAAGAAATTTGCTGAAGAAATATAGAAGGAATTTGAAATGTCCATGATTGGTGAATTAAATTTCTTTCTTGGATTACAAGTAAGTTAGAGTAACAAAGGCATTTTTATTTCTCAATCCAAGTATGTGAAGGAGTTACTAAAGAATTTTGGCTTAGAAGATTCAAAACACATATGTACTCCTATTGTTACCGACTGCAAGTTGAGTAAAGAGGATGATTCACCAAAAGAGGATACAACCAAGTATAGATAAATGATTAGTAGATTGTTGTATCTGACTACTACCAGACCAGATATCATGTATGCAGTATGTTTGGCAGCCATATTTTAGAAAGAATAGAAAGAGTCACATGTGATGGAAGTAAAGAGGATTTTTTGATACTTGAAAGGAACAAAAGATATGGGATTACCAGTGGCGATAGTTATTTCACTGTCGATATACAAAGGTTCAATACCAATATATAGAGGCTCACTACTGATAAATGAAGACTCACTGCTAATACAATAAGGCTCACAACCAAAGAATATGAAAAGAGATAGAATCTACCACCAAGATCAACACACTACTACAGAGGAATACAGATTCAGTATTGTTTCACATATCACTATGCATGAGTCTTATTTTCAATGATGAAATATATAGATGCATATGGGCAGGTTGTATGGAAAATATAAGGAATGCCAATGGTGGAGTATTCTTTCTTGGCTCCCAATTAGTTACTTGGTCAAGCAAGAAGTAGGATTTGGTAACACTATCTATTTCTGAATCAAAGTATATTGTATCATCCTTATGTTGTACTTAGGTATTATCGATGAAGTAGACCTTGAAGGATATAGGAGTTAGTTTTGATGAGCCAATTCCTACCATGTGTGATAATACCAACACTATAAGTGTGTCAAAGAATCTGGTAATGCATTACAGAACAAAAAATATTGACATCATATATCACTTTATCAAAGAGAAGGTTGAGGAAGATGTAGTTAAGCTTGAGTGTGTGCCCACAAATAAATAGATAGTAGAAATATTTACCAAACTTTTGTACAAGGATAATTTTTAGTATCTTAGGGAGAAGTTGGGTGTTTCCCCCTTTCTAGTGTTCGCTAGATGCACCAATGTGTGTGCATTGGTCTAGTGCTTAGTATTTCTATCTTTCTAGATTAGTGCTTGGTGGCTTCCTTGCAGGGGGAGAAGAGTATGTTATCAAGGGGGAGCTTTTTGTGCCCTTTTTTATTGTTGTCGAAGGGAGATAAAGTTGGAGAAAGGTTGAATTTTGTTTGTGTTCTTTGTTATTGATGAATTTTTCCATCAATGATAAAGGTTGAGATTGTTAGAATGTGAGGTTAATGTGATCTATGTTGTTGTCATTAATGATGTCATTGATGTCAACATATCCTTATTCCAGCCTCTTGGTGTATCAGTTGTTATGGAACTGACTGGATTTGGTGTATTGGTTGTGTATGGGTTGTTGTGCTTTGATAGTCTGTATGTTTTGGTTGAGGTTGTCGCCAAAAGGTTTCAGTGAGTGTTCTTTATTGGTTGAAACATTTGTTTGATTGGATTGATCCTATTTGGATGTGTATTCCTTGTATATTTTGGTCCTAGCTATGTATGTGTAATGTGCTGATCATAAATGTTGGAACTGAGTGTTTTGGAGATGGTGTGGCATGTTGGCTTGAGAAAGGCGTGTTGTATTGTTTGAGGTGGTCCTCATTTCATTCCTTACCACCGTGGGAATATTTTAGTGCAACCTATTTCAAATTGTTTGGCCGACCTAGTGGATTTCATGATGTTGTATATATAAGAGCGAGGATTTTAGTTGTTGGATATTAAGGATTAGAATCCTTGTGTGGATCAATATCCGTATTCAATAAAACTCATACATTGTGATATGCGAAGTGATAGAGGATCTATGTTCCTATGTAGCAGTGTGTTTCTCTTGGTGGTATATTCTATCTCTTTTCATATTTTCTAGCTATGAGCCTTATTCTATCGATTGTGGGCCTCTATGTACCGCCAATGAGCCTATATGTATCGATAGTGAGCCTTTGTGTATCAAAAGTGATAATGTTTGTATTGATAGTGAACCCTGTATATTGAAAGTGAGCCTTTGTGTATATGAAAGTGATACCTTGTAAAAAAACACCATACTAGTGTCACCTTAACATGTGTTATACATTTAATGAGAATTAGCTTCTTTGTGGTTTTTCCCATTTTCGGTTTCCATGTAAAATTTTGGTGTTCTTTATGTTCTAGTGTTTCCATGTTATTAACACTTACATTTATGTGACTGTTTTATGTGCTTAACCAACAAATCTAAAGTGGATAATATTGTTGTTTATGAGTTGATCGATAGAGGAAATTTTTTATAAGTTGTCTAGGAATAACTGATTCACTCCCCTCTCAGTTATTTAGCCCATTCAAAATATATTGTCCCCAATGATAAGGATAATGGACAATTAACTTAAAATACCATGTATAAACATATAAGAATAGATAAATTCCTTTTAAAGTTCAATCATATAAACACAAATGAATGTTTGAAAACATTACCTTGGTTTCTACTAATTTCCTTTTATTTATTTAATTCTCAACAACTACAAACTTAATTGACCAAGCATATTTGTTATAACTAGAAGTGTTAACTTTATAATTTATTCAATCATCATGGTGTCGACAAATCTATGGCACTATGGTGCAGTGGAACCCATGAAAATATCTACATTTCATTATTAAGGTTATTTACGTATGTTCAAATCCAAGTTGCCATGTAATCTTAATTTGTAAAAGTAATAATTATGCAACGTGGTGCCAAATGGTTATTAGTAACCGATCCAAGAAGTCGAAGGATCATTTGTAATCACCCAAAAGTATTATAAAAGGGCCAAAATGTAATCGAATGGAGGAGAGAGTAAGTCTAGATAGGATAGTGATAAAGTGTGTAAAAGAATCAGGCTCTCTGGCTTTCAGCCAGAGAGCCATTCACATTATATATGCTTTTAGAGTTTTAACGTATTGTGTTTCAATAATTTAGTTTTCGCAAAGTTCTTTGGGACATCTCTGTATCAATGGAGGATTGTCGATTTCTTCCTTTCGGTTTTCTTTTATAAATAATGTAATAGTGATATGTATCAGAGTCTAAGTTTTTGATAAATGGTATTTAAATAATTTGTTGATTATGGTTCAGATTCTTATGACAGTGTCAATTTGGGGGGACGTTATGATAGAGTAATATGCAATTTTGTCTATGTCAGTTTTATTAGATAGAGAAGTGGTTTAAAAGCCGAGTGTTTATTATTGACTGGATTGAACTCTAAAAATGTTTTTCTAGAATAGTTACACTAGTCTTGTATTGGTTGCATGCAAATAATATTGGAAGGTTATTAAAAACTGTCCATGCTGCGAATCGTAGTCGTTAGGAAAGAGACCCGAGAGGGAGATGTTTATTTTGCAGGGTTATTTGGAATTTGATGTTGAACGTCGCTCTTGAAGCGGCCAGTGAAGATCATTATATTTTGATCTCGGTATTTGTTAATGGAGAAAGGTGGTGACTGTATGTTTACATGCATGCTTGTGTTGGAACCAGGCCTGCAAGGTATGAAAAGGATCAATGAATATAAATCAACTTTGGGTGAGATGAATCAGAGATTAAGTATGAAATATAAGTTATAGTTGATGTTTTTATTATTATTGGAATATTGAAAGACCGCGAGCCTCTAATTCAATGTCTAGGAAGATAGTAAAAGATGATACGTAGATTTGAAAAAAATACCATCCATGCCCTCTGCATCAGATTGGTATCAGATCTTAGAATATTCTGAGCATGTAGGTGGAAGCTACACTAGGCAGTATGGTGGGTTCTTGTTGTGAAGTTTGTGGTTGCATATTGGTGTCAGTTCGCTCAGTTGTAATAGGAAGACATGAAGGTCTATCATGGGGTCCAAGGGCCTAAGGAATATGTCCATGGTTTCCAAAATTCCTGGAGAGAGATGAAAATAGGAGAACTCCTAAGTGAGGCAAGAGAGTTGTTGTAGAAGTATGAATGAGTGGACTGTGCAATGGCAGAAGCACCATTGAAGGTGAACAGTGTAAACTCCATTGATGTGAGTCTTTAGAAAAAGAGGAAGCAGTGGAGGCATCAATGCAGTGATAAGGATGAAGAGGCGAATATGGTTGCACATTCTCACCAAAGCATTTCCATGGGACATGGAAAATTTTAAAGCTCAGGAGTATGATGCAGTGGCACCCATGAAAATATCTACATTTCATTATTAATGTTATTCATGTATGTTCAAACCCAAGCTGTCATGTAATCTTAATTTGTAAAAGTAATAATTCTACAACGTGGTGCCAAGTGGTTATTAGTAACCGATACAAGAAGTCGAAGGATCATTTGTAACCGCCCAAAAGTATTATAAAAGGGCCAAAATGTAATCGAATGGAGGAGAGAGTAAGTTTGGATAGGATAGTGATAAAGTGTGTAAAAGAATCAGGCTCTCTAGATTTCAGCCAAAGAGCCATTCATATTATATATTCTTTTAGAGTTTTAATGTATTGTGTTTCGATAATTTAGTTTTTGCAAAGTTCTTTGGGACATCTTTGTATCAATGGAGGATTGTCGATTTCTGGCTTTTAGTTTTCTGTTATAAATAATGTAACAGTGATATGTATCAGTGTCTAAGTTATTGATAAACAATATTTAAATAGTTTGTTGATTATGGTTTGGATTCTTATGACAGTCTCGATTTGGGGGGATGTTATGATAGAGTAATATGCAATTTTGTCTATGTGTCAGTTTTATTAGACATAGAAGTGATTTAAAAGCCGAGTGTTCATTATTAACTAGATTAAATTTTGAAATAGTTTTTACAGAATAGTTACACCAGTCTTGTATTGGTTGCATGCAAATAATATTGGAAGGTTATTAAAAACTGTCCATGCCGTGAACTGTAGTCGCTAAGAAAGAGACATGAGAGGGAGATATTTATTTCAGAAGGTTATTTGGAATTTGAAGCATCTTGAAAGATGTTGAATGTCTCTCTTGAAGCGACCAATGAAGATCATTATATTTTGATCTAGACATTTGTTAATGGAGAAAGGTGGTGAATGTATGTTTACATGCATGCTCATGTTGGAACCAGGTCCGCAAGGTATGAAAAGGATCAATGAATATAAATCGGCTTTGGGTAAGATGAATCAGAGATTAAGTGTGAAATATAAGTTATAGTTGATGTTTTTATTATTATTAGAATGCTGAAAGACCGTGAGCCTCTAATTCAATGTCTAGGAAGACAGTAAAAGATGATATGCAGACTTGAAAAAAAAAACCATTGATGCCCTCTGCATCACACTACTTATGCTTACATTCAAAGGTGGTAAGATCATAATGTCAGGGACACCCCTAGACCCATACCTATTTCTCAAGGGTTTATTTTTGATGACCCAACCTACATATCTGATTGTACAAAATCAAAGGCTTTGTGACTTTTACAACTATAATGTTAGAGGGAGATCATTCTCTCCTCTATTATGAGATCTCTAATCTCTCTTAAGACCTTTAATCTTTATTTAATGTAACCTAGTAACTTAGTTTGATTATATTATTAATGCTAAGTATTTTCTATCAAGGATTGGTTCCATACCAAACATTAACAATTAGTACCACACCAACATACACAAATATACAAGGTTCATATCATCCTATAATCCCCCAATTCCCAAATGGAGCGACTTGAGTGTAAATCACATATACACAAGGTGACAAGATCATAAATTTCACATATATACAAGATGGCAAGATTTAGCATGTACATCACAAAAACACATTGACTAGCTCTTGCATATATCGCATATACATAATGACTAGCATATACATAAATAAGATATCGAGACATCCACACTAGCTTACCACCGCTTTATCATAGTGCATTATAGATAGAAAAGGAATGTTATTACTGTTAGATTCAAATGTTGCTGGCATTGTTTTCATTGATGTCAAAACCTTCATACTGACATCTTGGCAGTACCAGTTGGTGGTTGGTAGTGTTCAGTTGTGTACCTGTTGGCTATTGGAAAAGTATCAAGAGTATCGGTTATATGCAAAACAAATTTAGTATGTGCTATTTTGGTTCTCTATGATAGGTGTACTTAGTTCTACTAAAGGATTACATATTTTGGTACTTGTGTGCTTTCGATAATCAATTGTGCATGGTGTCTTCTATCAGTTACTATTGACTATTATGCCTACAACGCTCTTCCAGGTGTTCCTGATATCTAGACTTTCTTTCAGTTCATTAGTTAGCTTTTGGTATCATATTATAGACAAGTTCTATCTAGTTTCATCTATCAGTGGGTTCAAAAGTTTTGATGGTCAAGGGGTAAAAGTACTAACCCGTGTCACACTTTTATAAAGGAAAATGCTAACAACACCAAAAGTGTTCAAATTCAACGACATAAAAGTGATATTTCTGTTTGGAATTTGAAGATGATGCAAACTGATGAAATGTGTAATTGGATGAAGTTTATGTCTATTATTTTTTTTTTAAAAAATTGAACAAGAATTGATGTAGTTTTTTAATTTTTAAAGTCCATTTTAAATTGCTAAATTTTTTTGAAAATCAAGGGGTCTAGTTCCCGCGAAAAAAAATATGCAAAAAATCTTGTTTTCCTCTGATTTCAAAATATGTTTTAGATGACATGTATATCTAGTGCAAAAAAAAGAAAGATAGGTTTTCGGTGTATATTTTCTCTGTTATAACTATTCAAAGCCTGCGTTACTCGAAATCAACAATTTTTGTCTCTTGCTTGATTTGCCCTAGAAAATCTACACTGTTCACAAAACAAATTTTTATTCTTGAAGAGGACTCTCTCCTCTAGTGTTAAGTATAAGATTTAAATTTTTCTAACATTATTTGCTATTTTTTTTCTTTTTTTGGACCAGTGTGTTCTCGAATGTTAAAATACCTACTTACAACATTTTCAACTTATAATATATTAGATTAATGAAAACACTATAAAAGTTATATGACCATAATCTTGACTACTATAAAAGCGTATTTTTATATTGTAAAGAAAGTTGAGTTTTAATGGGGTATTCAGCTGCAGAAGTGAGAATTTTTGCATTTATGCAAATTTTGCTTATTTGGCTGCCACAAAGGATGCCACATAAGTAGTTTCAACCAGAATTGGTTCGACTGAAACTATGGCTAACCAAACACGGTCACGTCGATGACTGTGCTCCTTAAGCCTCATATATTAGAGGTTTTTTATTTGAATTAAAAAAAACAAATAAAATAATTTAATGCAACTTAATAAATAATTTTTTAAATTAAACCATTTTTAGAGAGTTTTAAAGGCATATTTTTTGCGTTAGAAGGCAACCACAAATAAATTTTACCAAGGAGGTTTGTTTTTTCTTGCAAGTTAATTTTTACTTTAGTTTTTTTTTTCCTTTTTTTAGTGTTTTTAATTAAAGCATTGTTCAATTAGTAGTTTAATAATGAACTTATCAATATTATTTTTTATTATTTTATTGGGTATATTATTCTTTTTATGCAGGTGAATTGAAGCTCTAAATTTGAACAGTTTGTGAAATGGGGAATAAAAGGAATAGAACAAGAAAATATGATCAAATAAGGGATGAAAAAATGAAAGGTCATATAAAATGTAATCAAGATCAACCTGTTGAAGTTCAGGAAGAACCTATTGATATTCAAGAAGATGCAATTTAAGTAGGGGAACAAATTGGTAGTTCTCAAGGTGGAAATATATGTTATGGCATGGGCAATGTGATGGAGATGAATGAGGATTCACTTTTCAGTCAAATTTCATCTGAACACATAGTATCTAAAAGCACAAATACATTGCATTGTAAAAATATAATTGGGATGAATATTTTAAAAATAAAAGTCTGGTTGGAAGAGCACAATTATTTTCTAGGCTATTCAGGAAAAAAGAAATGACTCCTATTTTGGAGTTGTTGGGTGTTGATAATAAGAAAATCTCAGTAGATAGTGTAAATTGAACAATAGTTGAAAATTTGCAAGATGCATTGAACGACATTAACAACTCAAGTCGAGGAGTTGATTTAAGTGCTGCACATACAACATTGATGACTACTTTATCTAGTAGGAGGTTGACACAGAGAAAACAAGTACAATCAATTTCTTATTTACTAAATGTATCTAGAAGAATTTTTCAAAGATATATCAGGAAGATAAATATGTTAGATGAAAAAATTGAAAAGAATTGGGTAAATATTTGTAGACTTCCTCGAAAAGATAGATTTTCTGAAGATGTAAAAAGATTGGCCATTGAATATTGGACTGCTCACTCCCATGTTTTTTGTAATAGAAGGGATACTATACAAATGAAAAATGAAAAGACCAGTATGAAAAATGCACACCCAAAACATTTTATAGATACAACACAAAGTGAATTGTTTGAAGCATTCAAGTAAGAATTTTCAGATGTGAAAATATGTTAAAGAATGGTTGAGAGGTTGCACTCTTTCTTTGTATGCATAAATAAGGTACGTGAAACTTATTGTTGTTGAAATCATGTTAATTTTCATCTATACTTGCAATCATATAAAAAATCTATGGCAACACTTAATCCAAATATGGGCATCCCTGAAAGTACAACACAATTTGTGAAGTCTATTCTATGTGATAAATCAAAAGATTTAGATGTGTTCAAATTAAAATGTATAAAGAGTGCATGCAATTATATTGGAGATTTGCATAAATTTCCATTGCAAATTGAGAATATTAATGTTTCAACGCCAATTTTGTGGAAGATATTTGAATATGAGACATACCGAACTAAGACTGGAGATGAATCCAAAAAAATTATATTGAAGGAGAGTGAATTGCCCTACCTTGAGTATATGACCATATTTCATACTAGAATTTATTCACATATCCAACATTGTCATGGTGTATGATGGAAAGCTAAACAGTTTCATGATTCCAAAGATTGTTTTCCACTTGGTTGTATTCTTTCAATTGTAGATTTCTCTTAGAACTATACATTTTCCCCTCAATCAAAGCTTCAAGCTCAATATTATCATTCTGAGCAAGTTGTAATATTTGTGCAAGAGACCTATAGACACACACAATTTTATTTGAATGAGGTATAAATTACCAATCCAAATGAACACATTATCATCAAGGAGGTTCATTTCTATATCAATGATGATAAGGTTCATGATAGGAGCTATGTGTCTCATTGTTTGTCAATGTATTTTGAAGATATTGTGAATCGTGAGATAAAGGCTTCACAACACTGGATTTTTTTTGATGGTTGTGGAGGTAAGTACATGTACTTCATTTCATTTCCATTCTTGAATTTAATTAAGTTAAATTATTTGTACTTTTAATCGTATATATATTAAATGATTTCATGTATGTATGTACGTACAACTTTATCTTGCAGGACAATTTAAATTTGCAAAAGCCTTTAATTGGCTAGCCATGCAACATGCTAGACGCAATGTTAAGTTTCTTTGGAACTTCTTTGAAAGTGGACATGGAAAGGGAGAGCAGGATGGAGTAGGAACATGTGTGTAGCGTGCACTTCACCAACATGAACTTGTGGGTACAAATGGTGTTCAATAGTTAAATATATATAGATATTTCAAATAATATAATTTTAGCTTAGATCCATTTTCTTTTAATTGATATAGTTTAGAAATGTATAGGTAACATGATAGATAATTCAAAGAAAATTGTTGAATGTTGTCAAAGTCATTTTCTACTCGGGACACCAAATACAACAAAAACTATTTTTGGGAAGTGAAAAGTATTTATATTTTGTTGGAAAATTCTTTTAATATTTCATTTCGTGTTCATCACTTTTATCATAATTGTTTATCTAAAAATGTGCAACTTTCATTTCATATTTGTAAAAGATATAGACCGATCTAATCCTTATAATTGTCAAAGAATTTTTGGTATTAGAAGTTTACATCAAGTGATAACTACAAGAAAACACAAGCCTCCATTGATTCAAGTAAGAGAAAAATCATGTTTTTGTGCTGACTGCGTTAAGTATAATCCAATGAGTCAATGTGGTAATATTGCAAATGGATATGTTTCACAATGGGATATGAAGGAGCTAATCGGAATGCCTCCTTATGAAGATGATGACATTGACATAAACATTCACGATCCTATATATTCAGCTGATTATGAATGTATTTATGATTTAGTTGTTACAGGTGCGTGCACATACATGTTCTTTTATTTAATTTTAATTTATCGCGCACATGATGTTCAAATTTTATCTTAAATTTTTTATTTTTTAATTTAAATAGAATCCATTTGTATAGGTGATATTTTTGCTGTGGTTGTGGATCTTGAAAATGTGGAAAGTGTAGATTATTCTCTATTAAGATGCACGAAAGAAAAATACAAGTTGCCGAAAGAAATTGTAGATGGTAATGGACAATCATATCCAACTGGTTCAATTGTTATTGAAGGCACCTATTATCAGAAAACAAAGATAGACAAAAGTGGTGTTCAATTTATTGAATAAATTCCTGGCCAAAAATTTCTACATTACAGTCACTTGGTTATAGCAACAAAGTTGCAATTTGAGACATTGAAAAAAAGAGGGCATGTCAGCCAAAAGGGGAGGTTTTCTATTGAAGAACATGAATTTTTTTGGAGATAATAAAAGATAGACATGATCCAGAGTATATCTATTAGGAGCTTTAAGCTAAACTTATTTTTGTAGCTCTTGTACTTTCATATTTGAACTCTAGAGTTTGTTCTCTTATTTAATGTATTGGATATTGGATATATGATTTGATGTATGTTGTTACATGTATGCTTTGATATATATGGTTATGCATGCTTAGCTAGATTTCTTATATGATCCCTCCTTAAGACATTAGTAGATTACTTACATGATCTCCCCTTAAGACATTAGTTAGATAACTTATGAGATTAATTAATTTTAATTTACATATTAGAAATTAGTTACACTAATAGCATAAGTCTTAAATAACATGTATATAAAATATATGGAATAACATGTGTCAAATGAAATATCTAAAATAACATGTGTGCTCAACTAGGGCCATGTCCTGATCCGTGACCCGATGTTGATCCACCTCCTCCTGATCTCTTTGTGCAATAAAAGAAATATATGTGTCACACATACATGTACAATAAAATAAATTATACTTATGATAATAGAAGACTTAAATATGTACAAACATCTAAATTACCTATGTGTCATGATGCAGAGGATCGTCAGGAGTCTATAAATCTCCATATGGTGTGATACTGTCAATAATACCCTAGAGTACTACTCAAATAAATACATGTGTAAATTTTTTAAATAAAATCAAAATTGAAATAAATATATATCATAGCAACATGTAATTCTCTCCCAATATCACTCAAATATGAATCATGTAAGGACACCTCTATGGGATCAATCTGGTCATCTATAAGCAAAGTGGTAAAAACTTGATGAGCTGTATGTGATGAAGTGGCCTGAGTAGCCTGGGGAGGTGCGTCCTCATCAACTACAGTATGTTGAGGAGCTGTAGGTGGTGCAGGAATATCCTCCTGTCTATGTACAACCTTAGAACCTGATCCAATAGATCTACTAAGAATGGAGATGAAAAAATGATGGGACCTCCCTGAGAGGAACCCCATCAACTATCTGTAAATCCTGATACACTCAAAGTAGAACACTAGATAAACATGTGCCCGTATGACACAAATGGTCAAAATATGATAAAGCTACAACCTCTAGGGGAGATCGTATATCTACTATATGGTATAGATAATCACTGGAGGATGCATCCTGTGTAGGTGGAGGAATTCTAGAAAAGGAATGCAACATCGATCTCCCCAACTGATTAGATGACATCTCTTGAACTTGTGTCACGATACTCGCAAAACTAGAAAATACATCTCTCCTAATCGTGTCATTTGGTACACTTTGTCCTGCAACTACCATTTCCAAAGCTTTTGGTATGAACAAAAGGTTTGGACCCACCTTTTCCCACTTATTAGTAGGTAATAGGGCATTAGGCCCTCTGAATATGTCAGATAATCTCCACCTCCCCTTCCCAACATGACCTAGAAAATCTGTATAATCAAAGTCATAATGCAAATGAAATTATGCAAATATTTTCTTGCAGAAATATAGTGGAATCTCATCCTTCTGGGGCCACCTATGATAAGTAGCCAGCCATTGAGGATATAAAAATGGTGCAAAAAGGTCATCCTTGCATCTAGTAGCCATGTATCCTCTCACCCAAGGCATGTCCCAGTAATGAGGAAACATGGTCTTCACCATAGCGGTGGAAACCTCGGTGTCAACCTGTCTATACTTCACAACGCTAGTAACATTGTGGGAAAGAGAAGTGTTGGATGAATGAATGGTATGATCTAGAACCTCTATAGGTCATCTCAATATAGAAATGGTACTAGAAAATAGCTGCTATCTGCCCTCTCTAGAATTGACAGATCTATGTGAAGAACAGTCACTGGCACCCCCCTGTACACTAGCCTCTCCTGAATTTGTAGATGATGCCCTACTACCCAATGCCATGTCATAGATAAAATAGATATATGTGAAAGTATAAACAGGTATATATATAGAGATCTCTGCACTTGCATACATGTAGGTACAATATTTTAAAAATCAATCTCAAGCACATGTACATTATAATCATCTAGTTTATGATATATATATATATATATATATATATATATATATATATATAT
>MU227649.1:10462783-10490051 GCA_018584345.1 Thuja plicata
TATATATATATATATATATATAAGAAATATGACAATTCTAATTTAGGCATATTTATACATGTGTAAATAAATAAAATAAAACATAAATAAAAATTGCTTGTTCAATTCATATCTATCAATATGTTTGAAAGAAAAATATTTTAATCATACATGTATTTTCTGATGAAAAAGAAGATGTAATGAAGCTAAAAGGTTATCTAATTTACTTTATTATTATAAAAAGTAATTTTAACAATCAGGTTATCTTTAGTGTTCTAATTCAATTTTACAATTTATACTTAATTATACCTAGGTTTGAAGTATGGTTAACTAGGTTAACTAACTGAATATAGACTTTAGACTTGAGTTAACTAGGTTTGAAGTATGGTTAACCAGGTTAACTAACTTAATTTATGAATTTAGACTTGAGTTAACTAGGTTTGAAGTATAGTTAACTAACTTAATATAGACTTTAGACTTGAGTTAACTAGGTTTGAAGTATGGTTAACTAGGTTAACTAACTTAATTTATGACTTTAGACTTGAGTTAACTAGGTTTGAAGTATGGTTAACTAGGTTAAATAACTTAATTTATGACTTTGGACTTGAGTTAACTAGGTTTGAAGTATGGTTAACTAGGTTAACTAACTTAATATAGACTTTAGACTTGAGTTAACTAGGTTTGAAGTATGGTTAACTAGGTTAAATAACTTAATTTATGACCTTGGACTTGAGTTAACTAGGTTTTAAGTATGGTTAACTAGGTTAACTAACTAAATATAGAATTTAGACTTGAGTTAACTAGGTTTGAAGTATGGTTAACTAGGTTAACTAACTTAATTTATGACTTTAGACTTGAGTTAGCTAGGTTTGAAATATGGTTAACTAACTTAATTTATGACTTTATACTTGAGTTAACTAGGTTTGAAGTATGGTTAACAATTAGGAGGCTTTGATGTAGTTAAATGTATGTTGTTACAGTTATATGCTTTTATGTAGATCATGTTACATGTATGCTTTTAAATGTATGGTTATGTATGCTTTTATGTATGATTTTAATGTAACAGTTTTGTAATTTTTCTAATGTTTACAATGTTATGTTTAATATCTTCCTAATATTTATCTAATGCTTACAATGTAACATTTTAATGTATGTTTCCTAATATATGGTTATGGATGTTTTTATGTAACATTTTCATAATATTTTTCTAATGTTTTCTAATGATGTTGTTTGTTAGATTTTATAGGTGTTTTTTTGTATCATTTTCGTAATGTTTTAAAACATGTGTAATAAAACTAAATTAATTAAATAACTAACTAACATATTTTCTAGAAACTAATTACATATTATCTAAATAACTAAATCTACATAAAACTATATTATTTATTTTCTACATTTAAAAAAAAACCTAAATTACAAAAAAAAACATTAAACAATACAACAAATACATAAAATTAACAAAAAAACTCAAAAAACATTTAAAAAAATAAGAAAATTAAAATTAAAAAAACCTACCTATTTCGGCCAAAGATCACCAAACTCGCTCCTCAAATATTGGAAGGCACCATGCTCAAATGAGCTGCTTAAGTCAATTTTGGGGTATATATGGTTTTATGGGTTCCGACCGAAACCGTTTCGGCCGGATCAAATGGGTGCAGCTAAAATGGTTTCGACCAAAACCCATATGCCATATCGACACCACATAGCACTGGTGTGCGCCACGTATGTCCATCCAAAATGGTTTTGGTCAGACACTATTCGGCCGAAAGTGGTTTCGGCTGGAACTCGTCGATTGTCCTCTACTGCGACACAACTTTGTACTTTCATATGGATTTCAGTCCAAACTATTTCAGCTGAAACGGGTCTGGTTGAACTATTTTGACCAAAAACCATATGCATATTGACACCATATGGCACCGCATGTGTTCCACGTATGTTCGGCCGAAATGGTTTTGACTAGATATTATTCGGCCGAAAGTGGTTTCGGCTGGACCCCGTCAATTGTTCTCTATTGCGACACAACTTTGTACTTTCACCCCAAGAATTGGTCTTGGTTGTGGTGTTCCAACAGTTTTGGTAAATATAATGAGCATTATAAACATATTAAGTGTGACTTATATTTAGGTGCTGGTGTAGCGTATTGTAAAGTTTTATTAAGTGTGTCCTAGATTTAGGATTGGTGGTAATACATTAAATGTAATTTTATAATATCTTTTTGATTTGAGGCCAACATAAGTTTTTGGTGTGGCCAACATGTGTATGATCATATATATATATAAATAAACAAAAACCTTTTATATCTTTGGGATAAGAGTGTGAGTGTGGAAGAAGATAAACGATATATAAAAGGAGTCTTTGAGTGAGTTCTTTAAGGTAATGTGGAAAATCTAAAGTTAAGTGTGGAATATTATTGACAGATCAATAAGGGAATTTTCATACAGATTTGTAGTGGATTAGATAGTGGTATACAAAGAGAAGATCAACATTCAGATCTACTGTTGGATGTGGTCAATGAGATTAGTTGTTGAACTATTACATGCATTTTTAGATGTAATCTTATCAATTCATATTTTGTCTATAAAATAACTCTTTTTTGTATAAGGGTAGTTAGCCCAATTTGTTAGGATTAAGTAATACAGAGAGGGGGGTGAATCAATATTATAACAAACCAATTTAACATAAACCATAAGCATACTGAAATCAAAGGAACATAAACAAATAACACAGTACTCATAACACTATTATTTGTTGTCAAGGAAACCCTGGCCAAGGGAGAACCCCGGTGGGGATGGTACCCACAAGCATGCACTAAAGTATAGTGTCCATGTTAGGAGACCTAGCCCTGTTAGGATATGAATATTACATAGTACATTTCCTTGTTAAAGGAATAAAAACCCTATTAAAGGTATACAACACCCTGCTAGGGGCCAACTGAGCTTACAACTCTTACAATCAACTTTTGTTACAGTGTTCTCAGTAATGAACAAAACAAGCATCTTCAATGCTTAGATAGTTCTAGTCATAGCTCTTCAATGTTCTTTGTCAACCCTCTACTCTACAATTTGCATCTCTCATATCACATATTCCACCATCATACTTCGCTCAACAAAAAGTCTTCATATATATATATATATATATCTTTACCAAGTCAGCTCTCTTAACCAAATATTACATAGTCGGCTTTCAATACAAAATACAATTAATAAAGTAAATATCAAATACATAGTTGGTGCTCTTACATAATCAAAATATAGATGATCAAAAATCATGATCTATCTTATCTTGCCAGGAGTCCATGTCATACTCCCCAAATCATCACTTCAGTTCAACTACTCTGTATCACTGTTCTGCTATTCTCGCCTGTCTTCATTTCACTGTAACTTTCTATAAAATTTACCAAAATAAAATCAATCTTAGATGTAGGACGTACATGCCCCATAGTATCTCCCTCTAATATCTTTCTAATATCTCTCATCTCAACCCATTGATATCGATCTTTGATACCCAAAATACCTATATATTTTTGCTTTGAACTTAGTCGATTCCAAAATAGAATCACCAAAACTTAACTCCAGATTAATCGATCAATATGCCATATGTGTTGCCATAAATGACAACCAAAAAGTGAATAATAACACAAAAAATTTATCACTTGTCAAAAATATCTCCCTTTGGCATTGCTGGCAACACTTAATTTTTTTTTAACTAAGTGTTCCAACAAAAACAAAAACCGTCTCCTCTGTATTTCTTCTTCTTCTCCCTTATTCATTTTACTTCTTCTCTCTTCTCCTCTATTAATTTTTTCTTTCAATTTTTTTTCTTATCTTCTCTTCTCCCCCTTTGACAACAATGACAAAGGTGCATACAAAGTAATAAGATTAGTGCTTTCTCACCATTTTCAGAATATCTTGAAAAAATCTTCCAAGATCTTCACTTCTGCACTCCATGACTTAATCAATAACTGACTAACATGAATTAGTCCATTCAGTGCAAATGATGTTGTCTCTACTGATTTCAACTCTATGGGCATAGATTTTTTCAATGCTTCTGCAATCTTCTCCATGTTAGATAAGTGGGTTTCAAGAATTTATATCTTAGGAGTGATTAAACTCTTCAGCAAACCAAACCTTGTCATGACTCTCCCTTTCTCAATATCCAATACATTTAGCTTATCCAAAATTATTGTTACTTCATTTCCCATCTCCATCATAGATTGTGAGGAGGTCTCACAACTATCCATCATACTATTCAAGGTTGCCCTGTCCTTAGCAATAATGTCCTCAATGTTTTGAACATGTCTGATTGGGTTCATGCAATAACTGAATAGTTTCCTTCCATGTGCAACACAACTCTTAGCATTTGGTGTAAGAGTTGTCAATACCCAATTCCCATGAAATATACTAGAAAACTTCAATCAATTTCTTCTTTAAGTAGCTCTTTTCTGCCTTATCTTCAACAATCTTCACTAGGTTCTCATAGTGACCACCAAACTCATCAAGTGTTATCTTCAAGTTCTCTATATCATCTCTTCTTTGGAAAACAATAGGTACTGGAAGAAAATTATTCATAGTATCAATTTCCCTATACATTACCTTAGTCTTCTTGTCACTCTTCTACTCTGATCTCTCTTTTGCTTTAGTAAGTGTGGTGAAAGCTAAGCTCACCAACTCATCCTCATCCATGCGATCAACATCAACATCTATAGGTTTTTCTTTGCTTACCAACAATAGGATAGAAGATGTGTTTACCTTAGTTTTGACTTCATCTTTTGCTTCTTGTTCTTGCTTCATTTTTTTTTTACTTCCTCTTTCTATTCTTCCTCTTCAGCCATAAAACTGCCAATGTTTCCTTCAAAAGGGTCCATCTCATCATGAGAAGTGTCAAGTGTTACAGGTACACCATAAACATAGAAATATGGTTGCATGTCATCTTTTCTCTTCTCAACTCTTGCCTCAGCTACTTTAGAAATCTCTCCCATTCTTAAGGGTGTAGGCATTATAGTCTTAGGAGGTTTAGTATTCTCAGGAACAATAGACACAAGTATTTGATCTATTGCTTTCTTAGTCTCTTCAGTAACATCTTCATACTTTCTTGCCATGATTTTCACTAACCTTGCCTTAGTCCTCAATAATGGTTTTAGTTCTTTGAATATTCTCTCTCTCTCTCTCTCTCTCTCTCTCTCTCTCTCTCTCTCTCTCTCTTGCATAGATATCATAGGTAACATCTTAATAATCACTTGAATCCTAATAGTCTCATCTTCAATATGTACTAACTATTTTCTTATTTCCAATCTTCCATACAAATCTTCAGGTAAACTGCCCTCAATCTCCAATAGATTTTTCTTGAAAACAAGTAAATGATTTACTATAATATCTTCAATCTTAAGTTTGTCAGATTCCTCATACCTGTCATAGTATTTTTCTATTGTAACCAGCTTTCCCTGCTCAATAACTCTCTTCTCAATCATTTTCAAGTCAGGCTTCCATACTTGTCTATTACTTTAAGCTTTATTCTCTTCTCTCTCAGTCCTTTGTTCTTTAGGTGGTGATTTCTGTTTGGAGGATCTAGTGTTCACTCTAAGAACCAATTTTAGTGCCTGTGAGGTCTTCAAAGATGATGAAGGAGTGTCTACATCAATAACTATAGTAGGTGCAGTAGCTGTCATCACAACTTCAGGATGTGGAAGGGCTAAAGTACTAGCACTTGCCAATCCAGAAGATCATTCTGCCAATTTCCTCTTTACTTCCCTCAACTCTTCCTTAGTAAATCCTTCCTTAGCTCCATATTCATGAATGATATTCTCCACTTTTCTTTTCCTCAAGCCTCTGGTCTGTTCTTCTCTCACTTCAGCTAATTTTTCTTCATAAGTACCCCATCTCTTCTCAGATGTATCTACCTCAGATGCTAGAACATATTTGATCTGCATAGTTAGTTTTTCTGAACTCACTTCATATCCCATAGGATAACACCATTTCTTCCTTGGAACAACTACCTCAAAGCATACACAATCAGTTTCAACCATGAAATAGATTGTATCCTTTTATTTTTCAACTAAGTCTTCAGGAATCATGTATCTTTCTTTCATCTGCCTCCAAAGAATCTTAATCATTCCAAATAGTTCTCCATCAACCCATGTGCTATTCTATCTTTGATAACTCTATGAAGTCTGAATACCAGTAGGTATACCTTTTCTCCAACCACTAGGGTGCATTCCTGGAAATCTGTGCTTAATGTGTATGTACATGTGCATTAGAAGTGAACCAAATCTGAAGGTTTTGGATTTGTCTTTCTTTATCAACTTCACATCATCCTAAAACTGTTGCGCCAACACTTCGCATAGGTTATACTTTGTGTTTAAATTCACCATTCTATAGGCCATCATAATGACTCCAGAAAATACAAAATTAGGTCTACTACTATAGTAGAATTTGTAACCAAGTAACATAGTGATCAATCTCACATCCTACAGAAAGATGTCATTCACTGTCATAGCTCGCCTATCCCATTTCGAGTGTGTTAGGGTTTCAAATTGATTCTTAACATATTTCTCTACCATAGGAATGATTCCAGTATTGTTCAATTCAGTAATCTCATGTATCAATTCACTACATATCTTCACAGGTTGTTCACCTATCCAAATAAACTCGTTATGTACTCTGCTCAACAATATCTTAAACCATTCTTCTTCGCTGAAATCATGTAAATCCAGAATTTTCATAATATTTAACTCATTAACATGTTTGAATTGATCTCTCATAATGCCATTATCATTCATGTATTCCATTTCACTAGAAATGTCATCGATACCCAGTATGTCATACTTGCAATGAATACATGCCCTAATGTCTTCAACAAGCAAGACGCCGTGAGGTGTTTGGGAAAAATCTCCTTCAAGGTCTTCTTCATAGGATTTGAAAGGATGTTTCTTGAATTTATACCTAAGTCTATCCATAACATCAAATATCATAGGTACATCCATAGTTTCTATATGAGTAGATGATGTAAATACCTTTAACATGCTGAATTCCAAGTATTCGCTTCGATCGATTAGGCAAGATAATTACTAGATAGTATGAATCTCTTTTCTTTGTGATCTCCTTAGGTTGCTTCTCATCAAATGGTAAGGAAATAGATAATCATTTGGTGCTTTATACAATGTTAAGTTATAAAATCTCACATTATTCAACGCTATCCAATCAGTCATAAATCTCATGATCAAAATATATACATCGTCTGATGTTGCGCTCTTAAATATAAGTTCCATGATGTCAGCCAATATCACACCTAAGCTTGCTAAAGCTTACTCCTCAAAATTAGGGGTGGGATATATTCTGACATCTTTATCAAATGCTTCCCCTAAGGCCATGATTGGCCAATTAGGTCAATTCTTCTTTGTTATCACCATCTGAAGATCTAGTAGCATCTACTGTCTCTCCCTGAACCAATATCTCACCTGGCTCTTTGATCTTCCATATCTTTCCACTGGTGCTATCTTCTTCTTTCTTGAAACAATTGTCAAAATCACTCTTCAATTCTGCAACACTCTTACCAGTATCATTGTCATTCTTCTATGTATTCCTAGGAGATGCTACTCTTCTATTGTTTACTCCATTATACCTGAAAACAATTACTATATAGCCTAGATCATTGCATTTGTAACATATAGGAGGTCTTCTGTCCTAATTTACTTGCAACTTACAAAAATTCACAATGTGTCCAATGTTATTGCATCTGTAACATGTAGGTGTCACTGTATGTTCTCATCTATTGTCTTCTCTATATCTAGATTGATTTAGTTTCCTACATTCTGCCTTCTTGTGTCCATAAGCATTACATTAAAATAGTAACCAAAAAAAATCTTAAAAGGGGCATTACCTCTGTAATCTCTTTTCATGTGTCTGAACTTGTTACAACCAAAGCATCTACCTCTGAAAGGTCTGATCTATTATTTAGGTTCTTCGAGAGTAGTTTTTTTTGTATCAATCTTTGCATCTGGTTTCTCTTCTTGATTCTTGGAACATTCAACTTTATTGAAGCCAATACCAGTCATATCTCCTTTAGGTTTCTGTCTATCTTTGTTCATCGATCAAGTCACTACTCATGTGTAGTTTCTCAATGTGTTTCTTTGTCTCAACTAGTTCACCTTTTATGATCTAATTGTATTTATGCAATTATAGATACTTGTTCTTGTAATGGTTAGCCTCTTTCTTCATTTGTTCCATCAAAGCATTTGTATTTTTCAAAGCTTATTCAATCTTTTTTTTAGCATCTTTTTCCTATTGAATTTCTTTAGCAATGACTTCATTATCAAGCTTCAAGGTGTCATTCTCTTCTTCAAGTTGCTTTATTTGATCTGAATTATCATTATCTGAATCTTCTTTTATCTGAACCACAAGATCTTGTCTCTAATTTCTGGAAAGTTCAAGTTGTCCTTTCAGTTTCTTTATGAATCCATCTTTTCTACTTAATTTGAATCTCAAGTCATCATTTTCTTCTTTTCCTTATCAAGGTCTTCTAGTGAAGCTTCAAATTTCTCCTGCAAACTATCTAAATCCATTTTGATCTCCCTTAAGTTGTTAATATTTCTTTCAAAGGGCCAAAAGATCTGATACCAATTATTAGGATTAAGTAATACCGAGAGGGGGGGGGGGGTGAATCAGTATTACAACACTTAAAATAAAATTTAAACCAAATCAACATAAACCATAAGCATACTAAAATCAAAGGAGCATAAACAAATAACACAGTACTCATAACACCATTATTTATTGTCAGGGAAACCCTGGCCAAGGGAAAACCCCAGTGGGGATGGTACCCACAAGCATGCACTAAAGTATAGTGTCCCTATTAGGGGACCTAGCCCTATTAGGAGCTGAATATTACATAGTACATTTCCTTTTTAAAGGAATAACAACCATGTTAAAGGTATACAACACCCCGTTAGGGTCCAACTGAGCTTACAACTCTTACAATAAACTTCTGTTACAAAATGTTCTCAGTAATGAACAAAACAAGCATCTTCAATGCTTAGATAGTTCCAGTCATATCTCTTCAATGATCTCTGTCAACCCTCTTCTCTTCCATTCACATCTCTCATATCACATATTCCACCATCATACTTTTCTCAACAAAAATTCTTCATATATATATATCTTTATCTTTATCTTTACCAAGTAAGCTCTCTTAATCAAATATTACATAGTCAGCTCTCAATACAAAATAAAATTAATAAAGTAAATATAAAATACATAGTCGATGCTCTTACATAATAAAAATATAGATTACCAAAAATCATAATCTATCTTAGCTTGCCAAGATTCCACATCATACTCCCCAAATCATCACTTCAGGTCAACTACTTTGTATCACTGTTCTGCTATTGTCGCTTGTCTTCATTTTACTACAAATTTCTATAAAATTTACCAAAATCAAATTGATCTTAGATGTATGTCCTACATACCCCATATTATCTCCCTCTAATCTCTCTCATCTCAACTCATTGATCTCGATCTTCGATACCCAAAATACCTTTGTATTTATGCTCTGTACTTAGTCGATTCTAGAATAAAATCATGAAAACCTAACTCCAGATCAATAAATCAATATGCCATATGTGTTGCCATAAATGAAAACCAAAAAGTGAATCATAACACACAAAATTTATCACTTTCCAACACAATTGTTAGTGAGCCAACCGTAGTGGGAAAACTGGCAGTGAGCCTTTGTAAAAATCACCTTAACTGGTGTCACCTTAACTAGTGTTTCATTTCATTAGAATTAACTTCTTCATGGTAGTTCCCAAATTGGGTTTCCATGTAAATTATGGTGTTCTTTGTGTTGGTGGTTTTGTGCTTTCATGTTTAAATTTGTTATGATTTCTTGATGTGGTTACCAGTAGAACAAAATTTAATATTGATATTACAAACATTATCATTTATATGGTTTGTGAGTTTACTGACAAAGTAAAAGTTTTAGAAAGTGTTTGTAAATAACTGATTCACCCCCTCTTAGTTATTTGGCCTATTCAATAATTGTTATCAGAGCTTGGTCCTGTGTAGATAAAGATTAACTTATTAAGGGAGATCTTGGTTGTTTGAACAGATGGAAGGAGGTTACTATGTTTATGAGGATTGGAAGATCGTGATGAGTGACATTGAGAGTACTAAATCAAAAAGTGAGGAGTTGAAATAAAACCTAAAGGAAGAAAATACATGTATCAGTAAGCTAAGGAATCAGATCCAAAAGTTCAAATCAAGACATAAGAAATTCTGTTAGGATTGAAGGAGTCAAAAGAAAAATTAGAAAACATGGAATATGAAGCAAAGGAATCAAAAGAAAAGGTAGCACACCTGGAGAAGACACTGAATGAAAAAATTGTACTAAGTAATTCATCAAAGATGGGTTAAAGCATAAAATGAAAGAGATTAAGAAGATTGAGGAAGAGCTGGAAATAGTAATAGGGGAATGGAAGAAATCTAAATAGAATATCAAGAATATCATCAAGACTCATTCAGATGAAAATGAGAGGCTAGATTAGGAATTACATATGTTGAGATTTGAAGAAAAAATTTGTGAGGGAAGTACTATTTTGGATAAATTATTATCCATGCAGAAGAGTCACAAATATATAGAAGGGTTAGGGTTTATTGGTGAATGTTCAACTCAGAGGAAACATGAAAAGATAAGGTGATTGAAGATGAAAAAAAGTTTGAAGTGATAAGAAAGGTTAGGAATCAGAATACATCTACAAGAAGGTATCCAGTAAGATAACCAAATGTTCAAAGGTACTTATCTTTTATGGTTATTTTCATATTTGCAAGAATTTTTTTCATAAGGTTGTTGATTGTAAACTAAGAAAGGAAAAAAATGTTTAATGATTTAATTGTCATAAGCTTTGTCATAAAGAAAGTCAGTCTAAAAGTCAAGTTTTAATTCTAGATAAGAAGAGTGTAGTTAATAATATCTTTCATGGGAATTGATATGTATGTCACAACTATGGTCACAACGTTAGTCAATGTACATCTAGTACTTAGTTGGTAAGATATGGTAGAGAGAATTTTAATTGTTTTAAATGTGGTCAAAATGGTCACTATGCTAACACATGCAGATTTGGTGGTGCTCCGGTAAATGCTAGAGATGGTAATAATGTTTTGGTTTTAAGTGAATCTCAGAAAACTAACATGACATTGAAGAAGAAGGTAATTGCTAATGAAGAGAGCCCTATGGTACCATATCCCAATTCTACTTCTACTAACAATTGACCTTAATTATTTGGCTTAAACAAAGTATTAAAATGCTATACCTTTCACTTCCCATACTCTGAAGAGATGTCGGTAGAAAATAGCTTCTCTTAGGTATGTTGGATGGATAAATAATAATTACAATCATTGTTTGATTAGTTGATTGATGTGCATAATACAGTTGGATTGCATCAACAATATTTAATTTTTGGTAGTAATATCAATTATGATGGTTCGTGGCTTTGAAGGGGGAATTTTGAAATCTTTTGATACTGTAGCAAGAAGAAAAATTTGAGAATTTTCAGAGAGATCTTGAGGAGAAATTCGTGAGTGGTTATGGAGTCTTAATTGGTTGTTCAAAGTGTCAATGCATCTATGTTAAAGAAAATTAAGAAGGTTGAGATGAAGGAGTTTGATCATAGAAAAATAAATAAATTAGAGTTTAGATTAGTTGCAGAGGATATGAAAAGGATTAGAAATCTAGGCTTGGATATTTGGGGACGATTTCCCTAGTGCGACAATAGATAAATTATTTTGTTCTTGCTGAGTCAGTTTGAAGATGAAACCCTAGTGCTGGATAAACCCCATTTAGTTATGAAATAGGTAATTGAAGACATTACAAGATTATTTAGCATCGATGAATTGCCTAGAAAAAATATAATAATTTACAAGGAGGTAGAAGAAATAACCGAGATTGGTCATGATCAATGTGCACTATTAATCAATACCTTAAAATATCAGTTAGTGAGGTATTTTCACTATGGAATTTCTTAAAAAATCCAATTTTAGAATCATGATGGTTCTACTTTAGTTGCATCTATTTATATTGCACATAAAAATGTAAGGGAGACTGTTCATATACATCTTTGTAAGATGTCACTAGAAAAATTTCTTGAAAATGTGAAGATGTCTGTCAAAAATGGATATGGTTTTAGCTTTGGATAATTGGTCATATGTTTATCTTTCTACTTCTTGAGGTCATTACCTAATGAGAAGAATGTTGAGTGGAAGACCACCATTCCTATTGGTAAGAAAATTTGCAGATATCTAGATGTGTTGGAAAACAAAGAAGATTCTTGTAAGAAATATTTCATGTCTTTGCAGAAGAAGGTTCGACACTTACTAGTGTTGTACCAGTAATCTTACTGGTGTTATACTAGTAAGTCATGGTGTGGAGGACTCCTCCTCAGGTTAAAAGGTATTGTAATTTGTTGTTGGTGGTTCCTCTCTGGAACCTAAGAAGAGAAAAATCAGTGATAAAGGGAAGGAAGTTGTTACCATTTTGGAAGATGAAGAAGAGGAATATAAGTAAGAGAATGTAGCATAAGAAAAGGAAGAAAAAGAGGAAGAAGAGGTGGAGAAACTTATAGACTCTCAAAAAAAATCTAATTATGTAGATTTTGTTTAGGTCCAGACTTTGATGGAAGATGGTGTTTTTGATAGGATTACTGAGATGTAGATAGGTTGTTCATCGGTGAACAAGACTAGTGATGGAATTGCTGGCTAATCACTTAATTAGTAAAAGGTTCACAATATCTAGTGTGATTGGTATGTTACCGGCTGGATAAGTCAATAAAATTGAAAATAATTTATTACAGTATGGTGTAGACTTTGGTGTGCTCAAGGGGTCTCTAGAGAATAAATTTATGAATGTAAAGTAGAAAATTACTAGAGTTATCAGTGAAATAAAATATTGTGTGAAGGAAATCGCAGATATATATAGGTACTATCTTTGATGGCCTGCCACTGTGACAATTTTAGAGGAAGAAGTGAAGTGATTAAGAAGAAATTAAATGAGTTGGGAAAGACATATAATGTCTTCAAGGAAAAGGATGGAAAATAGAGGATTAAAGTTGGTGAGCTACATGCAGAGTTATTTTTGTTATAGAGACAAAGGGAAGACCCAATAAAGACATTTTAGTTTGTGAAGGGCATGATAGATGTTTGGTTGGAGCATGTGTCTGGTATCCTTACTGATCTAAAAGATTATGACCAGAAATTTCAGTCTTCAAAACAAAGTAAACATTATGACACGTTGATTGAGTTTGATAGTTTGTGTGCCTAGTTGGGGGATTCTATTTCTGAGTGGAAGAAGGAGCTTCCGATTATAAAGGAAAGGTATATGAAATTATTTTCTCTAAAACTATTGTATTTCTTTGACATTTTTTTGGCCATTTTCCATTGTGAGAAAAAGTGGGAGAGAAAGAAAGGAACAAAATCATGATATGAAGTATCCACTCAAAGGGAGTTTTTGGTCTTGGAGTTATTTTAATTTTGATTTTTTTTCCCTCAATGCCAAAGGGGGTGATTGTTAGATTTAGATGTTGCTTGCATTGTTTTCATTGATGTCAAAACCTTTATATCAAAATCTTGAAAGTATCGGTTGGTGGTTGGAAATTTCAGTTGTGTACCTATTGGATGTTAGAAAAGTATCAAAAGTATTGGTATCATATTGGACTTTCTTGCAGTTCATTAGTTAACTTTTGGTATCATATTTTGGACATGTTCTATCTAGTTTCATCTATCAGGGAGCTCATAAGTTTTGATGATCAAGACATGGTCTTGGTTGTGGTGTTTTGATAGTTTTGATAAATGTAATGAGCATTGTAAACATCTTAAGTGTGACCTATATTAAGGTCCTGGTGTATCGTGTTGTGTATTTTTCTTAAATGTTTCCTAGATTTAGGATTGGTGATCATGCATTAAATATAATTGCAATATTTTTTTTTTTTGAGGATGACACATTTTTTTAGTGTGGCTAACATGTGTATGATCAGATATCTATATAATTGTGTATAATAGGATATGGTGAGAAATTATAGGATGTAGATCACTCACCAGATCTATGTGGGATATTATACATTGGAATAAAAAACCCTAGCCTAGAAGATAGATCCAATAAGCACAACCAATTGAGTAAGAATGCCAACTCAGGATCTATGCTTTATAGGGTTAGATTTGGTTGATTCCAATAGAGATTATGAAAATAGTATGTAAATCTGAAATGAAAAATATTATTATGAAATTAAATGAAAATAAATAGTGATAGGAATGTGTGAACCTAAAAATTGAAGAGGGAAATTGCACTTTGAACTTGATTTTTCTAACTATCAGAATCCCAGATTCTGCTAGTTTTTTGATTTGGAAAATTTGGAATCTACAAATGTAAAAATAAAGATTATAATTTTGGAAAGGACAAGGCTGACCCAAGTCAACCTATTCCTAGGCAAGGCCAACCTAACTCGACCTTGTCCAGAGACTTTTTGGATTGGAAAATAGAATAGTTCTAGGATGACCAGACTATAAGATTCCTAAATCTGTAGCTATACCTGCACTTCTGAAACCTACAAATCTAGAAAATGTGTGTGGGTGGATATATAGGGGTTTTATTTAGTCAACCCTCATTTTGGTGATTCTCACCTCCATGGATAGCCATTAGAACAAGTAAAGCGTGATGTGCCTGTGAATCTAGAGTATGTCTAGAATGCAAATAAGGTAGAATGTCAAAGTAAATACTTAAATATAACCCTATATGTGATAGAGGGAAACCCTTGTATATAAATAAAAATAATGTTTGATTGAAAGCATGTAAATATGAAGCATGAATGCATAGATCTGAAAAAAAAACAAGGAAACCATACCAAGCCCCCAATGGAAAAAGTACACGTAGCCATCCTCACAATTTGTTTGAAACTCCATGATGTAGAAAATGATGTCTTGAATGATTGATTTGAAGTTGAATATGTTGTATTTGAATGCTTGAATGTATTATTCATTAGCTAACCTTTTCTTTAATGAATGTCATCAAACTTGGGCTTCCAACTTGCAATTGATTATTGTGATCAAATTGGGGTCTTCACCTTGCACTTGATTTGATTATGCCAAAATCAAACAAGAAGGTTTCTTTTATAGAGATTTTAGAAGTCAGAATTGCATAGCTGACCATAGATGTAGAAACCATTCAAATCCATTGAGATGGACCTAGGCCCTAAATTTGGTCTCATTCCCCTAGTAAAAGGCAAAGTTCAGTTGGCCTTGTCCTCTATTAGCTCTTTTTCTTGTAGAATCAGTATGTAGCAATAAATGCTTGCTTGAATCTTTAATTCCCAATCTAGATTCTCACAGGGAAAAGGATAATTAACAAGGATGAAACATCCTTTTACACTTTAGGCTCCACAAACCTAGCTGGGTGTACCTTCAATAGACTACTATTTTTTAGTAAATCTGATAGTGGATTAAAGATTCATGATCCTTCTTCTTTTTAAGCCAGTTGGCTTAGGAAGGTTAACCTATTGATTCTCTCTTTAAGGAATCACTAAGATGAATTGTATTTCATACAATTATCTAGACATGTACTTGAAATAACAAAAATATAAAGATTGATTAATATTTGATTGATGATAACAACCATTCATCAGAAATTGACCAGTGCCTAATCCTGAGCCATAGAGTCAGAATGAAATATACATACACCAGAGATCATCAATGGAAATACAAATAAAACCTTAGATATAATTCCTTAAAAACTATCTTCTCATTCTCACAGCCCTGTATCAAATTCTTGCATAAACCCTAAGTCTCTGGAACTATTTGCAAGATTTAGACCTTCCTTGAAAGCAACTTACAAACAGTAACATAGCTACCTTATAACTAGTATATTCAAGATGCCTTACAAATCAAACATACAAGAGATAAAAATTTAAATGAAAAAAGACATCATTGGTATCAAAATGGAGATTCCGTTGTATTTTATTCATAAAAACTTGATTTCAATACATTCAAACTTATTCCAAACCAAAGCTTAAACACCATTCAGAAGTTTGCCTGTTAGTCTTATTTTTACCATCGTTTACAATATAATACAACTTGCTATTTATAGATATCCTTAGTAATCTTGGAATCCTTTAGGAAAATAAGGATGCAACAAGCTTCGGATGACTAAGCAATAGGACAAAATTTACACCTCTCAGATAGGACAAAATATCAGGCGGAGAGAATAATCATTCTTTGTTACAAGTTACATAGTCTTTTGTCTGATGACCGCCTGAATGCTTGCAACTACTTTGAAGTTTTTAGGTATTCATCATCTAGAATTTGTTGTCTTCGCTGATGCATAATCCTGTACTTGCCTTTATTCAAACTGTTAAGCATTGTTGGTGCTCATTGTCACTCCTACATTACTACTTTCTATTACTGGAGTAACTATACCATATTTGCTTACCCAGGTGGTAAACACCTCATCATTTGGCCAAATGAAGTTGAGAAACTCATCTTTTTGGCTATTGAACTTCTCCCAATCAATACTGGCCTTCTCAATCTCTAATTCCAAGGATTTAGAAAATGCCCTAGCCTTGTTGAGAATGTCAATGGTTAATACAAACCAACCTATGTTTTCCAATGTGATAATGCTATTTGTCCTGTTGGTTAATGTATCATTCAACTGCCTTAGCCATAGGGATTCATTTTTTATGTCTCCATCCTTTTTGAACATGTTAGGAAACATATCATACCTATCTCTAGAAAATTCTCCTCTCAAGGTCTCTATCTTTTTGATGATCACATTTTTCTTGATGTCCAGGTCAGTCATCAATTTAAGGCATTTGTAAGTCCTTGTCAAGATGATATCAATATTATTCTGCTCCTTTGAGGTGGAATATAATGACTTTACACGGTCTTTCTTCCCTTTCCAACTATCAATTATCAAGCCCCAATGCTCTTTACCTTCATCATTCTTTTTTATTATGCTGACAATCTTCTTTCCCATCAAATAAAGATTAGCGAGATCGACTTCACCAACACAGCTCTTGAGGTTACAGTATATCTTATCAGAACGCCTCTGCTTCACCAATTCTTCAACTTATTTATATGAAGGGGATTCCTAAACATCCTTTTGTCTTCTTCTTCCAACCTTGATCTTTCTGTGACCAACCTATTTTTTTCAGCCTCTAACTTTGCTTTCTTAGCATCAATGATCGCTTGGGTAGTAGGGCTTACTGGTGCAGGGGATGGGGGGTAAGTCATGAATGGAATAGATGATGAGGGCTAGTGAGGTTCCTGAGCAATCATCATTTGGGGAATTATTTGTACTATCTACCTCCCCTCCATAAATGCTATTCTATTAACCTTTTGTAGGGATTTAACCCTTTCATCATTGTATGCTTTTAATACAAATTCATATTTTTGATTTAGGATGTTATAAGCCTCTTTCTCCTTTTTAGCCACCCTCAGACTCAGATTAGCCATTTGAAGGACAAGGTTAGCTACCTCAGTACCTGAGGTATCATAAACTCTTTTAACACTGAGGCTTCCTGCATCCTCAATTTGATCATCTTCTTTTGTCCTTCTTCTTCAAGGCCCAAATTTCTAGGGTTGCATGATTATCACTAAACAGGGAAGCAATTGATTTTCCATCAGTGCTCAATGGTTTTTCCTCCTTTCTAATAGCATCAAAAACTACTACATCAGCCAAGTCCCACTGAGGTAGGATAAGGACTCCCTATTCCTTGACCAATTCTCTACCCTCTTCAGGGGTGATTTTGTCAAATTTAGACATTAGCTCTTGCTTGACCTCTTTTTCTATATCATCTTTGGCATGATTTGGTTGAGCTTAATGCAACCTTTGGCATTTATTTTTGAACTCATCAATGTGAGTTCTCCATAGAAATTGAATGAAGGCCCTAGTTTTGACAAAGTTGTCATCTGACAAGAACTCCTCACTGGCCTGATTAGTTACATGATCTAGTTCTTTACCTGTGAATTCTTCCACTGTGAGATTAGTAGTTGTATGCCTAGGTTCCTCTGGTACTCCTTCCTATAATTCTTGGGTAGTAACAAAAACTTCACCAGTGTTTCTCATTTGAACCAATTGATCAGTAATGGCTTGGTCATCCAAATGTATAGGGTACTGGGAGGGAGAGTAAAACTCACTCTCTTGCTCTTTTCCCTACACCTTTTGTTTCTTGGGAGAGGGAATATCTTGGGCACTAGTACTTGCTGGCCTTTTTCATTTATGCTCAAAATATTTATCAACTTTGGGCATGATAGTAGTGTACCCTCTCCTCTTGTACACCACATAATTCCCTGGTGGGACTACTCTTCCTTGTGAAAGTTTGTTCAAGATGACATGAGCCTTTTCTAGCTCAGCTTCCATTATCCTTTATTTCTTCTCATTGAGGGTCTACATGATTCCCTTGAATAAAGTCATTAGGGACTCAATCTTCTTGGCCCAAGGGAAAAATTCCTTCAAAGGATCATAAGATTTATCAAAATTGTGTACAAAGTCCAAAGACTTCTTGTACACCAACCATTTCTCTTTCCTGACCTCCTAGTCACCTAGATCAAACACATTTCTAATAATATCCTTAGGGAAATTAAATTGGTGCTCTAATGTTAAGCACTTGGTTCTTTTTCTGAACATGCCCATTATAAAATCTTCATTGTCTGCACACCTGGATACAGATGTTGCTAAGTGGTAAGGTTCAAAATACTTATCAAACTGTGGCCACCCACCCTTTATTATGATGAAATGATGGGCTCTTGTAAGAGTAGGGAAAATGCTTCCATTCATTTTTCCTGTTAGGGCTTCCTCCTGTAATCCACCCAATTGTCCCAAAACCTCTGCAATTCTAATCTTTAAAGGCACTCTATAGGGCAGAACATTGGGGGTTCCCCTAAATCCATAAATTCTTATCACTATAGAAACAAGGTATAAAATCAAATCTCCCTAATTGTGGGAAATTTTTAACTATGGGGAAAACTCCATGGGTCTTAGCAACCTCATCATGTCTGTATGGATCTTGGCATTTTGTTTGCACAACAATGACCTAAGCCTAGTGGCAAAAACCCTGTCAAAGTATACATAACTGGCTTCTTTTCTATCTCATGATAGATCAACACTCAACATTTGAATAGGCAAATCCTCATCACCTTGGAACTTAGTCAGGTCCATCTCTTCCTCAAAGAAGTCAACATTATTGAAAAAAAACATGTGCATCATAAGGGAATGCCATCCCATTGGCTTAAGTATGTTGCTATCTTGGATACCTACCAAACCTTCATGCATTTGTTGGGAAATGTAAGAGGCATAGTAAAAAACTACTGATAGGTGGGGATGTAAAATCTAAACCACCATGAGCATTATATGGACATGCATTATTGTCTCTTCATCTTCTCCTAGGACTTGGCATAGGGAACTATACATTTTCTTGGCCTTGCCATTAAAATAATCCAGTTTAAATGGTTCTGGTGTTTTAGGCCCTACTACAATCAAGTACCCTATCTTGTTAAAGTATCCTTTCAAGGCCTCATTTCTATAATACTCCCTCTGGGTTTGGTATAGTTCCTTAAAATATTCAAAGTCAATATCATCCATTTGTATTGAAGTATCACTCAACTTGAAAATTCTTCTAATTTCATTGACTGAGATGGTCAACAACACATTTCCCTATGTATCCCTAACAACCCTAGATACTTTGTCATAAGTATTGGCTATCATGGTAAATAAATCTGTATCCATGAAAACCCCAGGCACTATCAACTTTCCCACATCCAAGTCCCATATGTTACAATATGGGGTAGGAGCATTTCTTTTGCTATATGTAGTTCTAAATAGAGTTAGACCATTTAGACTGGTTTTAACATCTTTGGCCCCCCTACCTAAGTCATACAAACCTTCTCCTATTTTGAAACGGGGATGTGATGGAACTATTCTCTTGATCTGGGTTGCATCACCTGTGGATCCTTTTAATTGTTGCATCAGATCCTCCCTAACATTTATTTTCTAATAATCTACCTCTCCTAAAAGTTCAATCCTAGGGGCCATTCTGAACCTAAGGCTTTTTTGCTAAGATGAAATTCAGATTTTGAAACGATAATTCTAAAAGCCTTTTAAATGCAAATCTTACTAGGAACTTGAATTTTTCTGAATTAGAGAAGACTTACCTATTCTACAATTCTATTGCAAGGAGCTGAATATCTCTGCAATTCTATTCTTTTCTCAAATGACTTTGGTAAATTATTGTGGCTTCAAGTTGAATTAACCAATCTTAAGGCTTCAATCAAATCAGTCATTCGTATTGAATTCAAGTGGAGTGGCCACACGTTCTGCAATCAATTTTCCTGCTTCAAACTCATGGCTTAACGGCTCACTAGAAATTATTTTAATAACTTTGAATTTAGGCCATAGATCTTAAACAACATCTCTTTCATCTGACGATTCTCTTCTTTTCCCAGAAACAACTGTTCACCTAGGACACGTGTCGACACTGCTTAATCGCTTGTCCATTATATTTTGTTCACTTTACCTCTAAGTGATTAAGTGAACCATCCTATCTTTTTACACTTGCACCCTCATTAACATGACTTCTGCGCTGTACTGAACCCACCTTTTATGCCATGCATCACTCAGACTTAATCTCTTACCCATTAGATTTTGATCGGTTTGCCTTCTAAGTGATTAAGTCAATCATTGATTCTTTTTGACATGCCATGCCTTTAAAATGATAAATGCACTATAAAGGACCCTTACAACCTCAGCCAGACCCACCTAGGACATGTGGCATCATGGCTTAATTGCTTAAGCGATAGATGTCGATCAAATTTTCCTTAAGTCATCAAGTGAACCGTCAGATCTTTTTACATTTCTCCAAACTTTATCCTGTGGCCAGCTTCACCTTTAGTGGACTATACATCATCATCTTGACACACGTCAGCACCACTTAATGGATTAGGCATTAGATCTTGATTAATTTTAAGTTAAGCCATTAAGCCAATTTTTGGATGAAAAACAAGTTAACTATACTTTAATCATCGCCAGCTCTGAATATCCGGTTCCACTAACTTCTAGATGTCAACACCACTTAATGGCTTAACTGATAGATGTTGAGCATCTTGGAGATAAGCAATTAAGACCACCGTTAGATCTTTTTGAACTTTAGTCACCTTTATGCTATCTATGATAGGACCCACATTACTTCCAAGGACACGCGTCGCTCATACTTAATTACTTAAGTGATAGATATTGTGCATCTTGGGGATTAAGCCATTAAGTGATCCGTCAGGTCAAAATAGAAATGCCCAGCATATAATGAATTTAATTAAAACCTCGACAGACTTTGGAATTTGGAAATAATGTGAGACCCCGGTGTTAGGATTGACAAATTTAATACACATGACTTACTTTAAAATGAACCCATTCGAGACATGACTTAAGTGAGAAAGGTAACGTGAAATTAAAAGACATTTCAACACTTAGGGTTTTTATGACCAAAATTACACTAGGAGACATGAAACATGGGTTTTTTCAATATTTTCAACTAGGTCAAGGGTTAGAACAAAATTTGCAGTGGCATGAGAACAATTTTTAACCATGATTTTAAACCCTTGGATAAAATGAATGACAGGGGACCTCAAAATTTTATAACACACACCCTAAACAGGAAATAGAACCAACTGTGGCTCTCTCTGAGGAATTTTAAACACCAAGTTATAATAAGAACCACATATCATTGGGGAGGCAAAACACAAACCAGACTAACCTACTACTGGTAACAAACACACAACAGAAAGAAAACACACCTGCACATATAATACATACTACTGTGCATGGAAAATAAGAACTAATTGAAGAAAGTTTTTAGGAATTGTCCATGCACTGGAAATACCTGTTCTTCATCATCCAAATTCTTGAGGAAATATGAATCCTTTCCAAAATCTCATGATATGACAAGAGGCCCCATCCATAGTGACTCAAAATTTTTGTGCTTACCTTTGTCTTTAGCCCTAGTATTTCATTGCAATACAAAATCACCAGGCTGAAACTTTCTCTCATCTGCCCTTTTGTCAAAAAGATACTTCATTTTTGTTGCAATTTGATATTTTCTCTTTGGATTTCTCTCCTTATTTCATCCAATTCTACCAACTGAACCATTCTTTCTTCCATAGGTTCAGAGACTTCCATTTCTTCATCTTGGATAAACTTATAGATTGAGAGAAAATTATTGACATGCATTCTTGATTGAACACCATAAACCAACTCAAAAGGAGATTTCCCAATGTCCTTGACAGTGATCCTATCAGCCCAAAGGGCAAGTTTCAATTTTACATGCCAAGCTCTTTTATTTCCTTCTAATGTCTTTTTAAAAACTTGTAAGATACTCTTGTTACTGGATTCTGCTTGACCATTGGCTTGAGGGTGGTATGGGGATGAATAGGACATAACAATTCCCATATCAGAGAAAAATTTAGTAAATTCTTCAGACCTAAAGCGCATGGCATTATCCATTACCAACTTGAGGGGAACACCAAATCTTGTAATCACATTATCCATCAGAAAGTCAATAGCCGTAGTGCTTGTTCCTCTCTTAGTTGGGATTGCCTCTACCCATTTTGTAAAATAATCAGTTACCAAAAAAATCCAACTATGCCCCCCACTTGGTTTCTCAACAAACTGTCCTATGAAGTCCATTCCCCACATAGCAAAGGGAGCCTCTGCTACTACAAGGTTTAACAATAATGCTCCTGAATACTTCATCTTGCTTGAGAATCTTTGGCATGGCTCACATTTCCTGACAAAAGTGTAAGCATCTTGAAACAAACAAGGAAAATAGTACCCAGCTCTCAGAATTTGATTAGCTGTTGATCTAGCAGAATAGTGCCCTCCACACATTCCAACATGCATTTCCTTCAATACCTTCTCTGATTGACCTTTGTCAAGACATAATAATAGGATCCCATCTCTATTTTTCCAAAACAAATCACCATGCAAAAAAACATATTTCTAAGATTGTAATCTCAAACTCCTTTGGTTGTCATTCAAGTTATCTAGACATCTAGCATTTTTTAGAAAATATACAATATTGGCATACCAGGGTTTCATTTCAATACTTTTTAAACAATTCTCATCTGTATCAACACTGTTAACTTGGACCAAATCCAAATTTTCTTCTATTATCAACTTTTCCAAACCTATTCCTCTCACTAATTTAGTGATATGGATGTCTAGATCAAACTCTTGAATTTTGTTTATCCATTTACATCTTTTTCCTATTACTTCATTCTGAACAAAGATGTCCTTGACAACAACATGAGTAACATAAGAATTTACCTTTGCACATACCAGGTAGGGCCTGAAAGCCTTGACTACCTTTACCAGAGCATAGGCTTGTTTCTCCATCAACTAATAGTTTAACTTAGCCGACTGCAATGACTTCTTAAAAAATGCAATGGGATGCTCAAATCCTTCACCATCCTTTTGCAAGAGGACTGCTGCAATAGTGTCGAAGGAAGCAAATGTAAACAAGGAAAAGGGCTTAGTGTAATCAGGGGACACAAGGACTGGTGCTTCTTGAATAAATTGTTTTATTTTTTCAAAGGCTAACTATGCCTCTTGGTCCCATTCAAACTTTACATTTTCTTCAGCAATTTGACAATAGGTTTAACCAGTTCTGCAAAGTTGGCAATAAATCTCCTAACAAAATTAATTTTCCCTAGGAATGATTGTATACCTTTTAAGTTCTTGGGAGAAAGTACCTTTTGGATGGCTTCAACTCTTTCAGGATCTATCCTTACTCCCTCTTTTGATACTATGTCCCAGAAGTTTCCCCTCAGTAACAGTGAAGTGACACTTTTTTGGGTTTAAAGACACCCCATATTCTAGTGCTTTTATCATCACCTTTTCCAAGTGATTGCAATGATCCTCTGCCCTTTTTGAGAAAGCTATCAAATCATCTTGGTATACTACCATCAGAACATTTATAAGGTCTTTGAAAGCTAAATCCATGGCCCTTTCAAATGTTGCACCAGCATTTTACAACCCAAATGCCATACGATCACACACAAAGGTGCCCCAAGGAGTAGTAAATGTTGTTTTGAATTGTTTAGATTCTTTAACCAGCACTTGATTGTACCCTAAAAACCCATCCATCATAGACAACAAATCACATCCAGTGACTTTATGTAGCATGGCCTCCATGTTAGGTAGTCCATATTTATCCTTCAATGAGGCCACATTCAGATTTCTGAAATCAACACATAATCTCAAGTCCCCATTTTTCTTTCTTACAGGGACTAAGTTAGAGACCCATGATGAATATCTTATTGGCTTAATTATGCCTGCATCTCTTAGTTTCATCAACTCTGCCTGCATTTTGGTAGCTAGTAGGGGATTAATGGGCCTTTATTTTTTCCTGAATGGTTTTATACTTTCTTTCAAAGGGATATCATGCTGAAATAGGTCTTTTCTATAAGCTTTCAAATCTTCATAAGACCATGCAAATATGTGCTTGTATTTCTTTAGCAATATTATCAGATTTTGTCTCACATTACTATCCAATTTTTTACCAATATAGACTAATTGGGGAGATATCTCAGATCCCAAATTAACTTCCTCTAAATCTCCCACCTTGGCATTGGACTTCTGAGTCATATAATTGTCATTTATGCTAAACATGCCTTCTAATTCAACCAACCCTTTGGGGATGTGATTGGTATCCAATTGGATGAATTATTTATCAAAGATATACTCCTTATTGTCCACAACTGATACTAGAGATTCACAATCAATCTTCTGACCATCATACTGGTCTGCACACTAGTTAAACCTGAGGATATCATCATCATCCTCAAATAATTTCCAATTATGAATATTGTCAGGAACTGCAGTCCTACTTTTTATTTCAACCACAGACATGCCAGTAAGAGTAGCATCATTATTTTTTAGGACAACATTCACCAAGAAATTTGCCATTATGTTATTGGATCTCTCTATCCATAGGATATTGAAGGCATCAAAGCATTCTATCCTATCCCAAATAGCATAGTTGTACAATTTTAATCTATCATCTTTAGTAGCATAATGTTCCCTAATCTGAGATATAATTAATTGGGAATCCCCATGAACTTTTAAACATTTAAAACCATGCTTGATAGAAATATCCATTCCCAAGATTAAGGCTTCATACTCAGTAGTATTGTTCGTGCATTGAAAACTTAGCAGGAAAGAGTACTTGAAAGTGATTCCTGATGGGGAAATAAATAAAATTCCTGCTCTAGATCCTTCCTTTGAGCACCCTCCATCAAAATACATTTTCCATAGTCCATTTTGTTGCAAAAACAATTCATCCACAATTGGGTCAGTGTTTTTTAATTGGGGCTTAATTTCTTCCATAATAAAATTCTCCATATCAACTTTTATGCAGTAGTTTAATTGCTCAAGTGGAACCACCTCCACCATAACATATGATCGGGGTTATTTGTACAACTTGACCTCATGTCCATTTAAAGGGATAGTGGCATAGGAAAAATCTAATTGCATTTTTACACCTACTGATACTGCCCATTGCCTTGATAGAAGCATACCATAACATGGTTTAGTGTCCACTACCACTATATCCATTCTGTAAGTCACCTCAGGGAAAGTAACAATTTTCACCTCAATATCTTTCAATGTCCCTACCACTGGAACTTCCCTGTTGTCCATGGCATAATAACTTCTAGTATATGTAGTGACCTAGAGACCCAATTCCTTCATGACATGATAAGACATCACATTTGCTACAGCTCCAAAGTCAATCATGTAGTTTTTCACCAAGAAACTATTTACCATTAAGGTAACATAGAATGGGTCAACAGATAATGGTTCTTGGGTGATTATGTTTCCAATGCATATATTGGAAAATTATTTGCCCTTTTCTTTTCCTTTATCTTGTGGACAATATATTCTACCATCACTTGGTGTTAGAGGTATTTTCTCTTGGTTTGGAATAGGTACATGATCTATCTCTCTTAGAAGTGCTAGAGCAGCTTCTTTATGTTCTTTTATTTTCAACATTTCCGTGAGTGGTACTGAGACTTTCATTTGGGTCAAAGCATGTTTCATGTCAAAAAGAGGCAGTTCAGAAGGCACATCACTCATCTTTCTCACCTACTTAGATTTATCATGGGGTATTAATTCTTGTTTTGCTTCTTCATCTCCAACATGATTAGAAGAGGATCCTGCTTATTTTTTGTACTTATTATTTTTACTTTCCTTGACATGAGAATCCTCAATAACTTGAGGTGGATCTTTCCTGACATAAAAAGGGGAAAACTTACCTTGAGTGGGTTGTGTTAGAATGAATTTAGAATAATTGAGAGGGGAGGGGTGAATCAGTTATCCTTAGGTCTAGATGTAGCAAATAAAAATTTTTGTATTTCAGATCTACTCGGCAGCAGTAGCATATGTCAACAACTCAATCATGCAGTTTACTGTCTAATGTAATTAGCTTGTAGAAACATAACAACAAAACAACCATAAGCATTCACACAATTTGACACAAGTATTTAATGTGGAAACCCAATATGGGAAAAACCACCAGTAACATGATACCAATTTTCACTCTTCTGAAGTGATCTCTGTGAGGAGCCAACCTTGTTAAAGGTTACAATAACACACTATTAGGTGTGACTTGGTTAAAGGATTTACTCACCCTGTCAGAAGTGGCCTTGTTAGAGGACTTAGAACATTCCACCTAAATGTCACCTTGTTAGAGGATTTATACAAATGACTGTTAGGTCAACCTTGTTAAAGGATTTTAACTGATACAATGGTTAGAAAGTAATCAACAGTTGTGATCTAATACATACAACTTACTTTGCAAATTTAGATCCAATTAAAGCTCTTATGCTAACTTACTAGATGGCCTACATTGTCATTTCAATCTTCTGATCTACTTGGAAATCTGTCAAGCAATCACACATGCAACTCTCTGCTTCTATATTCATCCTTCTCTGCTAGGTCATGCCAAATAGCAAGTCAACTATGCAATCCTCTTGCATACACACATCCACTTCCACACTTAATGAATAACCCCCTGAGGTTATCATATACCTCTCTATCTAGGTCAGATAAAACTTTGCCGCTTAATCAAGATTGTAGATCTTAGGCTAGGTCAGATCCAATAGATCATTCCATCATTTCATTACATTTACTTCTCCAAAGTAGTCTCTAATTAAATCTTGAAACCATGCATTAATTATGGTTACCCATACATTAAATGACATGGATCAATCTT
>MU227649.1:10490101-10518721 GCA_018584345.1 Thuja plicata
ACCCATACATTAAATGACATGGATCAATCTTTAATTAACATTACATATCCTAATAAAATTAACTAAGTCAGCCAGAGATCTCAAATCTCATCATTAATCCAATTACTGTAAGTCGGCCAACATCACTATTTTCACTCGGCAATTTCATTGGTGCTCGACACTGAACAAACTTGCTCGTCATAGACAACTTTGCTCTACACAAACAAATTTTCTTGGCACAAGTAACTTTGCTCTGCACAAGCCAAACTTGCTCGACACAAAAAAGCCAGAAAATTTTTCTTTGAAAGATAAACAACTAATTACTTTGCTAGAGTGCCAACTGATCAAGTACCCTTTTATTTGCCTTAACTCAACCACTCACTTGGTCTTCTTGTTAAATCTTCTTCATCAACAATAGATATGGTACTCAAACAGATAACAATAGTCTCACCAGTTAAGGTTTGACATTAATGACAAAATAATAATTGCTTGCAATGTCACTTTCCAACAATCTCCCTCTTTGGCATTGATGGCAACAAAAAATATCAAAATAGTGATTTAAGAAGCATAGTTACCATACAATCCAAAAGTCACCTATGTTCCTTGATATGAACAAATCTTCGTTAATGTCTTTAGCTTCATTCTGATTCTCATCTGTAAAACATTTCTCCCTCTGTGTCTGTAATCACACTGTAATCATCTGTGTCTAATCATTTTTAGACTCCCTCTAAGTAGATAATCACTTCAATGTTTTCAATAGTAACTTCTGCCTCTTTATAGTTCTTCCTTTATGTAATCTCTCCCTGTTGGTAATCTCAGACAATCTTAGGCAATCTCTCCCTCTTTGACAACAATGCCAAAGACATCGAAATATTTATCATGTAGATCTTCAGTATCATGCTGATCCTATCATCTTGATTATGACTGATTTTCTTTTCTGTCCTTGTCCAACTTCACAACTTTAGTCAGCATCCTAAAGTGTGAGTTACTATGCATCAATGTGTCAAGTAATCTGAATGTAATATTTGATGCAATAGTACTATACAAAACATAATTAGCCTTAGTTAGAGGAATCACCCCCATTTTACCTCACAAATACTCATGAGCATCCTTGGGTAGTGCCTTTGTGAATATGTCTGCTAATTGTTCTTTAGTGTTCACATAATCCAATCTCACTTCTTTATTCTGAACTAGCTCTCTCAAGTAATGATACATGATAGCTATGTGCTTTGTCTTTGAGTGCATAATAGGGTTTTTAGAAATATTAATGGCACTCATGTTATCACAATATATGACAACTGGATCAGTGATTTCTTCCTTCATACCTTTCAGTAGTATCTTCAACCACACAATGTTAGAACAGTTGACTACTGCTACCACATACTTGGCTTCAGCTGTAGATTGTGAGGTGCAGTTCTGTTTCTTGCTTGTCCATGAGATCAATCTTTTACCTAAAAGAAATGCTCCACCAATAGTGCTTTTCCTGTCATCAACATTTCTATCCCAATGAGAGTCAGTGTAAACTTTGAGTTCAAACTTGTCATTCTTCTTGTAGTATAGACCATAGTCATCAGTTCCTTCCAAATATCTTAGAATCCTTTTTACTACCATCATGTGAGTTTCCTTGGGGTTAGCAGAAAACCTTGCAAAAATTCCAATAGCTAGGGCAATGTCAGGTCTATTGTGTACAACATACTGTAGTTTTCCAATCATTGATCTATAGAGTGTTTGATTCACTTCTTTTGTGTCATCATCTTTTGTCAGCTTCCGTCCAGTAGCCATGGGTGTACTCACTGGTTTGGACTCTTCCATTCCAAAATTTTTCAGTATCTCCTTGATATATTTGGATTGAGTGATATAGATACCATTCTTCATTTGATAAATTTGTAAGCCAACAAAGAATTTTATCTCACCAAACATAGACATCTCAAATTTAGTTTGCAACTCTGTTGCAAATTTCTGGCATAACACATCTTGTCCACTAAATATGATGTCATCTACAAAAATTTCAGCTAATAATGTACCTTTTCTTTTCTCTATCTTCAAGTATAGGTTGTTGTTGTCATTGGTTCTTGCAAATCCAATCTTGATCAGATAATTGTGCAATCTCTCATACCATGCTCTCAGTGCTTGCTTCAGTCCATATAGTGCTTTGTGCAATCAGCAAACCATATTCCTTTTTTTTGGGTCAACAAAACCATCAGCTTGCTCAATATCCACTTCTTCTTCCAAGATACCATTGAGAAATGCAGATTTCACATCCATCTGATAAACTTTGAATCCTTTATAGGCTGCATATGCAAGTAAGGTTTTAAATCCTTCCAATATTGCAACTGGGGTGAATGTTTCACCATAGTCAATTCCTTCCTCCTATTATAATCTTCCTCATCCAGATATATGAATGATCTATAGCTTTCAGGCTCTTGTGTACTTTCAGCTTCATTCCTTTCTGTAAACTCATCAATTCTGACATTTGCAGTTTCCACAACTTTGTTAGTATTAGAATTCAAACATTTGTATGCTTTGATTTTCATTGAATAACCAAGGAATATAACTTCTTCACCTTTAGCATCAAGTTTTCCATTTATTTTGTCCTTTAGTATAAAAAATTTGCTTCCAAATACTTTAAAGTACTTTACACTAGGTGCATAACCATACCACAGTTCATAAGGTGTAGCATTTGCACCTTTCTTGACTTGTACTCTATTTAAAGTATAGACTACAGTACTTACAACTTCTTTCTAGTATTTCTGTGTAGCATTATTCTCCATCATTAGTGTTCTTGCACAGTCCATGATAGATCTATTCCTGCGTTCATCAATACCATTTTGTGGAGGTGTCCTGGCTGCGGACATCTGTCTCTTTATGCCTCGATAATTGCAGAACCTGTTGAACTCATTAGAAATAAAATCTCCACCTCTGTCAGATCTTAAGCATTTCAAACTTTTGCTTGTTTCCTTTTCAACTTTAGCTAAGTACCATTTAAATAACTGGAATGCATCAGCTTTTTCTTTGAGAAACATTACAATCATCATCCTTGAATAATCATCAACAAATAGAATAAAGTATCTAGCACCATAGTAGCTTCTTTCTCCAATGGGACCACAGAGATCAGTATGGACTAATTCTAGAATTTCCTCTGAAATATGTGTTTTAGTCTTGAAACTAGACTTAGTCATCTTTCCTAGTTGAAATTGTTTGCACAATGCATTCTCAGGTTTCTTTAACTTAGGTAGCCCTCTAACCTTTGTCAATTTACTTATGCTTACCAAGTTATCAAAGTTTACATGACACAGCCTCTTATTCCATAACCAAACATCATTGTACTGTACAAACAAACATGTTTCTATAGATAAATCCAGATAGAATAAGTTACCTTTAGTCTGATCACCACTTCCAACTAGTTCTCTAGTAGAGTCATAGATCTTTACTTTTCTGTGATGGAACTCAACTCTGTAACTAGAAGTGTTCAGCTGTGCAACACTCAGAAAATTGTAATTAAGATCATCTACCCAATACACATCATCACATCTAATTTTTTTAGTCAATTTAATCAATCCTTTACCTTTGATAAGACATGGTGCATCATTACCAAATTTTACATATCCTCCTTTGCATTGGTTTAGGGTTTCAAACTTATTCTTGTCACCAGTCATATGATGGGAGAAACCACTATCAATGATCCAATGATCACTTTTGCTTTTATAATAAATTAATGCAATTTTCTCATCATCATCAGAATCTTCTTTCATTGCAACATAAACAACTTCTATATCATTGTCATCAGAATTGTCAGTATCATTGTCAGAAGTTTCTTCAGCAATATATCAAGATTTCTTACCTTTGTCTTTGTAATCCTTATATTTCTTGAAGTCTCGGTCATCCTTTCTGTCTTTGTATTCCTTGTATTTGTTGTCCCTTCTTTCATCTTTTTCATTCTTATCAGGACATCTAGCAGCTATATGACCAACTTTATTGCATGAAAAATAAATGATAGGAAGTTTACCTCTGTATTTTCCTTTTCCTCTAGATAGCCTTTTTGCCATAAGTGCTTCAAGTTCTTCAAGATCATCATTAGTAGTCTCACTATCACTGTTCACATGTTTCTTTCCTTTCTTATATTTATTGAGAACCAGCTATGATCTAAAAGCAGAATCAATACCTTGTGGATTGTAGTTATCATAATTTGACATTTCAAATGCAATGAGTCTGCCTATCAAATTTTCTAGATTTAGGTTATTGTTAGGAGTACATCTCAGTTCTTGAACCACAGAAACTCTAATAGAATATACAAGAAGTAAAGTTCTTAGTACCTTTCTCATAATAGTGTTCTCATCTATTGTTCCATTAGCTCCTCTAATGGCATTTACAACTTCTTTTACCCTACCATAATACTGATTAACATTTTCACCTTCTTGCATTTTCATCTCATCAAACTTACCTCTTAGACTTTCTGATTTAGCTCTCAGCACATTTGTGTCTCCACCATAGACAGTTGCAATTTTATCCCACATCTACTTTGCATTTGTGCAACTCTTTATATCATCAAACTCTGAATAGCTCAACGAGGATGCAATCTCCAACATTGCTTGATTGTGCTCTTGCTTTTCTCTTAGTTGTGCAGCTATGAGAGGAGTAGTAGGTGATACATAGTCATTTTCAATTAGTCACTTAGCATCATCTCCAATACCAGCCAGATGCAGTTTCATCAAACTCTACCATGTAGGGAAGTTATCTTTGTTAAGCTTCAGAACCTCCTTCTTATGCATCTTGATATTTTCACTCCAAGTACCTTCAAACTGTTTTCAGGAGACCAAAGCTCCGATACCAATTGTTAGAATGAATTTAGAATAACTGAGAGGGGAGGGGTGAATCAATTATCCTTAGGTCTATATGTAGCAAATAAAACTTTCTGTATTTCAGATCTACTCAGCAGCAGTAGCATATGTCAACAACTCAATCATGCAGTTTACTGTCTAATGTAATTAGCTTGTAGAAACATAACAACAAAATAGCCTTAAGCATTCACACAAGTTGACACAAGTATTTAACATGGAAACCCAATATGGGAAAAACCACCAATAACATGCTACCAAGTTTCACTCTTGTGAAGTGAGCTCTGTGAGGAGCCAACCCTATTAAAGGTTACAATAATACACTATTAGGTGTGACATGGTTAAAGGATTTAATCACCCTGTCAAGAGTGGCCTTGTTAGAGGACTTAGAACATTCCACCTGAATGTCACCTTGTTAGAGGATTTATACAAAGGACTGTTAGGTGAACCTTGTTAAAGGATTTTAACTAATACGATGGTTAGAAAGTAATCAACAGTTGTGATCTAATACATACAACTTACTTTGCAAATTCAGATCCAATTACAGCTCTGATGCTAACTTACTGGATGGCCTGCATTATCATTTCAATCTTTTGATCTACTTCTGTATTCAGCCTTCTCTGCTAGGTCATGCCAAATAGTAAATCAACTATGCAATCCTCTTGCATACACACATCCACTTCCACACTTAATGAATAACCCCCTGAGGTTATCATATACCTCTTTGTCTAGGTCAGATAAATATTTTCCGCTTAATCAAGATCGTAGATCTTAGGTTAGGTTAGATCAAACATATCATTCCATCATTTCATTACATTTACTTCTCCAAAGTAGTCTCTAATTAAATCTTGAAACCATGCATTAATTATGGTTACCCATACATTAAATGATGTGGATCAATCTTTAATTAACATTACATATCCCAATAAAATTAGCTAAGTCGGCCAGAGATCTCAAATCTCATCATTAATCCAATTACTGTAAGTCGGCCAACATCACTATTTTCACTCAGAAATTTCACTGGTGCTCAACACTGAACAAAATTTCTCATCACAAACAACTTCGCTTGACACAAACAACTTTTCTCGACACAAGCAACTTCGCTCGACACAAGCCAAACTTGCACGGCACAAAACAACCAGAAAAACTATCTTTGAAAGATAAATAACTAATTACTTTGCCAGAGTGCCAACTGATCAAGTACCCTTTTATTTGCCTTAACTCAACCATTCACTTGGTCTTCTTGTTAAATCTTCTTCATCAACAATAGATATGGTAATAAAATAGATAACAATAGTCTCACTAGTTAAGGTTTGACATCAATGACAAAATAACAATTGCTTGCAATGTCACTTTCCAACAGGTTGTATTGTTCTATTTCTCAGGTTGTATGCATTTGTTGCTTGATTAATTGCTGGAACAGTCAAAGACATCTTTTCTTCATCCATAGGAGTTTTGAAATGAGAATGCGAGTTATCACTTCCCACTGTATTTATAGTTGCTTGTGAAATACTATCAATATGATCACTTTGATAGGATGGATTCTGTAATTGACTTTCAAAACAAGAATTATCTTCTGTACATAAATTATCAGAAGGTAATGCAATATCAGAAAACCATGGATATGGTTTCTTTACTGTGAGCATGTTGATAGCAGGGCCCTCTTGGTCTCTTTCTCCTGGCTGATCAAACAGAGCCTGGGCTACTACACATTGATAGGAATAGTGTGACATATTGTAAGCATCACACTAGGGAGTGTTCTCAACATAGTTGGCACTATTCCTTTTTAGGGGATCTGGGGTTTTCTTGGCCTTTGGGTTATCTTGTCCATCAGGGACCAGTTTACCATTACTCCAATTTGTCTTATAAGGGTAATCTCTCAGGTTTGGCTTTTTTTCAAATCTTTGGTTGGTGTACTTATTATCACGGTATCCTCCTCTATCATTTTTATCCATTTTGGCAGCAAGGTCTTTGACAACACTCACCAATTTATCCACTGTATTATCTTCTTTGACATTTTTATTGGCTAACCCCTTTTCCTTGCAAATTTTATTGTCTTCCCTCTTCCCCAATTTCTCTGATGCTCTCCTATTACTCTCAATGTCAATTTCTATTTTATAAGCATCCCTTAAGGTTGTAGGGTTTTTATCTCTGAGTAGATAGGACATTTTTCCATCAGCAACTTTGATATAAGTGGTCAGGCATACTTCTTCATCCAACCTTAAGACTTGGAAAATTTTATTCATGGCCTTCTGAAATCTACTATTAAAATCAACCATACTTTCATTTGGGAAATTTTTAATGTTATTGAATTCATTTAACATGCATCCAAAATTTACATGTTCTCTATACAGTTCCCTTAAAGAATTTACAAATTCATCCCAGGCAGTAATACTATCATTTGGTAAACTTCTGAACCAATCCCTAACATCTTCTATTAATGATTGAACAAAAAGATTCATAATAACATCCTCACTTTCAATCTCAAAGTCAGTTATCTTGTCACTAAAATATTTTAGATGCTCTTCACAAGTAACAACATTATTTCTAGTGAACTTAGGGATTTTATCTCTTACCTCATTGGGGATCACATTAGCGTGACCAGGAATGCCTTAAAAAAAGAGAGCTCTGTATCTGCTCATGTGGACAGGCCTTCTATGGAAATTTACAAGTTCATTATTACCACTTGGTCTAGTAGCTCCTTCTCAATGTTGAATGGGTGGGGGAACACTTTGCTTAAGGTTGGTAGCTTGAATTCTTGGGCCAGGACCACTGGGCTGAGCACTTGCATTTGAGGTAGAGTTCTTAACATTTAAATTTAAACTAAAAGATTGCACCTTAGGATCATTCCCTTGATTGATTGAGATTGGGCTAGTAGATTACTTTTATGGCTGTGTTCCATGATTAACGGGCATAGAGCTACTTGCAGAAGTGTTAGTAGTAGTATGTAGGAAAGCTATTTTCATTCTCATGTCTGCTGCAACAGCTTCTAATTCTAACTTCTCTAGTTGCTTGGCCAAGTCCTCTTTGGCTTTCCTAGCTTGTTCCAGCTCAAGATCAACTTGGGATGCTCCTATAAGGATGGTAAATTTTTTCTTAGGCTCCTCTATGATCACACTGACAACCTTTTGCTTACCTTTGTCAGGGGCATCCTTAGTAGTCATTTTAAGTTTTGCATTTTGCTCAATCTCATATGGGAAAAATTGCCTGATGACAGGTCCTTCCATCTCAAATTCATCCTTGTCAGGATTTGGGACTTTATTTGGGATTTTTTTCCTCAAGTCATCAAGGTTGCCAAACAATTCTGGATTCAAACCTTTAACTTCTTGACTTAGGCTCTTAGCCTTAAGGTCATTCCTTCTAGTCTCAGCTAAGAGATCTTCCCTTTCCAATAGTAATTCATATATCTTCTGTCCATATTTCTCCTCTGCTCTAGCTATTTCTTTCTCTTGTTCTTTCTTTTTCCTTCTTAAGACCATAATTTCATCTTGCAATTTATCAGATTCATATGAAGTGGTTTCAGCGGCAGAGGTCTCTTTTGGTGGAGCAAGATTTTCTTCTATAGGAAAGAAACCTATATCAGTATTTTCTCCATCCTTGAAGGGATCAAAATTAGCATTAGATCTATAAGTATCAACTAGTCCCATGGGTCCTGCATCTTCAGATGAAGATCAATTTCTTTCTGGAACATGAGTTTCCACCCTTCCTTTAGAGGCATGGTGGGAATCATGCTTCGATCTCCCTCTCTTGGACCAGTATTTCCTTTGTGGTGTATGAAGTTCCTATCCAAAATCCTTTTCAGGATTTACTTTGAAGTATGATCTGGTATTTCTTTGTTGACTCATCTTACAGAACAAACAAATATTTCAATATGTTTAATGTGCAACACTGGAGTACACAGAGGTTAGAGTCGCCACTTCTTTTTAGAGGACAAATATATATAAATATTAAGTATATTGTCCTGATTCAGGTTTTCCCTTTTAGAATAAGTTAAAATTAAACTTAGAGAACAAGATTTCTCGCTAATTCCTCACCTGGAAATCTTAATAAAATGTTCCTTAACTATTCATATTACTACAAACCAACTCTGCAACTTTCCTTGAGAAAGACACACTGTATTAAACCAACAATTTTACAATCTCCAATCATTCTATCTGAGACAAGATTCGTATCATTTTTATGATAAAATTTTTTGAATAGTGTGCAATAATAGACAAATAGAATAGAATTTCCTTTAGGACTATGAGGAAAAACAAACTAATTCTCAATATTGCAAGGAAAAACTCTTTCATGAACATGACTCTCAGGATATCACAATACTCCCTAGTAGAGTCACCAATCTGTTAGCTCTTTTTCTTGTAGAATTTGTATGTAGAAGTAAATGCTTACTTGACTCTTCAATTCCCAATCTATATTCTCACAGGGAAAAGGATAATTAACAAGGATGAAATATCCTTCTACACTTTAGGGTCCACAAACCTAGGTGGGTGTACCTTCAATAGACTACTATTTTTTAGTAAATTTGATAGTGGATTAAGGATTCATGATCCTTCTTCTTTTTAAGCCAATTGGCTTAGGAAGGTTAAACTATTGTTTCTCTCTTTAAGGAATCACTAAGATGAACTATATTTCATACAATTATCTAGACATGTACTTGAAATAATAGAAATATAAAGATTGATTAATATTTGATTGATGATAACAACCATTCATCAGAAATTGACCAGTGCCTAATCCTGAGCCATAGTGTCAGAATGAAATATACATACACCAGACATCATCAATGGAAATACAAATAAAACCTTAGATATAATGCCTTACAAACTCTCTTCTCATTCTCACACCCTTGTATCAAATTCTTGCATAAACCCTAACTCTCTGGAACTATTTGCAAGATTTAGACCTTCCTTGAAAGCAACTTACAAACAGTAACATAGCTACCTTATAACTAGTATATTAAAGATGCCTTACAAATAAAACATACAAGAGATAAAATGTAAATGCAAAAAGACATCATTGGTATCAAAATGGAGATTCCACTATATTTTATTCATAAAAACTTGATTTCAGTACATTCAAACTTATTCCAAACTGAAGCTTAGACACCATTTAGAAGTCTGCCTCTTAGTCTTATTTTTACCATCCTTTACAATATAATACAACTTTCTATTTATAGATAGCCTTAGTCATTTGTAATCCTTTTAGAAAATAAGGATGCAACAAGCTTTAGATGACTAAGCTATAGGATAAAATTTACACCTCTTAGATAGGACAAAATATCAAGCAGAGAGAATAACCATTCTTTGTTACAAGTTACATAGTCTTTTGTCTAATGACCACCTGAATGCTTGCAACTACTTTGAATTTGTTAGGTCTTCATCATTTGGAATTTGTTGTCTTCACTAATACATAATCTTGTACTTGCCTTTATTCAAACTACTAAGCATCGCTGGTGCTCGCTGTTACTCCTACATTACTACTTTCTGTTACTAGAGTAACTATACCATATTTTCTTACCCAGGTGGTAAACACCTCATCATTTGACCAACTAAAGTTGAGAACCTCATCTTTTTGTCTTTTGAACTCCTCCTAATCAATATTGGCCTTCTCAATCTTTGATTCCCAAGATTCAAAAAATGCCCTGGCCTTGTTGAGAATGTCAATGGTTAATACAAACCAACCTGTGTTTTCCAATGTGATAATTATGTTTGTCCTATTGGTTAATGTTTCATTCAAATGCCTTAGCCACAGGGCTTAATTTTTTATGTCTCCATCTTTTTTGAACATTTTAGGAAACATATCATACCTATCTCTAGAAAATTCTCCTCTCAAGGTCTCTATCTTTTTGATGACCGCATTTTTCTTGATGTCCAGGTCAGTCATCAATTTAAGGCATTTGTAAGTCCTTGTCAAGATGATATCAATATTATTCTGCTCCTTTGAGGTGGAATAGAATGACTTTACATGGGGTTTCTTCCCTTTCCAGCTGTCAATTATCAAGCCTCAATGCTCTTTACCTTCATCATGCTTGTTTATTATGCTGACAATCTTCTTTCCCATCAAATAAAGATTAGCGAGATTGACCTCACTAGCACACCTCTTGAGGTTAAATTATATCTTATCAGAATGCCTTTGCTTCACCAATTCTTCAGCTTCTTTATATGCGGGGGATTCCTCAAGATCCTTTTTGTCTTCTTCTTCCAACCTTGATCTTTCAGTGACCAACCTATTCTTTTCAGCCTCTAACTCTACTTTCTTAGCATCAATGATCGCTTGGGTAGTAGGGCTTACTAGTGCATGGGATGAGGGGTAAGTCATGAATGGGCTAGATGATGAGGGCGAGTGAGGTTATTGAGAAATCATCACCTAGGGCATTATTTGTACTGTCTGCCTCCCCTCCAGAAATGCTATTCTGTTATCCTTCTGTAGGGATTTAACCCTTTCATCATTGTATGCTTTTAAATCAAATTCATATTTTTATTCAGGCTATTATAAGCCTCTTTATCCTTTTTAGCCACCCTCAGGCTCAGATTAGCCATTTGAAGGACAAGGTTAGCTGCCTCAGTACTTGAGGTATCAGAAAATCTTTTAACAATGAGGCTTCCTGCATCCTCAATTTGATCATCTTCTTTCACTCTTCTTTTTTCCTTCTTCTTCAAGGCCTAGATTGCTAGGGTTGCATGATTATCACTAAACTAGGCACCAATTGATGTTCCAATAGTGCTCAATGGTTTTGCCTCCTTTCTAACAACATCAAAAACTACTGCATCAACCAAGTCCCACTGAGGTAGGATAAGGACTCCCTGTTGCTTGACCAATTCTCTACCCTCTTCTGGGGTGATTTTGTCAAATTTAGACATTAGCTCCTGTTTGACCTCTTTTTCTATATCATCTTTGGCATGATTTGGTTGAGCTTCCTGCAAACTTTGGCACTTATTTTTGAAATCATCAATGTGAGTTCTCCATAAAAATTGAATGAAGGCCTTAGTTTTCACAAATTTTTCATCTGACAAGAACTCCTCACTGGCCTACTTAGTTACATGATCTAGTTCTTTACCTATGAATTTTGCCACTATGAGATCATCAGTTGTATGCTTAGGTGCCTCTGGCACTCCTTGTAATTCTTGGGCAGTATCAAAAAATTTGCAAGTGTTCCTCAATTGAACCAATTGCTTAGCAATGGCTTGGTCATCCAAATGTATAGGGGATTGGGAGGGAGAGTACAACTCACTATCTTGCTCTTTTCCCTCCACCTTTTGTTTCTTGGGAGAGGGAATCTCTTGGGCACTAGTATTTTCTAGCCTCTTTCCTTTATGTTTAGAATATTTATCAACTTTGGGCATGTTAGTAGTGTACCCTCTCCTCTTGTACACCACATAATTCCTTGGTGGGACTACTCTTCCTTGTGAAAGTTTTCTCAAGATGGCATGAGCCTTTTCTGGCTCAGCTTCCATTATCCTATGTTTCTTCTCACTAAGGGTTTGCATGATTCCCTTGAATAAAGTCATTAGGGACTCAATCTTCTTGGCCCAAGGGAAAAATTCCTTCAAAGGATCATAAGACTTATCAAATTGTGTACAAAGTCCAAAGACTTCTTGTACACTAGACATTTCTCTTTCCTGGCCTCCTGGTCACCTAGAGAAAAGACATTTCTAATAATATCCTCAGGGAAATTAAACTGGTGCTCTAATGTTAAGCACTTGATTCTTTTTCTAAACATGCCCATTATAAAATATTAATTGTCTGCACACCTGGATATAGATGTTGCTAAGTGGTAAGGTTCAAAATACATATCAAACTGTGGCCACCCACCCTTTATTATGATAAAATGATGGGCTGTTGTGAGAGTAGGGAAAATGTTTCCCTTCATTTTGCATGTTAGGGATTCCTCTTGTAAACCACCCAATTGTCTCAAAACCTCTACAATTCCAATCTTTAAAGGCACTCTGTAGGACAAAACATTGGGGGTTCCCCTAAATCCATAAACACTTATCACTGTAGAAATAGGGTATAAAATCAAATCTCCCCAATTGTGGGAAATTTTTAACTTTGGGGAAAACTCCATGGGTCTTAGCAACCTCATCATGTCTGTATGGATCCTGGAATTCTATTTGCACAACAATAACCTAAGCCTAGTGGAAAAAACCCTGTCAAAGTATACATAACTGGCTTCTTTTCTATCCCATGATAGATTAGCTCTCCACATCTGAACAGGCAAATCCTCATCACCTTGGAACTTAGTTAGGTCCATCTCTTCCTCAAAGAAGTTAGCATTATTGAATAAAAAAATGTGCATCATAAGGGAATAGCATCCCATTGGCTTAAGTATGTTTCTATCTTGGATACCTGCCAAACCTTCATGCATTTGTGGGGCAATGTAAGAGGCATAGTCAAAAAATACTGATAGGTAGGGATGTAGAATCTAAACCACCATGAGGATTATATGGATAGGCATTATTGTCTCTTCATCTTCTCCTAGGACTTGGCATATGGCACTACACATTTTCTTGGCCTTGCCATTAAAATAACCCAATTTAAATGGTTCTGGTGATTTAGGCCCTACTACAATCAAGTCCCCTATCTTGTGAAAGTATCCTTTCAAGGCCTCATTTTTTTAATACTCCCTCTAGGTTTGGTATACTTCCTCAAAATATTCAAAGTCAATATCATCCATTTGTATTGAAGTGTCACTCAACTTGAAAATTCTTTGGTTTTCATCGACTGAGATGGTCAACAACACATTTCCCTGTGTATCCCTAACAACCCTAGATACTTTTTCATAAGTATTGGCTATCAAGGTAAATAAATTTGTATCCACGAAAACCCTGGGTACTATCAACTTTTCCACATCCAAGTCCCATATGTTACAATCTAGGGTAGGAGCATTTATTTGGCTGTATGCAGTTCTAAACAGAGTTAGACCATTTAGACTGGTTTTAACATCTTTGGCCCGCCTACCCGAGACATACAAACCTTCTCCTTTTTTGAAACGGGGATGTGATGGAACTATTATCTTGATCTGGGTTGCATCACCTGTGGATCCTTTTAATTGTTGTAGAAGATCCTCCCTAACATTAATTTTTTGATAATATACCTCTCCTGAAAGTTCAATCCTAGGGACCATTGTGAACCTAAGGCTTTTTTGCTGAGATGAAATTTAGATTTTGAAACGATAATTCTAAAAGCCTTTTGAATTGCAAATCTTACTAGGAACCTGAATTTTTCTGAATTAGAGAAGACTTACCCATTCTTCAATTCTATCGTGAGGAGCTGAATATCTCCGCAATTCTGTTCTTTTCTTGAGTAAATTTGGTAAATTATTGCAGCTTCAAGTCAAATTAACCAGTCTTACGGCTTCAATCAAATCAGTCATTCATATTGAATTTGACTGGAGTGGCCCTTACATTCTGCAATCAATTTTCCTACTTCAAACTCGCGGCTTAACAACTCACTAGAACTTATTTTAATAACTTTGAATTTAGGTCGTAGATCTTAAACAACATCTGTTTCATCTGACGGTTCTCTTCTTTTCCCAGAAACAACTATTCACCTAGGACACGTGTCGGCACCACTTAATCGCTTGTCCATTAGATTTTTTTCACTTTACCTCTAAGTGATTAAGTGAACCATCTGATCTTTTTACACTTGGACCCTCATTAACATAACTTCCACGCTATACTGGACCCACCTTTTATGCCACGTGTCGCTCAGACTTAATCACTTACCCATGAGATCTTGATCGGTTTTCCTTCTAAGGGATTAAGTCAGCCATTGATTCTTTCTGACATGCCATGCCTTTAACACAATAACTAAATTGTATAGGACCCTTACGATCTTAGCCGGACCCACCTAGGATAGATGGCATCACGACTTAATTACTTAAGTGATAGATGTTGATCAACTTTTCCTTAAGTCATCAAGTGAGCCATCAGATCTTTTTACACTTCTCCAAACTTTATCCTGTGACCAGATTCACCTTTAGTGGACTATACATCATCATCTTGACATGCATCAGCACTACTTAATGGCTTCAAAATTAGATCTTGATTACTTTGAATTTAAGCCATTAAGTCGACCGTTGGTTGAAAAACAAGTTAACTGTACTTTAATCATTGCTAGCTATAAATATTTGGGTCCACTAACTGCCAGATGCCAACACCACTTATTGGCTTAACTGACAGATGTTGAGCATCTTGGAGATAAGAAATTAAGCCCACCATTAGATCTTTTTCAAATTTAGTCACCTTTATGCTGTGTGTGACAGGACCCACATTGCTTCCAAGGACACGCGTCGCTCAGACTTAATCGCTTAAGTGATAGATGTCTTGCATCTTGGGGATTAAGCCATTAAGTGATCCGTCAGATCAAAATAGAAATGCCCAGAATATAATGAATTTAATTAAAACCTCAGCAGACTTTGGACTTTGGGAATAATGTGAGACCCCAGTGTTAGGATTGACAACTTTAATACACATGACTGCTTTTAAAATGAACCCATTCGAGACATGACTTAAGTGAAAAAGGTAACATAAAATTAAAAGAAATTTCAATGCTTAGGGTTTTTATGACCAAAATTACACTAGGAGACATGAAACAAGGGTTTTTTCAACATTTTCAACTAGGTCAAGGGTTAGAACATAATTTGCAGTGGCATGAGAATAATTTTTAACCATGATTTTAAACACTTGGATAACATGAATGACATGGGACCTTAAAATTTTATAAGGCACACCCTAAATAGGAAATAGAACCAACATCCTCAAGGACTTTGGTTAATCCCAAGGACTAGGTTACTATTGATCCGACAGTTTAAGGTTTAAAACTATGGTTGATTCCGACAATGGGGTTAAATTCTGAGACCAAAAGGATGTAAAATAGGACCTAGGAGATGAAGTGAATTTGTGATTGGATGAGAATAGAGGAGGATTATTAGAAATTATATCATTATACCTTTATTTTACACAATTTGAGAAGAGAGAAGGACTCAAATTAGAATTAGGTATGCATTAAGTGCATTTATGAAGTCCTATAATGCAAACACACTAAGGTGGGTGCTAAAAAATCATTAAATTATAGAGCTCACAAGTGCTTGAAATTTAGGATGGTACATTTAGTTTCCAATTTAGAGGTATATGAAACTACATGCATATGCAAGCTAAAGTATAGAGAGAATCAGTAAATGAAGAAGGATATATCAAAGTCCCCAATGCGTGGATTCTGCAAGAAACTTTTAGTAACTGCAACATGCAAAACCACATGTTATTGAAAAAATAAATCACCTAGGGCTTAATAAAGAAGTTGATGAAGCTCACATGTAGCTATATGCCCCCTATTTTTTCCTTCTATTAGGAAGGTGAATAAGGGAATCATGTATACCTTGATGAACTATGAATGCAAAGTGTTGACAGATTCCTATCAAAACTATTAAAGATGGACTCAAAATATTTCAAAAGGAACTTAGATAGAAGGAATCTCAATCATGATTCCAATTCCTAAAAAAATGTGGAAATAAGAGCTTCTTAACTCAAGTTATGATCAAATGAAGGCAAAGATGTATTAATGAAGGAGAAGACTAGTTAAAGTTAATGAAAAATATCCTAAAAGTAACTAACCTAAAAGTGAGAATACAGTCAAAGAGGATGAAGGTTCTCAAGAGATAAGTAGATGATGGTGCACCCTTAAATGAGGTATGTCTCGATAGTCATTCTTTTTCTTGCTTTCTATCATTTTATCTTTCCATAATAGATGTAGAAATTGAGTCGTTGATAGAATTTGATGTTTTTTAGACTAGGAAACCCATAAATTTTATCTAGTCCCTAGAATTTGACATTGTCACAGAAATTTGACCTTGTCCCAAATAGTCAACTAATTCTACTGACAAAGTTGGCCTAGTCCCAGGTGTTTCTATTTTTTCTGATTTCTGACTTAATTTGATTGATGTATATGATGCACTGATAGCACTTTGGTGATCTATGATTTCAGGAGATGCCTATGATGCAGGAAAATAGCACCATGAAGACTATGGAATTCCTCCAAGATCAGTATAGGAGATTGAGACTATAGGATGTACAGTTACTAAGAGATGTAGGGTTGTATTGAGTATACTATCTTCCACACATTAGATTTTACCATGCCATGTTGATGGAATTGATGGAGAGGTGGGGTGAGGACACATCCATATTTCACCTACCCACGAGTGAAATGATTGTCACATTAGAGGACATATATATCAGATCCTGCGATTACCCGTCTGAGGATGGTTAGTGAGATTTTCTATAGATAAATCAAAGAAAAATATTGAGAGAGACTGGATATACAACTTAGGATGGACCATTTCTCATACACACAATAATCATATTCCACTAAGGGCACTGATACATGCTTCTAACGAGGTTCCTTTAGTTAGGAAGATATTTTTATTTATAGTTATTATTCTTGTTGCTCCTGATTGTAAGGGAATAGTGTTCTCTATGCCTTTTGTTCATGTAGTCCGGTGCATGGAGAGGAAACATGTAGTATACTCGTGGGGAGGAGTATGTTATCCCACTTATACTACAAGCTTGGGAAATTTGTGAGATAGTAGGGACAAAGCTTGATAGTGTGTACCTCACTATAGATATGGATGTTTGAGCACATCACCTATACATGAATGGTATGATTTCCATTGGATATTTATACAATTGATCCATGAGTATACAAATATCCACTGAGTTTATTATGGTAGTTTGGTATTTTTTGTACTGGAGACTGACCATAGATCAATTACAGGAAATCAATATCATCTCGAGACCCTATAAATAGATGCCATTATGGAGATATGTTGACCAACATATGAGATGCATGAAAAGGTATAAATTTATGGAGGGAAGGAAAAATTGCATAGTAGTTTCTTTCTATTTTTACTAGGTGAAACAATAGTTTGGTTTGACACAGGGTCCTCCCATACCAGTGCCATGTTATACACATGGACATATGACCATAGAGAGGTAAAGGACGATACCATGACCTAATGTAGATGATATAGAACTAAAATATATTGAGGTGGAGTAGGATATTAAGGTAGCTGACATAGTCACCAACACATGTAAGAATAGGGACTGCCTTAGACATATTAGTGTGCATGAGATCAAACCCATCTTTCCACCAGGATACCGCACAGAAGACCCTATTCCCTTCTCTAGAGGATAGAATGTGGTAGATGAAGATTAGGATGATGATGATGATGAGGATGATGATAGAGAGGATGAGAACCTAGGAGACATGACAAAGGTGGCACCCATTGTAGAGGAATATGGTATAACCAAGGACAATCCAACATAGGGGATAGATGCTACACCTTTGAGGAGATGGCGACTGAAAGCCCCATCAGAGATGCCTTCCCCAAGGGATGTTTCCTTCTATGAGTATGGAGAGAGTTGCAAGTCTATGTCCCCAGAAAAATCCTAGGGTAGAGCCCCAATTTTTCTAGCTTTTGATGATCCTAACTATCGGGAAGGAGATCCAGGTATGGAAAAATAAAAATGTTTAAAAAAAAAATCAAGTTATATATATATATATTGAATGTTATTAATGTTATATGTTTTATAGCTAGAGTGGAGGGATGTAGATTATTTATAGGTGATTTTTTGAGAGACATCACTATAGTGTCAAGGATACCTTCATCCTCTCAGGTGAGATATGAGACACAATGAGATCCTAGGTGAAACCATCATCTATTCGTATCAATGCAGGTAGAGTTACAACTTTTAATAGATGATAGAGAGTGACTCTGTAGAGCCTCCCTTGTTTCCCTTCTATGTTTGACACCTTGAAGAATGGGGAGGGGAGTTATTCTTGTATTCATGTCTATCTTGAACCCATGTGGGATGGTACCCTCAGGGTGACCTCTTGTCTACTTGATTTATGTGACCTACCTGAGACTTGAGATGAGTTGTGAGATCCTACTATGTTATGATATGACTAGTTGAGATGATATTTTTATATTATTATTGTGAGACCATACCCAACCCATCATAACACAACTGATATTTTCATACTTGGTTACCTAGATGATACATTATTCTGATACATTGGCTTGATGGACAGTGATTTTTATCTTTAGATACTATGTGATGATGTTGCATTTTGATGATGCTAGAATATAATTTTATGTGATCCTGATTGATCAATTTTTATGTTATGACTTCACTAGGAAGATCTAATTCTGAATCCTATGTTTTGGATATTATAATGTTTTGTGGTGAATTCAATGATAATTGAATTATGCTTGGGAACTAGATTCTGCAAATATTATTTTGATAGTTAAATTGTGAATGTTACAAGATGATGTGATTAAATGATTTTGAGTGTGAACATGTATATGCTTGTGGAAGATCTAATTCTACAAATAATGTGTTAATTAGTGATGAAATATATGAAAACTATTTGTCATTAGAAATGAGTTAAATGTATTAATTTTCTTACAATTTCTATACGTATGATTTATTTCTTGAGCCACTGATGCTTTGATCAAGTGTGTAGGTGGATTGACCATGGAATTAAATCGGGGAAAAAAGATGGGATTAATGTTGAAATTCTTGTTAGCCAAGGTTAACCCTAAAGAGGGAAATAACCTCATTGTAATGTTATTTGTTTTTATAAATATGGTTATGCATGTATGTAAATGTAAATTGTTCAATTTATGTAATTTCCAACTAGGCATGCCAAGTGTGTGTAAATGTGATGTGCTTTGTGGTGCCAATTGACACATGTACTGAAGACATTACATTTTTCCATTAGTATATGCAAAGAAAAACATGAGCTACACCATCAGTTTATACTACACCGACAAACAAGGCACAACACTACCTAATGCCAAGATTACTGATACTACCAAGTACAAAGCATCCCAACAAGCACTATTTAGTGTTACCTGATGAAAAAAGGGACAAGGGAACCCGATGAGTAACGAATAGTGAAACTCGATGAAACAATCAAAGAGAGGAACTTGATAGATGAAGGGAACCCGATAACAATTTCAATGAAGGAACACCAATAGACTTTCAGTTCACACCGATGATCAAGAACTAACAGTTAGTTACATCCCGCAAAAAGTGGATCTAACTTTCCACAACAGATAAATGACTGAAGTTTTATATTTAGCTTCTTGATTTGTTTTAAATCCATTATGTGTGGAGAAGGAAATGTAATCATTATTGTTTTTATCAGTATAACTATTTTAAAACATGCAAACTAAAGGATCAAGGTCAAGTTGTATACCTTGGATCAGGAGTTAACATTGTAATGTGTGATTCTAGAAAAGGTCAAATACTTATATAAATAGATGCTCAATCAATTGTGAACATGTTGTTCGATGATGATTGTAGCCACTGAGAGCATCTAAGGATCAAACAAGAGAATTCATGCAATAACATAGACAAAGATCAAATCAATTGTCAATAACAATACATAGGCTACCGACGAGCAAGAAAAGGTATTAATCCATCACTATAGGTGATATTCATATTTTGTGAGCTTTAAAGGATCTGTAATAAAAAATTGTAGATTGCATACTATCAGGTCAAACATATTGTACACATTATAACAAGAGAGGTACACTTAAGAAATCCTTTCAAGGAAGGTGGACTTAACAGTCCTATTGTAAATCTCTTAATTGAGTACACACTTGATTAGTGTTGTTAAAATCTCTTAACAGAGTAGATCCTAACATGTCTCCACATTAATACTCCTAACAGGGTAGATCATTATAAGTGATCAATTATAATCCTTTACCGGCTCCCTTCCATTCTGTAGATAGTGAAGTTTTGTGGGTGCCATCCCCACCACAATTTTTACTTCCTAACATGAGTTTTCTATGATATCATATCTTGTGTTATGTGTCTATTAATTTTATGAATGTTTCTATGAATGTTGCATACAATTACGTTTATGAATTAATACTACATGCATAAGAAAGAACATCAAATATGATCGGTAATACAGTCAAGATTATTTACTAATGATGAAAGGTGAAAAGTGTTAAAATTTTTAGAGGTACTGATTCACCGCTCCCCTCTCAGTACTACTTCACATTAATCCCAACAATTGGTATCAGAGTCGAGTCTCTTCTTGGAAAGCTTAAAGGCTTAAGAGAAAATATTATACAATGGAGAAGTATAAACTTGATAAAAATATTAAGAATAAAAATATTGAAATTCAGATGTTCTATGAACAATATAAAGAAGCTAGAATCAGTATGAGACAACTACTAGATGAAAGAAAGAATATGAATTCTCTCTATAATGAGACAAATTATCTTAAGGAAGAGTTTCCATGTTTCTTTAAGTCTTTAGGATCAAATACAAGCAAGGCATCAGATACATCAGAAGAAAGCATCACAAGCCTAACTGAGATCAATCTACATCTGGTTGGACAAGTCAAATTTTTGTAAATCGGTCAAGAGACACAGATGGTAAGAATGATTGATGTCATGAACAATACAATGAAAGCTGAACAAGAAAGAACTCTAGCAATTGATGATAGAAGAAAGATCACAGACAAACTACAAGAAAAGGAGTCTGAGATACAAATACTTACAGAGCATCACCATGAGGTAACTAATCAGATTATTCTTATGATTCAAGAAACAAATAGAATGAATATGAAACTCATTGAAAGAAAATAGATTATCAGTGAACTAAGAGAAGAGAATGAAAAACTAAAGCATGAGTCCAAAATTCTACAACAACATAATGATATTATTAAGAGAGCTGAAGAGAGTACAAAATGATGGATGAATTCCTGAATGCACAAAGAAGACCCAACACCAACACTGGACTAGGGTACACGGAGCATGGAGAGTCATCAAATGAAGCTGATCCAAAGATCCTTACACCAATCCTAGACCAATAAAGCTGACATGCAATCACTATGGAAATAAATACCACACCTCCAATGTCTGCAGGAGCAAAGAAAAAGGTATTCCTAAATCCACATTTACATTCATTGGACATTGTTATAATTGCAGTAAGAAAGGACATAACACACATGAATATAAATCAAAGGTGAAAGAACCAAAGAAGGAAACCTATATGGACAAGTATTGTCCCACCTACAAAATGCATGGGCACACATCTCTTGAATGCAGGAAGAAGAAAGTTGAAGCATGGAAACCCAAAAATGAAGAAAATGGATATAAACTGAGAAGGGTCGGTAATTCATATGTTTGGGACTACAACACATGGATAAATTGCACATCATGTGGTAGATATGGTCACATTGCTACAAACTGCATAAGGTTATGGACCAAAAGGTATAGAGGTTGGACCAACCTAGGAATGAGATGTTTTCACTGTCATAAGGTTGGACATTTAAAGAAGGCCTATAGAGACCGAATAAAAGAAACCACCACTTTTGCAAATGGTAACACAATTGAAGACATCAATAAAATGAGAAAGCAAATGTGGAGGAAAGCTTCAACCACTGAAGAAGCTAGACCAAGCAATGTAGTAGGTGACACCTCATCCCATAGATCTGGTGACATCACCATCCCTGCCTAAAGATGAACAAGTAATTATGGAACTACACTATACCAAGTCATATTTTTCATTAGTTCCATTATACAATTGAAAGATAGTCAAAATCTGCATGAATAAAGATGCATATTATGTTACTTGTTACAATTCTGAGAAATCAACCCCGCCAGTAAAAACATACCAAAAAACATCGGTGAATATAAAGGATGAGCTGTTTACACTTATCAAGAATTGTTGGTCAACACATAAAGTGGCTAAGTTGCTAATGTAACCCGACACCCGTCAGTAAGGAAGCAAAGTTATAAAGTTGTTGTGACACAACACCGATACCTTTCGGTGAAAGCAACAATCTTAACAGCCATCCCAAGCATCCTATCAATGCCAAGAATATTATTTGAAGAGTCTTCTCAATGAAATCCATCTTCATGAACCAGCGATTTGTTAAGCATTTATGACTGACTTAGGGAAAAAGTATATAAATACTCAACGGGAGCACTTCATTTTGCACACACAATTTGAGAAGAAAGAGCAGAGAAAAAATAGAGCGAAAAGAGATTAGATAGCAGAGCAACCTTGACTCAATCCAACGCACTCCAAACATATCACTCACCAACCACAAGGATCAAAGTAAGTACCAGAAATACCAAAGAACTCTATTATCATTTATGGAAAATCCCTAAATTTGAAATAGGATGGCAACCACTTCAAGAACCGTAAAGATTAAGAATGATAAGAAGAATGTAGTTAAGTTAATAAAGAACAACACTTGTGTGGAACCCAAGTACAAGATATTCTCAGAGATCGCATCGCAACCCAATGATTCTGGTGCATTTTTGAAAATTCCACCTAGGGTTTTGCTGATAGAGGATGCAAGGTCCTACATTCGCTGCAAGATTGCTGAAATAGGTGATCTAGAGATAGACCAAGCTTATAAGAAGATGTGTGATGTAGAAGGAAACCTGAAAGAAGAACACAAGCATATGCAAGTGAAGGGGATAAAAAATGCCTTATATTTCCTGAGGGTTTTCAAAACCAACTGGATTAGGTTAGTTTTGAGCAGAATGCATGACCAAAAATTATGGTTGGATGAACCTAAGAAGATCACTAAGGATGTGTTACGTGTTGTAACTGGTTATCCCATAACCAAAAATTCTAAGGTACACAAGCATCCCTCATGGAAAGAAGTTGAAAAACTCACAAATGTTGTGTGGGATAATAGAGGTCTTAAAGTGAACACCATCACCGATGAGGAACTGAAGTTCGGTGCATGTGTAATTGGTTACAAGATCTTCCAAGCAAGAAGGCTTAACAACATTGCATCAAAAATAGTAAGCATAGCTTAATAAATTATCATGAAGGGAATATAGATGGATCTATATGAGATCCTATGGATGCAACTTGATGAGAATATGACAACAATCAAGTCTGCAAAGACTAACACATGTAAGTTCGGTTCACTCATCATGTGTATATTCTTTTACTTTCAAGAATACTTTCCTTCAGGAAGAAAAGTAAAATGGGATACTACAAAACTAGTCACATTGCAGATTAATGAACTTATCAAGTCAGTAGGAGACATTTTTGATTCATTGATGATTGAATACTTCCTTGACTTCAAGGAAAAGATGATGGAAAGAGTGAGGAACCCTGAACAATTGATTGAGAAACATATGGATGAAATATGTTTTATGGTAGATACATATTTTTCTCACATCAACCCAGTTGTTCCAAGGATATCCTGGTTAACACCTCTTGACTATGAGATTAACATAGATCAAGAAACCAATGTAATTGATGCATTGATAAATGAGCAACTTGACAACAAACAACCAAGGTTTGGAACATATGAAGAGGCCAAGTCCAAGATAAAAACAAGCCTAGCCATCAAGAAGACTGTCAACAAGAAGAAAAAAATGGTAAAGAATCTTGAAAAGATTTTGTCGGTCAATGAGGAGGAAAAAGAAAAAATAGAGGAAACTGAGGAACAGGGTACCATCGGTGAAAGACAAGATGAGAAACAATCAGATTTCGAGGCCACTAAATCTGACACACCTCCACCTCCTACAAAGAAAACAAGAACCATAGCGGCTTAGAGAACAAGGAGCCAAATAGTAAAAGACACTACACCTCTCAAGAAAGGTCAAGTGAGGACCTATAAGAGGAAGCAACAAACAAAGGAGAAAACTGTGAAAACAACACCTACAAAAAAGAGGGAAAGAATGGTCAGGACCAAAGCTGATATTGAAGATTCCAAAGAGGATAAACCTAATGTAAATAAAAAAAGTTTTCTCACTAGAACAATTGATAAAATTGCTGAGTCAATTTCTACTACAAGTACAATGACTGATAGGAATATTAGACAGTGGGATAAACTTGAGCCAGAGGACCAAAACAAGATAGAAGATGAAATAATCAAGGTAATGGTAAAATTCAAATATGTACTAGTAGAATTTATAATCCAAATACCCAAAGAACTGGGTGATAGAATTTCACAACAATGGTCATATTCTCTACACACAGAAAAGGAAGCAAAGGAGAGGGTACTTGTCACAGTCATGCCTCCTGAATCAAAGATGGAAGAAATCAAAGAAATAATGAAGAAGCACTCAAGTAAATTTGTAGCAAAGATTAGAGCTTACAAAGTGCTGTAAAATAAATTCATAGAGTTGGACAACATGACCAAGACCAAATGGAAACAACTCCTAGATCTGTCTGCAGAGTCAAAAAGTTGTGAGAATCAATTACTTCTCACCGACACACCTCATGTAGAGGAGGAGAAAGATAAGGTAAGTCCTAAGAACATTACTTTGGATAATGTAGATAATAATGAGCCCATTGACTTAGATCAAGTCATGGATGATCTTGACATTCAAGACACCAGTCAGTATGATTCTGATAAAGATCCATAGAAAGAAGATGATTTCATTTCCATATCTCTTAAGGATCAAACTAAGCACCAAGAATTGGAGAAAAAAAGAAATGATGACATAAATGTTGCTGATGAAATATGGTAAAACACTTCAATTATTGAAATCACAGGACTGGATCCTCCTAATCAACTACAAAAAGATGAAGATGTCACTTCTCAACAGGATCAAACTGATGAGAAGGACACACTTTTAGATGCAACACAAGTGAGCACGCAAAATAACATACCAGTATTGATGAAGGAAATAAACCTACTAGAAGGAAATGAAGAGTCAAATGTAGTAGATTCAAGCATACCCGAGGACAAGGGTGATACAGAGACAAAGGACACCTTAGATAAAACAAAAGATACAACTGTAGAGAAAGCTGCAACCAATGATCAAAAAGACAAGTCTACTGATGTGAATAAGGAAGAAGATAAACAAGTAGAAGAGGACAAGCAGAAGGAAATGGGTGAAGAGGCAAAAATAGATGACTAGGAGAAGAAAATAGAAGAGAAATATGCAGAAACACCCAAGGTTGATGAAGTGACATCTTCACAAAATCGATAGGTGAACCCCAAGTAGAAAACACAAGAATATTCTTCAACAAAGCCTTCACCAAGAGCTTTAGAGAAGACAAATGAACTAGCAATGGTAGTTCATATATCTACTTCAACACAAATCTCAAGGAAAAAGAAGAGCAAGAACAAGAATCCAGTCACTCTGGATGAAATTATTGAGATTCTAGTTTGTTAGCCTAGGACATTGGATCCAACTGAATTGACAAAGTATGCAAGACTTTGTGAAAGAAAATCCATGTAGGAAAAGTTGAGAAAAGCCACCAAGGAAGCTAAGGTACTTGAAGTTGCATGAGGAATACTTCAACAAATTGTACCTGATGTATATATTGATCAAAAAACCCCTATGCTTGATCAATTAGTGGTTCTCATATATGCAATAACATCTCAAAACATAGATGATGAGAAGGATATGGATGATAGACTTGAAAAGAAGTATGAATTCAAGTTAGCTGAGAAGATAAGCCAAGAAGTGGCACTTCAAAAGGTAAATCTTTCTAAACTGGTTAGCACAGTAGACCCAATTATTTCAGAAGCAATAGCCTTAATTCAAAATTTATGCACATTAGATCAACTCACCAGGGATTATATTGACAAGATAACACAAATAGATGTTGATCTTCAAACAAGTGCACAGAGTCTCACAAACAGTGAATAGGCAATCAAATTGCATAATGAGAAGCTCAAGCAAGCTCAAAAGATGAGACAAGAAATTCAAATTGCAGAAACAAAGTTCAGAGATGAGGTGAATGAGCTTCAAGCACAACTCTTATCGAAACTCTCATTACTACAAAGTCATATGACAGAGGCACAAGAACTTATTGCTACCCCATAAATGTCTGTCCTAGACAACATTTATGATATGCATGCCTGAATTGAGCTAGAGAACATGGGACTAAGACTCCTCAAAGAAAAATGGGAGAAATTGCTCGAAGATATCAAGAACACCCACTCCCACATTCTTGACACATTGTAAGTTACACATTTTTTAAAACTTATAAGTTGTACAATTTTGTCATGACTATCAAATAAAGGGGGCAATGATATGTACAGTCAACAATAAAAGGGGAAATGAATGGATGAAATGATTTTTATAGTCAGTCATTTGAAAGAGGAGAGAATAGAAAAAGGGAATGTATAGTACAAAGGCAAGTATACATGTACATATACTTATACTATACCGATGCATACAGTTAGGGGGAGTCGTATAATGACAAGGATATATACATGGTGTACATACTAAACACTTTAGTATTATGCACATATCAATTTTTGGTACTAATTTTAAAGGGGGAGATTGAAGACATTATATTTTTCCATTAGTATATGCAAAGAAAAACATGATCTACTCCATTGGTTTATACTACACCGACAAACAGGGCACAACACTACTTGACGCCAAGGTTACCAATATTGCCAAGTACAAAGCATCCCGACAAACACTATTTAATGTTACCTAATGACAAAATGGACAAGGGAACCCGATGAGTAATTAATAGTGCAACCCAACGAAACAATCAAAGAGAGGAACTAGACATATGAAGGGAAACTGACAATCAATTCAATGAAGGAACACCGATAGAATTTTAGTTCACATTGACAATCAAGAACTGATAGTCAATTACATCCCGCAAAAAGTGGATCTAACTTTCCACGTTAGATAAATCACTGAAGTTTTATATTTAGCTTCTTGATTTGTTTTAAATCCATTATGTGTAGAGAAAGCAATGTAATTTTTTTTTATCAGTATAACTATTTTAAAACATGCAAACTAAAGGATCAAGGTCAATTTGTATACCTTGGATCAAGAGTTAACATTGTAATGCATGATTCTAGAATAGGTCAAATACTTGTATAAATAGATGCTTAATCAATTGTGAACATGTTGTTCGATGATGATTGTATCCATTGAGAGAATCTAAGGATAAGACAAGATAATTCATGCAACAACATAGACAAAGATCAAATCAGTTGTCAAGAACATAACACAAGCTACAAATGAGCAGGAAAAGGTATTAATCAATCACTATAGGTAATATTCATATTCTATGAGCTTTAAAGGATTTGTAATAAGTAATTGTAAATTTCATACTATCAGGTCAAACATATTGTACACATTCTAACAAGTGGGGTACACTTAAGAAATCCTTTCAAAGAAGGTGGACTTTACAGTCCTATTGTAAATCTCTTAACCGAGTGCACACTTCATTAGTGTTGTTAAAAGCTCTTAACATAGTAGATCCTAATAGGTCTCCACATTAATACTCCTAATAGGGTAGATCATCAGAAGTGATCAATTGTAAGTCTTTACCGACTTCCTTCCATTCTGCAGATAGTGAATTTTTGTGGGTGCCATCCCCACCGCAGTTTTTACTTCCTAACAGGAGTTTTCTGCGATATCAAATCTTGTGTTATGTGTCTATTACTTTCATGAATGTTTTTATGAATGTTGCATATGATTAAGTTTATGAATTAATACTACATGCATAAGAAAGAACATCAGATATGGTCGGTAATACAGTCAAGATTGTTTACTAATGATGAGAGGTGAAAAGTGTTAAAAGTTTTAGAGGTACTGATTTACCCCTCCCCTCTCAGTACTACTTCCCATTAATCCCAACCATGTACATCTGAGTTGAAATGCCCATGGAGTTAAGGGAGGTTAATATTTCACCTTATGATTTGTTGGAAATATAGATGGAGTAACTGAGAGGGGAGGGGTGAATCAGTTACCACAAAAATAAATCCACAAGTCCCTTAGATGTCTTTAATATATACTGCTGTTACTCGGTAGATTAACTTATTA
>MU227649.1:10527500-10574437 GCA_018584345.1 Thuja plicata
GCCATGGGGGGCAGCGCCACCACGGGTGGGGTAGGGCCGAGCCCTTCCCCCCATTAAACCTCCCCCACCCTCATACTCCCCCGCACTCGATTGCAACCTGTGCGCTTTGTGTGCGAACCCCAGAGCTCGACCCCCAATCCAAACCCCCCATCTTAAACAAAACAAAAAGAAACTTTTTCGTAGCCCCCTGCCATTAAAAGAAAAAAAAAACACAACTATAATGCATAAAAATAAATAAGTATACCAACAAATCTGATTATATATATATATATATATATATATATATATATATATATATATACACACACAACACAAGGTGTATATATATTTATATATACATGAATATATTCTCGATCTTATGCATTTCTCCTCCTTAGCATCTCAAACCTGGAAACAAAATAGAAGACAAAAAAAAAAGACTAGGGTTTAGAAAATTGGAAAAAATGGAAAGAAAAGTGAAATGAGGGAGAAATTCTCATTTTTGGACTTTTCTATTTGAGCCCTAACCCTAATTTTGAATTAGGGTTAGGGATTTTCAAATAGAGAGTTGACCTTTTTCTTTCTTTAATAAAGTTTATTGAAAGATCTTTTTGGTGGTTTTTTTTTTAGAATTTGCTTTTGGAGGGAATGATTTTTTTCCCATTAATATTGGGACTTTTTCCTAAATTAAACTTTAGTTAATCTAATAGAGTTTTATGTAAAGGGACTTGTAATATAATTTAAACTATATTAAAATGTTATCTAATTAGCAATTTTAATGAAATGTATTAATTTTATTTAGTTTAAATAAATTAATGTTATTCTTTTAATATGTGCAACATTACAATTTTATTTAGGATAAAACTTATAATTAAGGAACATTTTAAAGATATTTAAAGATCAAATTTTAATCTAGTGTTATTTGTTAGAGCAATTTAATCATTTGAATTAAAATTAATTATATTATTATTAAAGAAAACTTGCGATTGAATATCCATTATGGATTAACTATAGAAAATTAATTATACTTCAATTTTAAATTATTGTGGAATCAGAGTTTAATTAAACTTAAAATTAAGACTCTTGTGAATGTATTTTAAAGCTTACACTAAAATGGAGTTGATCATTGTTTAGGGTTTGCAAAACAGAGTTGTCTTTTATTATTTTCCTAATTTGTTAATGATCATGCATTTTAGTGGAAAGATTTAAAATTTCTTAGAGGGAATTTTTATTAGTTTCTTTAATTAGAGGACTTTATCTTAAATTTAATCTTACGAGACATAATGTAAAAATTTATATACTTAATGTAGGGGCTTTGATATTTTTATTAACCTAATAGAGTACATAATTATTTCTTATATGTGGAACCTTTTAATTTAATTAAGATCCAAATACTTTTGTTAGAATAACTGATAGGGGGGGTGAATTAGTGGCCTTAAAAATTAATTCAATAAATCAACCCAAAAAATTTGACCACAATTATAAGCCTCTAATTATCTTCAGTACTACAAGATGTATGCCCTTAAATTGTATTAACTACTGCTCGGAGTCCATTGTTAAACCTTATTCTTTAAGCTTTACCGAATAGCAGTCTAGCCTTTACCGAAATACAATAAATAACTTAGTGTTTACCGATCGTCCTATTTTTAGTAATGTGTAAAGCATAACATCAAAGTAATGAATCATAAACACATTTGATACATGGATTTTTAATGTGGAAGCCCTGTTAGGCGAAAAACCACTTGGGACTAGTAACTCAAAATTTTCACTCTTTTGAAGTGAGCTCAGTGAAGAGCCAACCCTGTTAAAGGTTACAAACACACTATTAAGTGCGCCCTTGTTAGAGGATTTATCACTAACATTTTATCACTTTATATCTAGCATTCACTATGCTATCTTCATGATAAACCTTTTGATACTCCTTGGGATGTATCTCAATATATAAAGGATAGATAAATCCTGCTCAGTTAAGAGACTTTCTGATCCAATGGTTAAACTGAAACAGTAAATGATCTGTTCATATATACAACTTAAACTTGTAGATGTTTAGATCTATTGTAAGCTCAAAATACCTTTCTGATCATTTTTTCTTTTCTTTTCCTTTGCTCCACTTCTTTCTGCTCGGTGATGCTGTGCTTCTCTATTTCTAGGTGTCCACAAAAATATTTAGCTCTGTTCTTCAGCTTGTTTGATCAGGACTGTATGAATACTTCTTTCTTCACCAGTGTTCTCTTCAACATCTTCTTCTCTATTCACCCCTAATTCATAATGAATTATCTTGTCTCTCTTATAGACACAATTTCACCATTTCTAAGTCCTTAACTTTCTTGTTCTTGGCATGATCCACAATTCTTGCCATTATTGCTTTAAAGCATACTTCAGTTTTATCCCACAAATTTCTCCTTGACAACTGGAATAAAAAAACTTTAAAACTCTAGCTTATCTTTGGCTTTTAACTTGTAGATGAAAATAATGTAATCAACCAGTTAGCTCCATCTTTAGCTCCTGCCCGCTAAGTCTTTTGTCATTTCTGAACTTAAGTTTTTATCGGTGTTTAACTCCTTGTTTTCTCAGTCTTGACTTCAGTTGTCCCCGGGCATCTCTGCCCATTAGGGTTGTCTGTTTGTCTGGTAAAACTGTGGTTTTTCTCTCGGTAATGCTTGATCAGGTATCTTACCCGAGTATCACTGTGACTCTTCTCTCAGGGTTCTCTATCTGTCAGGGTGCACTTGTCTATCGGTGTTTGTTGTCACTTGGTGTATACTAAAATTTTATGCATTACTGATAGCACAACCTTTATCTCTCTAGTTCTTTGAATTCTTTGACACTATGTATATAAATAATCAGATTATATCAAGTTGACATCAATGAAAATACAATAAATTAACTAATTTAATGTCTTGCATTAACTTTCTGCATCTCGGTGATCATCAACTTAACATCTTCAAACATTCAATCAGTTATAGTTCATCAATCTCTCCCTTTGGCATTGATGGCAACATACTAGATTATTACTAATAGAGTATGAAATATATCAATTGTAGTTCATCAATATTCCAAAATTATTGTTCTATAACCAATACAAATGTCTGGCTCTCGATAAGCTCTTCTAGATTAGATTTGTTTCTTGCAGAGTACTTTCTTTAATCTTCATTCCATTTACTAGATAGATGTAGCAACTTTTTATTTTTTCTCTCCCTTTGTTTTAGAATTTCTTCTTTGATGTTGTCTCTCTCTTTGACTGTTCCTCTCCTTGATAATTTTTTTTTCTTTTGAGTCATCTCTCCCTTACGATAATTTTTCTTCCTTTGGATGATTATGATGGATATTTCATATGGATATAATCTCTCTCAAGTCATCTCAAGTCATCTCTCCCTTTGACAACAATGCCCAACTATATCCTTCTTCCATTTTATAATATACTCCTTGAATTTCCCTTTCCATCAACAATATAATGACTCTGGTGTTCGGTATAAATAAGTACCTTTCTTTGTATTGATGTATCTCTACAGTCCATCTTATTTTCTTGCATCAACATGAATGATCTTATGATTGTGTGTATGTTGATGCAACCTCCTAGTCAGCTTAGTGACCAATAGACAAGGGTCAGACCACTAGTCTCTTTCTCAGGTACTCAAATGTATCTTTAGGTAATGGATTTGTGAATATGTTTGATAACTATTCCTTGGATTGAACATATTCTAGTATCACCTCTTTCTCTTGCACTTGTTCTCTTAGGTAATGATACTTGATAGCAATATGCTTAGTCTTATCATGCATGATAAGATTCTTTGATATATTAATTGCACTGGTATTATCACAATAGATAGTCACTAGTTCAAGAATTTTCATGTTCATACCTTCCAGTAATTGTTTGATCCATGCAATGTTAGAGTAGTTTGCAGCAACAACCACATATTCTTCTTCTACAGTAGTTTGTGATATGCATCCTTGCTTCTTGCTTATCCATGTGACAAGTCTGTCGCCCATGAAGAATGATCCTCCTGTTGTGCTCTTCCTGTCATCTATGTTTCCATCCCAATCAACATCGGTATAGACTTAAATCTCAAATTTGCCTTCTCTTTTTATACCATAAGCCATAGTCTTCGGTATTCTTTAGATATCTCAAAATTCTTTTGAGAACAGTTCCAACTACATGTGCTATGTCTGGTCTAGTATGAATAACATACATGAGTTTGCCAATCATAGATTTATATAGGGTCTGATTTACCTTGGTTGTCTTGTCTTCCTTTGTCAGCTTACATCTAGTTGCTATAGGTGTTCCAACTAGCTTGGAATCTTCCATCTTGAATATCTTCAACACTTCCTTGATGTATTTGGATTGTGTAATATATATGCCTACATCCTATTGAAGAATCTGTAGACAAGGAAAGAATTTGATCTCCCCAAACATTGACATCTTAAAATCTTTTCTCATTTCATTAGAAAAATATTTTCATAACATATCATTACCCCCAAATATGATATCATCAACAAATATTTCAGCAATCAAAATGTTATCATCAATATCTTCTTTTAAATATAGATTATTGTTTTCACTTGTTCTTACAAATCCAATACTTATGAGATAGGAGTGAATTCTTTTATACCAGGCTCTAGGTGCTTGTTTCAACCCATAGAAGGATTTTTGTAGTATACAAACCATTTTTCTCTTGTTAGGATCAACAAACCCTTTTGGTTGTTCAATGTATACCTCTTCTTCTAGTATTCCATTTAGGAATGCATATTTAACATCCATTTAGTATACCTTGAATCCTTTGAATGCAGCATAAGAAATTAGAATTTTGACTCCTTCTGGTCTAGAAATGGGTGCAAAGGTTTCTCCATAATCAATACCTTCTTCTTTGCATACCCCTTGCATACTAATTGTGCTTTGTTCCTTGTGACTTATTCATTATCATTCAGCTTGTTTATGAATATCCATTTGGTACCAATGACATTCTTGCCATCTGGTCTAGGTACTAATGTCCATGTTATGTTCCTCTCAATCTATTATATCTCTTCATTCATAGCACTGGCCCATTCTTCATTTTCAAGTGCAGTATTAATAGACTTAGACTCAAAATCACAAATTAAACATCTAGTGTTTAGTGACTTACTTCTTGTTCTCATTCCAGCCTTCTTATCTCCTATGATCTGGTTCTATGGATGGTGTCTTCTGACATACTTGGCAAGTATCAGTTCAGCTCTTTGTTCATCATTTTGATCATCATCTTGACCTTCATTCTGATCTCCATCACTCGGAACATCATGTTGAACAATTTCCTGATTTTCGCTGTTAGCAACCTGATGCTCGCGTGCATTTTTTTGTTTCTTAGGAGTGATACACTATTTCTCAGGTGAAGTGTCATGTTCTTCACTGTAGACAAACCTTTTTTAGTCTTCCGATTCTTTTCTACTTTCCATGTCATTTTTCTTTGCAAATTAATCTATTCTAACATTTTCACTTTCAATGATTCTGTTAGAGGACATGTTAAGTCATTTATAAGCCTTGCTTTTGGTAGAATACCCTAAAAATATTCCTTCTTCACCTTTTGAGTCAAGCTTTCTATTTCTATCATCTTTCAAAATATAACATTGACTTCCAAAATTTTTGAAGTAACTTACATTGGGTGTGTATCCATACCATGGCTCATAGGGTGTCTTATTTGTGTCTTTCTTCAATTGAACTCTGTTCAATGTGTAGACACCAGTACTAAAAAATTCTCTCTAGAATGTTTGAGTGATTCTTTTCTCAATCATTAGTGTTCTTTCACAATCAACAGTGGATCTATTCCTTCTTTCAACAATCCCATTTTGTTGTGGTGTTCTTGGTGCAGAAACCTATCTTTTAATTCCACGCTCATTACAAAAGTTAGTAAATTCATTAGAAATAAATTCTCCTCCTCTATATAATCTTAAGCATTTTAGTTCCTTTCCACTTTGTTTTTCTATAATAGCTTTATACTATTTAAACATCTTGAATGGTTCTGACTTTTCTTTTAAGAACATTACTGTCATCATTCTAGAATAATCATCTAAAAAGAGAATGAATTATCTATCATCACAGTAACTCTTTTTTCTCATCGGTCCACATAGATCAATATAGACTAATTCTAGAATGACATTTGATGTGTAGGTTTTTCTCTTGAAACTAGACTTTTTCATTTTACCTTTTTGACAATTCTTACACATGACATGGTCGGACATTGACATTCTCAGTAAGCCTCTTACTTTCCTTTTATTTCTTATCCTAATCATGTTGTCAAAATTAACATGACATAACCTTTTATTCCACAACCATATGTCTTTGTTTCTATCCATTAAACAAGGGGTGTTAATATCATCAAGATAGAATAGGTTACCTTTTGTCTGTTCACTAGTTCCGATCAACCTTCCCGATTCATTAAAGATCTTTGCCTTTTTGTTCTCAAATTCAACTCGGTGACCTATGTTATTCAACTATGAAACACTCAATAGATTATAAATAAGTCCTTTTATCCAGTATGCATTTTCACATCTGATCAGATTGTTTAACATTATGGTTCCTTTACCTTCAACCAAACAGGGTGAGTCATTACCCATTCTTACTGATCCACCATTATAATACTCAAAATTTTGAAAATTTTCCTTATCTTCAATCATGTGGTGAGTACATCCACTATCAATAATCCAAACATAATTTTTACTAACCTTAGATATGAGTGCAGTATCAACATACCTTTCCTCTTCATCTGAATCATCCTTCATAGCAACAATTACCACCTCAATGTCTTCATCAGATTTGGTGTCAGTATTTTTAGCTTTGTTCTTAGCCAGGTAACAAGATTTCTTCCCTTTGTCCTTGTAGTCTTGGTTTTCTCTTCTGTCAAATTTTTGGTTGCTTCGGTAATCTCTGTCATCACTTCTGTCAAACTTTTTTTTATGATCTATCACTGTTTTTTTCATCTTTTCTTTTGTTAGAACATCTAGTAGCAAAGTGTCCAATCTCTTTACAATTAAAACATACCAATGGTAATTTACCTTTGTGTCTACCTTTTCCTCTCTGCAATCTTCTAGCCATTAGTGCTTCAATCTCATCAAGTTCTTGGTCATCACTATCACTTTCACTATCATTTCTCATAGTGTGTTTATGACTTGACTTACTTATTTTCAGAGAATATTTAAATTCAGACTCAATAGATGGTAAGACATTGTTGTCAAAGTTATTCATCTCAAATTAAATAAGTCTACCAACCAAAATATCTAGAGTGACATTGCTATTTTCTACTACTCTCATTTCTTGTACAACAGATACTCTAATAGCATAAATAGGTAGTAAGGTTCTTAGGATTTTACTTACCATTGTTTCTTCTTCAAGTACACCTCCAACTCCTTAAATAGCATTGACTACCTCTTTGATTTTGCAGCTATACTGAGTGATGTTTTCTCATTCTTTCATTCTTAGGTCATCAAACCTTCCTCTTAGGCTTTCTACCTTAGCTCTTAGAACATTAGAATCTCCTTCATGTACTAGATTCAATTTGTCCCACATTTTCTTTGCAGAGGTGCATGTTTTGACATCTTCAAATTCAACATTAGAGAGTGAGGAAGCAACTTCTATCATCATAGAATTATGCTCATGTTTTTCTCTCAATTGATCAAGTGTGTGAGGTCCTATAGGAAAAACATATTCAGTATCCAAGTATTGAGTAACATCATTTCCAATACCTGATAGGTGGATTCTTATCATGCTTTGCCATGATGTAAAGTTGTCCTTGATCAACTTAGGCACATCCCATTTTCTCATCTTGTGATCTTTTTCTTAGGTATTGAAACCTCCCTTATAAGCACACAAGCTCTGATACCAATTGTTAGAATAACTGAGAGGGGGGGGGGGGGGGGGGGGGGTGAATCAGTGGCCTTAAAAATTAATCCAATAAATCAACCCAAAAACATTGTACCACAATTATAAGCCTCTAGTTATCTTCAGTCCTACAATATGTATGCCCTTAAATTTTCTTATCAAATGACTACTTCTCAGAGTTCATTTTTAAACCTTATTCTTTAAGCTTTACCGAATAGTAGTCTAGCCTTTACTGAAATACAATAAATAACTTCATGTTTACTGATCATCCTATTTTTAGTAATGTGTAAAGCATAACATAAAATTAATGAATCATAAACACATTTGACACATGGAATTTTAACGTGGAAACCCTGTTAGGGGAAAAACCACTTGGGACTGGTAACCCAAAATTTTCACTCTTCTAAAGTGATCTCAGTGAAGAGCCAACCGTGTTAAAGGTTACAGACACACTGTTAAGTGTGACCTTGTTAGAGGATTTATCACTAGTAGTTTATCACTTGATATCTGGTATTCACTATGCTATCTTCATGATAAACCTTTTGATACACCTTGGGATGTATCTCAATATATAAAGGATAGTATAATCCTGCTCAGTTAAGAGACTTTCTGATCCAATGGTCAAACTAAAACAGTAAATGATCTGTTCATTTATAGAACTTAAAATTTTAGATGTTCAGATATATTGTAAGCTTATAATACCTTTTTGATCAATTTTTCTTTTCTATCCCTTTGCTGCACTTCTTTCTACTCGGTGATGTTGTGCTTCTCTGTTGCTCGGTGTTCGCTGAAATATTTAGCTCTGTTCTTCAGCTTGTTTGATTAGGACCATAAGAAGACTTCTTTCTTCAACAGTGTTCTCTTCAACATCTTCTTCTCTATTCACCCCTAATTCATAAAGAATTATCTTGTCTCTCTTATAGACATAATTTCACCGTTTCTAAGTCCTTGAATTTCTTGTTCTTGGCATGATCCACAATTCTTTCCATTCTTTCTTTAAAGCATACTTCTATTTTATCCCACAGATTTCTCCTTGACAACTAGAATAAAATAGCTTTAAAACTTTGTCTTATCTCTGGATTTTAACTTGTCAATGAAAATAATGTAATCAACCAGTTAACTCCATCTTTAGCTCCTACTAGCTAAGTCTTATTTTTTTTTTGTTTCTAAACTCCAGTTCTTATCGGTGCTTAAATCCTTTTTTACTTGGTATTGACTTTAGTTGTCCTTGGGCATCTCTATTTTTGGGGGTTGTCTGTCTGTCGGGTAACATTGTGGTTCTTCTCTCGGTAATGCTTGATCGGGTATCTTGCTTGGGTATCACTGTGAATCTTCTCTCTGGGTTCTCTATCCGTTGAGGTGCACTTGTCCATCTGTGTTTTTTTTTTAGTCTGTGTATAGTGAAATTTTATGCATTATTGATAGCATAACCTTTATCTCTCTGGTTCCTTGAAGTCTTTGACACTATGTATATAAGCAATTAGATTATATCAAGTTGACATCAATTAAAATACAATACATTAACTGATTTAATGTCTTGCATTAACTTTCTGCATCTCTGTGATCATCAAATTAACATCTTCAAACATTCAATCAGTTATTGTTCATCAAGTTTAACAAAGAATTTCAAGGAAAACATAAATAAAGGAATTTTAAATAAATTATTTAGATCCCTATATTATCACATCCCTTCTTAAATTACATTAGGTTCCAAAAAAATGAAGTTATTAATAAATGTTGGTATTATAGATTGGATCAATATCACGAGGACATTTAAATTAAAATTTTATATCAAATTTGATAGAGTAATGGAAATTTATTAATGTGGAAGATTATGTATCTTATTAGGTAAAATTTTCCAACCTGGGTATTTAAAAAAAAGGATAATTAAAGCCTAGTATTTTAGTCTAGTGACGTTGTAAAATAAATTTTATTATTAAAATTAGATTAAATTGTTAGAGAATGTATGCTATTGCATTTGTTTTAATAAGGCCTTATTTGTATAGTTAAATAACTATACCTCACTTAGTTAGTTGATTGTTAGTAACAAATGTTTCAAGATAATTAGGGGGAGTTGAAGAAATTTCTAAAACCAAATGATCTTAATGTTGTTGTACCATCACCGTAGTCTTTTTCGTTGGATTTAAAGATATATTTAAATTAAAACTATTCACCTTCAAACTATATTAAATAGTATTCAAACCCTATTAGGAGATTACACATATTAAACTAGAAACTTTGTAACTCATGGGTTAAGGGACTTTGACTTACGTTATGATTCCCCTTGGCCCTACTGTCAGTAAATAAACTTAAAATCTCAACCTAAACCGATTCTCAACTTTGTTAGTTTGAACACACATTTAGTAAACATCAGTTAACTGCTTTGCATCAACCTTCACCTATTAGACTAGACTTTAAAAAAAAAGTTGTGTTTTTGCATGCAAATTTGGGCATGACATTTTGGTATTAGAGTGAGGTTCAACACTAGGAACCTTGCAAACCATTACACTTCACCTAGGAAAATATTCTGCTTGGGTAGGAAACCCCTAGTATGTTACTTATGTGCAGAAAGTAAACATGAATGAGGAAGTGTCCACGTGACATGTTAGGATGTAGGGAGAGAGGCAAAGGTATCTGAAGGGATCAAGGACCTCTCTGAAATAAAATTCTATCCTCATCCTAGATTCTTGAGATAGAACTTCCAAGACATATAATTTACATATCTTTCATATGTTGGGATCATGATGCTATGTTCCCTGAACATAGAATGTTGAAGATGTGAATGGCCACATTGTACAATATGGTGATCTTGAGATAATCTATTAAGTTGGGTGCCCTATTGTGGAAAGTCTTGGGTACTCATTTAGGATTGGACAAAGTAGCACTTTCTTGGGATGGATGATTCCCTGATGTGACCACCCCTTTCAAGTCCCTTAGTCTGTTGGTTATTGTATTTCTATAGGTATTTGAGAGTTAGTGAACAATTTTAAATGTGCAAACAATTGGGATAGTGATGTCATATGTTTTAGCTCGATGGTTTGTATATATATGTTGACCCCTTGTTGGTTGTAGTGTTTAGAAGCCTACGAGTGGCTTTCTTTCTTTTGTGTCTATGCATGGTTATTATAGTTTAATGGTATCCTCACATGGATAGGGGGACTACTGATACAAATCATAATGGGGTGTGGTGCATTGCACCTACTTCTTTATCGCAATTAGTGTGAGTGGTATTATATCATCTTAAAATGGAAGCACTTATATGATAATAATTTTTAGCCCTCCTTAGGGGATGTTTTTGACCACCATCATACTGTCCCCTCATTTCTACATCATCTCCTACTTCTATGCCTATTTAGGACCCTGATTGGGCCTTTCCGGGTACCTTCTATCCCACCTGACACTTTTTCCAGGGGTTTTGACCCCCTGGGTCAAGTTTGAACTTGAAATTGACCTAGTTTAGGGTTGAGCTTGACCTCAACCTAGGTTAGGGTTGACCTTGACCTTGACCTGGGTCCCCCTTTCAAAACTAGAAACTTGTCGGCTTCCAGAGGTAATCAAAAATTCATTTTTCCCTCTTCCAAGTCAGCTATTTTGGGTTTCAAAGTGGAAAATCCTAAATTTTATTTAATACAGGTCCTCTTCTAGGGGCATGGGTCTAATTGGAATTTAATTCTCCTATGTCGGCCTCCTTAGAAGATTGTGCCCTAGTTTCAAATAAAAGGAAGTTTTCTCCTCTCATTTTCTCTAAGCGATATGGAGTAAAAAGAAGTCTTCTAAAGTGAAAAAAGGTTCAAGCATCAATTGTTCTACATGTTCTCAAGCTTTCAAGGATTTCAAGTCTTCCTCTCAAGCATTCAAGTTCTCCATTGACGATCAAGGATTCAAGATTTCAAGCCTTTGAAGGGATTTGGTTCCAACATTCAAGATTCATCATTCAAACCCTAGATCTAGCCATCATGGTGGTGTGATCTTCCTTCAAGATCCTTTGTGGATCCTCAAAAACTCATTTATTCTCTTCAAGGTGGATTTCAAGCATACAATAATGGAGGTTTATGGTTTCTATTGAGTCTAAGCTTTCATATTTTCATACTTACTTACATTTGAAATACAATTGCATATCTATTGAATATCATAGCTTCATTCTTAGATTCAATTCTACTACTTGCTAGCATTCTATACATTATTGATTTCAAGGTTAATTCCTAAATCAAGGTTTGATTAAGGAAAACCCCTCCCCCCAACAAACAAATCTCTTTTTCTTGTAGGTACAGGTTCAGGATTGAAGATTTGAACTTAGATCTGGATACCCTTTTCAATGAACTATCGGGATCCGTGAATAGATTTTCTGTCAGACTTGTGCAGGTCAGGGTCAAGATTATTGGGTCAATGGTGAGATTATTGGGTCAAGGTTGACCTTTTTCATAAGATGATGTCAGATTGGAAAATGATTTCTGGGTTTTGTTCATCTCTGCGTTTCCTTTTCGGATGATACTTCAGATTTTCTAGAAATAGAGTACAAATCCTAGAAAATAGCATTCTTTGATCTGCAATTCTTTAAGGTTGGTACTTCCTCTCATCCTTTTCAATTACTATTATATATCATATTTCCTTAATAATAAAATAGAATTTAAGATCTTCTTCCTTTCTCCCATTTCTGAATGGTTGATTCATTTGTGCATTGATCCTACTTTAGGGTTAATCAATTTGGATCTTTCATTTGTGCATTTGGGGATAAAAGAGGAACATCTTATCTTCCTTCCCCCTATATGCTTAATCACATGACAATAACACATTCAAAACATAAATTAAATGTAAAGGTTAAGGAAATATACAATCTACAAAACCAAATCAATCCCAATCAATTTTCTCCCTTTACATTTTGGTGAACCCATGATAGACAACTCTTTCTTGTTGGTGTTAGATGCTTTTCCTCTCACATTATCTCTTTCATGCATATTAAATTAATTTTATTTTATGATCTTGCATTCTAAAATGCAAAAAAATATATATATTCATCAAAATACAAAAACACTTCTTGCATCTCATTCATTATGAAGATCTTTTGGTGTATGGCTATGTTTCTTATTATGCTTCTTTTAGCATCTCTTTATAGTACCTATGATGTCTATGAGAGTATCATCCATTTCATCATGTTTTTTAATCTCCATGTTTCAATTTCTTATGCTATTTTGAGATTAACCAATACTAGTCTTCCTACTTTGAAAACTTTCATTAAGGATTTATGTAGTGGACTTATTACTCTTTTTGATTATGTGAAGAATTGGGTAGATGATACCTCACCTCCTAACCTTCCTAATCCTATCAGGTCTAATCTAGTTCCTAATATTCCTAACCCTAATCCTATCAATTCTAATACAATTCCAAATATTCCTATTTCTATTTTTCCACCTTCAATCTCTAGTTCTTCCCACACTTATGATGGGGCTCAAGATAGGATCCATGATAATGATGTTTGAGAATTCTTTCATTTACCTTCACCTACCTATCCAATTCATGATGAGGATAAAGGGGAAAACAAGGAAACCTCTTCTAATCTTATCATTCCACCATACACAACATTTTATCATGAGCACCATAATCAATCTCTTCCTATTGAAGCTTTGCAAGATAGGTACACTAACAGATATACTATGATAGATAAACAAGGCTATAAAGGTTTAGGGCTTGGTATCAATGAACAAGGCATTAAAAACCTGATTCATTCATCTCCTAAACAAGATATGCATGGTATAGGTTTCCCACCACCTCCAATCAAGGTAGTGGATCTTAACCACCGTCCTCCTCTTCATGCTCTTCTTCCAACACCTTCTTTATATCACCATGATACTCCTCAAGATGTTGCTAAGAAAGTGTATGTCCAATTAATGAATTCCAAGAAATAAATATTCAAACCTATTCCAAGAAATTCTCTCTCTAAATATAAATGTCCTTTTCATTATAGTAACACACATTTACTTTCTGATTGTGTGCATTTCAAGCTATATGTTAGAGAAAGAGCTGCCTTGGGAATTATATCTCATTCCTGTGCAGTATTACAATTTCTTCATAATTTTGATATAGGGCATTCCCCTCATTCCTCTACAAGTTAGATTGCATCTTTCCTCTTGTTCTTAATTGGGGGGAAAGATGTATCTTATTCCAGTCTTCTAGGATCCATTTGGCTCTTAGCATATATTTTGTTTTGAGTTTAATTGGTTATTATTTCTATATTCTATCCCTAAAAAATCATTCATGATATCTTTTCTAGGACATTTGTTTTGTAAAAATATCACTTTGCTATGAAATCTATTGATATAATTTGATATATCCCTTTCCTTCACACCTGGGGGGCAAGGTATTCTCCTTCTTCCTCTATCTAAGGATCTACTTTCCTTATCTTAGTGGCATTTGTTTATCATATACCATTATTTCCTTATAAAGATGTATGTTTTTGACTATGGATACCCTCTTATATGAGACGTGATTGTCCTAGGTCGTCACCTCTTCTTTATTCTACAAATTACATTTTTTAATAAACTCTTTCTATTGCTTTGGGTTAGAGTTTGATGCCTTCATCCTAAGATTCCACTTCCTCTTGATTGCAGGGGGCTTGATGATTGAATCTTTGGTCCCTCTTTTCTTTAGAAGATGACATTTTATCCTAAGAACTCCTCTATGGTGAGGGTCTTGATGATAAGATCTCTTCCCTTTTGAGGATCCTTTTTCCATAAGTGATATATCCATTTCATGATTATCTACATTCTTGGATGTAAGGGTCAAGGCTCTTTGCTAGGAATATGGTATACATTGTTGTTAAGTTGGATATCTCCTTACCTTTTGAAGTAGGTATCCTTTTTTCTCTTCCTTATCTTGCCTAGTGGGTAGTCATGATAAGGAGGGGGGCATACATAGGGTCTCCCTTGTACTATAGTTTACATTAATTTAGATTTTGCAGCATGCTAAATCCTTAGAAGGTAATGCACATAAGTTTCTAAATCCTGAAAGGACACGCATTTTTACTTTTATTTATGCTAAATCCTCGAAAGGTAATGCACATAAGTTGCTAAATCCTGAAGGGACACATATTTTAAATTTTATTTTTTCTAAATCCTTGGAAGGTAATGCACATAAGTTGCTAAATCCTAAAGAGATATCCACCCTTTTAAATTTTTCAATATGCTAAATCCTTGGAAGGTAATGCACATAAGTTTCTAAATCCTGAAAAGACACGCATTTTTATATTCATAGTGATACAAGAATGTAGATCTATGGATATTTTCAAAAGCCGTCAGAAGACGCATTATACTTACAAGCATAGTTTATGGGTGAACCTATTGGGCTCTCCCTCCTTGGTGAGTCATAGTAAGGTGGGAATCTTACTAGGTGAGGTAATCACTTTCCCTTCTCTCTCTTTCACTTTCATGCTAGTAGGATTAGATCATGAAACTATGTTATCTATAGTGTTGTTCTTGTCTTGCTTATGTAATCATGAATGTTTTCTATGATTGATTGCTCTTTATTTTTCATATCTTTATGCATGTATGTTGAGTTAGAATCCTTGTTCTAAGGACTTATGTCCTTGACCTAGTGATGTTCTACCTTGTTGTGATCCACTAGAGTCTTTCTTCTAACTTTACCGAAAGCATGTTTGATTTCCATACTTCAGCTAAAGTGGGGGCTTAATGTATCATATTAAAATGGAAGAAATTCCATGATAAGAATGTTTATCCCTCCTTAGGAGATGTTTTTGACCACCATCATACTGTCCCCTCATTTCTGCATCATCTCCTACTTCTGTGCCTGTTTAGGACCCTGATTGGGCCTCTCCAGGCACCTTCTATCCCACCTGGCACTTTTTCCTTGGGATTTGACCCCTTGGGTCAAGGTTGACCTTGACCTTGACCTAGGTTAGGGTCAAGATTGACCTTTACCTAGGTCAAGGTTTACCTTAACCTAGGTCAAGGTTGAACTTGACCTAGGTCAAGGTTGACCTCAACCTTGACCTGGGTCCCCCTTTCAAAATTGGAAACTTGTCGGCTTCTGGAGGTCATCAAAAATTCATTTTTCCCGCTTTCGGGTCGGTTGTTTTGGGTTCCCAAGTGGAAAATCCTAAATTGTATTTAATATAGGTCCTCTTCTAGGGGCATGTGTCTAATTGGAATTCAGTTCTCCTATGTTGGCCTCCTTAGAAGTTTGTGCCCTAGTTTCATATAAAAGGAAGTTTTCTCCTCTCATTTTCTCTAAGCGATATGGAGTAAAAAGAAGTCTTCTAAAGTGAAAAAAGGTTCAAGAATCCATTGTTATACATGTTATCAAGCTTTCAAGGTGTTCAAGTCTTCCTCTCAAGTATTCAAGTTCTCCATTTAAGATCAAGGATTCAAGCTTTCAAGCTTTGAAGGGATTGGGTTCCAACATTCAAGATTCATCATTCAAACCCGGGATCTAGCCATCATGGTGGTGTGATCTTCCTTCAAGATCCTTGGTGCATCCTCAAGACTTATCCATTCTCTTCAAGGTGGATTCCAAGCATAAAATCATGGAGGTTTATGGTTTCTATTTATTCCAAGCTTTCATATTTTCATACTTACATTCGAAATATAATTGCATATCTATTGAATATCATAGCTTCATTCTTAGATTCAATTCTACTACTTGCTAGCATTCTATACAGTATTGATTTCAAGGTTAATTCCTAAATTGAGTTTTGACTAAGGAAAACCCCTCCCTTCCAACAAAAAAATATCTTTTTCATGTAGGTACATGTTCAGGGTTCAAGATTTGAAATCAGATCTGGATACCCTTTTCAGTGAACTATCGAGATCTGCAAATAGATTTTCTGTCAGACTTGTTTAAGTTAGGGTCGAGATTATTGGGTTAGCAGTGAGATTATTGGGTCAAGGTCAACCTTTTTCATAGGATGGTGTTGGATCAGAAATTTTTTTTGGGTTTTGTTTGTCTCTGTGTTTCCTTTCCGGATCATACTTCAGATTTTCCAGAAATAGAGTACAGACCCAAAAAAACAACTTTCTTTGATCTGCAATTCTTTAAGGTTAGTACTTCCTCTCATCCTTTTCAATTACTACTATATATCCTTAATAATAAAAAATAATTTAAGATCTTCTTCCTTTCTCCTATTTCTGAATGGTTGATTCATTTGTGCATTGATCCTACTTTAGGGTTAATCAATTTGGATCTTTCATTCGTGCATTTGGAGATAAAAGAGGAACATCTTATCTTCTTTCCCCCTATATGATTAATCACACTACAATAACACATTCAAAACATAAATTAAATGTAAAGGTTAAGGAAATATACCATCTACAAAACCAAATCAATCCCAATCAAGTTTCCCCCTTTACAAGTATAAGGAAAAATCAAGTTGTACTTGGGCACCTTAAATTTTAGCATCATTATGCTTTTTTCTTAAAGAGTGATGTGTGTACAGTTTGGGAAATAATAGAAAGAGACACCTATCCATGATGGATAGGTGTATCCCTATGGTGGAAGGTCACTTGAGGGTAGGAATTATTTTCTCGAGGGTGCTTGGTAGGGGAAAGGATGTCTTAACGCTACAAATGCGTGACATCTTGATGGGTTACTGCTCTTTGTGTCATCATGTGTGCCTAGCATATATTCCTTGTGACCTAACTTTTACCATGAAATAAGTGCAATAAGGCCCTTGTATAAGTCAAAACTATCCTTCTTTGTGTGGATTAGAGTTCGCAACCAAAACCTTGGAAGTTATGCATGGTGTCAAAATTGTTGAAGCCAATTTGGGGCTTGTATAGTAAGTTGGACCCTAGTGATGGGAAGAACCCTATAAATTGTTTGTTAGCCTTTTTGTAGATCAGTGAGCACCCCTCCTCTGAGTGAGTTCATGATTTATGTTGTAAAATTGTGATGATTCTTTGACATAGGGTTGAGATGGTAATAGCCTGCCTTATGGAAATTAAAGCTTGTGTATGCAAGTTGAAGGAGACTGGTATTGGCCCTTATATTACTTTAGGTGCTGAAAGTATAGTAATGCATAAGTGGGGTACACTTCTTCCTAGGTGAGTATTGGGTATGTGCCTAGAAGTTACTAAGTAGTGTTACCCTTAGATACTTGGTGAATACTCTCTCTTATGTGTTTGATTTCAGTTGCATTACTCTGTAAATGACTTTCTGGACTTGTTTATTTTCTTAGAGGAACTTTCCACATTTTGTGTGGGCTAGCATCTTTTGGGTATTTATTTTAATTGGAATCAGTCATCAAATGTTGTATCTAATTCTTATGATGATTGTCACTTTGGATTTATTGTTGAAATGAGCTCATTTTGAAAATTTACTGTTGAAATTCTTAATTTTATTTCCCTTTTGAGATTTACTTTTAATCATTGTGACTATTCTGAATGTTTTCTCATGTTGGCCAGTCCTATGTTCTGTGACTCTATCAGGCTCAATGTGGTCCACTAATAGTGTGTATAAGGAGAACACCAAGGAGAGTGTATTATTTTATCTTGTAAGGTAACACAAAAATTGTGAGGATGAAGTCTTAACTCTATTTTAAAGGTGTAACAGGGTTGGAAATTCCTTTTCATTTGAAAGGGAGTGCCAACAAGTTATAATGTTAATGCATGGTGGCACAAGCTATTCCAAACATACAAATTAAATTTCACCATGAATGAGTGTGCATACCACATTATGTGATTTTGGGAAGTATGTATCATGAAAGGAGGACCCTAGTGACATGATTATTATAGTTCAAGATAATCAAATATTCCAACAACCCCTTTTGGTGTTTAAAAAAAATTAGTAAATAGATGTTGCTCCAATTGATGACCTTGCTTATCTTATTTGGTATAGGTTGAGCATTGAATTGGAATTAAGCTTAGGTGTACATGCTCAATGGGATTCCTTCTTTCCCAGGACACGAGTTAGGATCATGATGATCCATTTTCTTAAACAATATTGTGACGAATAGTTGAGAATGATTTAGTTTGCTTTTGAATTTTGGTACATGTTATGGACCTCGATGACCCTTTAATGATGGTAGCGATTACACCTCTATGTTCATATATAGATATGATAAGGAGTTGGTCATATTATTCCCTCATGATGAGACTCCATGATGGGGGATAGGGGTTACCAGATGGATGGAGTGCTTGTGAAAATCCTAGTTATGGGAAGGTGGAACCAAAAGATTCTTAGGCTTAACTCACCTCTTTTGGAGAAGATTTCAAGATGGGTGCAAGGGGATGTTGTTTTATGGATCCATTGCCACACAGTGCAAGGTAGGGCTTGAGTCCATTAGGTAAGTGAACATTTTTTCTAGAATGAATGAGCTCTCATTGCTTTAAGCTCACACTCCTCCTATGTTAGGAGAATCGGTTGTGCACTATTTACCTCATTGGATGGAAGGAGTACATTTGAGTCTCTTTTTTTGGTAAGTACTATTTCTTCCAAGAGGAAGCCATATGTGTGTTCATTTTATTTTTGGTACTCTTGAAGTTGGGGATGGTGTCCCTTGAAGAGTGCAAGTTAGATAGAGGATCTTCACCTTTTTTTTCAATATTTGGGTGATTTAGTAGTAAGGGTGCTCCAAGCATACGTAGCAGTACCTTAATATTAATCAATTTAAGTCTTCACCAGTTTCCAGAGTTGACAACTTGGAAGTTATTTCCACTACGATCAAAGAAAGAATTTAGAGGGCATCACTCGCTATTGGATGCCCCTGATAAAGTAGGAGGGTTGCATTGCATCCTTGACTATTTGACTATGTCAATATACTGGTGCTCTTATCGTACATGATGGGTCCCATCAGCTGACATTAAGATGAGTGGTTAGGATCAATTATGTTCTAAGTTAACATTAAGGAAACCTTGATATGTGTACTCACATCTGTTCATATATTGTTTTTGCACCTTGACGTGCTACTTTTGGGTTTGGTGCATTGGATTCTAGGAGTAAGCCCTGTCCTTAGGGGGATGATGTAGAGCCTCCCTTGTTTCCATTCTATGTTTGACATCCTGAAGGATGGGGAGGGGATTTCTTCTTGTATTCATGTCTATCTTGAACCTGTGTGGGATGGTAGCCTCTCGGTGACCTCTTGTCTACTTGATTTATGTGACCTACCTGAGACTTGAGATGCATTGTCAGATCCTAATATGTTATGATATGACTAGTTGAGATCATATTTTCATACTGTTATTGTGATATCCTACCCCAAACCATCGTAACACAACTGATATTTTCATACTTGGTTACCAAGATGATACATTGGCTTCAATGATTTTTATCTTTAGATACTATGTGATGATATTAAATTTTGATGATGCTAGAATATAATTTTATGCACTCTTGATTGATCAATTTTAATGTTATGACTTTAGTAGGAAGATCTAATTCTAAATCCTATGTTTTGGATATTATAATGTTTTGTTGGGAATTCAGTGATAACTTAATTATGCTTGGGAACTAGATTCTACAAATGCTATTTTGATAGTTACATTGTGAATGTTACAAGATAATATGATTAAATGATTTTGAGTGTGAACATGTATATTCTTGTGGAAGATATAATTCTGATGACATGTAACTGATTAAATGTTTGATACTGTTAAGTTGAAGATGATGCAAGACATTAAATCAGTTAATGGTTTGTATTGTCATTGATGTCAACTTGATATCATCTATACGGTAATGTACATAATGCAGAAGACTTCAAAGAATCAATGGAACAAAGATTATGATTTCAAAAATGCATAAAAGTAAAGTATTCACTAAGTGACAGACAACACCGATGGAGTGCACACCATCGGTAAAGACAGAGAAAAAGGTCATAGTGATACTCGACAAGCAGAAGATAGTGTTGCCTGATAAAGTAGAATCATAAGATGCCTGACGAATAGGAGATAATGTTGCTTGACGGATGGAGATCCCGAAGCTAACTGGGGTAACACCGATAGAACTAGCAGTTGTCACCGACGATGAACTATAGAATTGACCGACAGAATAGAGAATTCAGAAAAAGATAAAATATCTAGCTGGCAGAGCTTAAGGATAGACTTAACTAGTTGTTTTATTTTTTTTATTTGACCACAGTTAAGTAATTAATTTAAATAATATTTATACAGTTGGAAAGAAGATAACTATGAGATAAATTAGGAGTTAAAGCCGTAAATCAAATTGGCTGGATTGTTTTTCACGCCAAGAATTAAGGAATATCATATCTATATAAGAGACAAGCATAATTCATTTCCATAATCCATCAGATACACAGAAGGGGAGTGTATAGAAAGAGGATGCTAAAGAGAAATTGGTGAAGGATAAACTTCATATAGTCCTGATCAATCAAGCTGAGGGAGAGCTAAAGAATTCTGTAGACACCGACGAATAGTGAAGCACAACATCATAGAGCAGACAGTGTGGAGAAAAAGGAATTGAATTGATACATTGATCAGAGAGTTAAAGTACTTAAATAGATCTAAAAATATACAATTCAAAGTTGCATTAGAAACAGGTCATAGTGTTTCAGTTTAACCATTGAAGCATCAAGTCTCTTAATAGAGCAGGACTTAACATTCTTCTATAATTAAGGTATATCCTAACAGATTGCCAAAAAGGTTGATTCATGAAAGTATCATTGAATTTTCATAAATCCTATTGATAGCCTAAGAAGAAGGTTGATTCAAGGATGGTAGAAAGCTTTTCCTAAAGCCTATTGACAGTCTAAGAAGAAGGCTAATTCAAGGATGGTAGCAAGATAGATGCCAGATACTAAGTGAAAACCTATATGTATAAAAATCCTCTAACAAGGTCACACTTAACAGTGTGTTTCTAACCTTTAACAGGGTTGGCTCCTAACAGGGCTCACTTCAGAAGAGTGAAAATCTAGGGTACCGATCCCAGCGGTTTTTTCTCTTAACAGGGTTTCCACGTTAAAATCCATGTGTTATGTGTGTATGATTTATTACTTCATTGTTTTACATTTCACATATGCATTTCTGGATTGATTGGTATACTCTGTATATTTACTGAGTATCTGTAAATAAGTTTTTACTTCCTATCAGTAATCAAGGAGAATAAGGACAGACAATGTAAACCGACAGACAGTTAATTATTTCAAGTATTTCAAGGCATGCATCTTGTAGGGACTTAATAATTTGAGGTGTATTGATTGGTGGATTAAATTTTAAAGGATAAATTTTTGAGGCCATTGATTCACCCCCCCTCTTAGTTATTACTAACAATTGGTATTAGAGCTTGTGTGCTTAGAAGGAAGGTTTCAAGACCTAAGTAAAAGCTCACAAGATGAAGGGACGAGATGTGCCCAAGTTGAACAAAGACAACTTTGCTTCATGGAAAAGAAGGATAAGACTCCACTTATCAGGTATTGGCAATGATATTACTTAATAATTAGATACTGAATATGTGTTTCCTATAGGACCATTGATAGTAGATCAATTGAGAGTGAAGCATGATAATAACTGCATGGTTATAGAGCTTTCTTCCTCACTCTTGGATGCTGAATTTGAAGATGTCAAAGATTGCAAAAATGCAAAGACAATGTGGGACAAACTGAAGCTTGTACATGGAGGTGATACAAATGTTCTGAGATCCAAGGAAGAAAGCCTTAGAGGAAATTTTGATGATCTCAGAAAGAAAGAAGGTGAAAACATCACACAGTACAACACAAGAATAAAAGAAGTAGTCAATACTATACAAGGTGTTGGAGGTACACTTGAAGAGGAGACATCGGTAAGTAAAATCTTAAGAACCTTATTACCTATATATGCTATTAGAGTTTCTTCTATACAAGAAATGAGAGCAGTAGCAAACAACACAGTTACTCTTGATAGCTTAATTGGTAGACTGATTTCATTTGAGATGAATAACTTTGACAATAGTGTCTTACCAAGTTTAGAGTCTGCATTTAAATCTTCTATGAGAATAAGCAAATCTAGTAAAAGACACTCATCTAGAAGAGACAGTGAAAGTGAAAGTGAAGAAGAAGATCTAGATGAAATAGAAGCACTCATGGAAAGAAGAATGAAAAGAGGCAGAGGTAAATACAAAGGCAAGTTACCACTTGTATGCTTTAATTGTAAAGAGATTGGATACTTTGCTGCAAGATGTCCTAATAGAAGAAAAGGTGACACAAGTGATGACAGATCTTTTGAGAAGAAGTCTGACAGAGGTGATAACAAATATTACAGAGGTTATCAATGATAAAAAATAAAGGATACCCGAGACTACAAGGATAAAGGAAAGAAGGCTAGCTACCTAGCTGCTTGCAAAAATGAAGATACTAACACCGAACTGGATGATGACATTGAGATAGTATTTGTAGTTGTGAAGGATGATTCAAATGAAGATGAAAGGTATTAAGAAACTGCACTCATATCTAAGGTTAGTAAGAATGATGTCTAGATTATAGATAGTGGCTGCACTCACCATATGACTGGTGAAAAAGAAAAATTTAATATTTTTGAGTATTATAATGGTGGTACAGTAAGAATGGGAAATGATACACCTTGTCTAGTTGAAGGTAAAGGAACAATAATGCTGAATAACTTGATTATATGTGAGAATTCTTATTGGGTAAATGGATTGAATTATAATCTACTAAGTGTTTCTCAGCTGAATAATTCAAGTCACTGAGTATCATTTGAAAACAAGAAGGCAAAATTTTTCAATGAATCAGGAAAACTGATTGGTATCAGTGAACAAACTAAAGGTAACTTATTCTATCTAAATGAAACTAACCCCACTTGCTTGATGACTAGAAATGAAGACATATGGTTGTGGCACAAAAGATTGTGTCATGTGAATTTTGACAACATGATGAAAATAAGCAGAAAAAGAAGTGTAAGAGGCTTATCGATGATGACAAAGCCATACAACATCATGTGCAAAAATTGTCAAAAAGGTAAAATGACAAAGTCTTGTTTCAAAAGTAAAACCCATACATCTAATGATATTCTAGAATTAGTCCATACTGATTTATGTGGGCCTATAAGGACAAAGAGTTATTATGGAGATAGATACTTTATTCTCTTTGTTGATGATTACTCTAGAATGATGACAGTCATGTTTCTAAAAGAAAAATTTGAAGCATTCAAGATGTTTAAATGGTATAAGGCTATGGTAGAAAAACAAAGTGGTAAGGATCTAAAATGTTTGAGATCAGATAGAGGAGGAGAGTTTATATCAGATGAATTCACTAATTTATGTAATGAGCATGGTATAAAAAGACAGGTTTCTGCACCAAGAACACCACAACAAAATGGGATTGTTGAGAGAAGAAATAGATCAATAGTTGATTGTGCAAGAACACTGATGATAGAGAAGGACATCACCCAGATCTTCTGGAGGGAAGCTGTTAGCATTGCTGTTTATACACTTAACAGAGTACAATTGCAGAAGGACACAAAGAAGACTCCTTATGAGCTATGGTATGGTAAAACACCCAATGTAAGTTACTTCAAAATATTTGGTAGTCAATGTTATGTCTTAAAAGATGATAGAAATGGAAATCTTGACACCAAAAGTGATGAAGCTATTTTTCTTGGGTATTCTACCAAAAGAAAAGCTTTTAAATGTCTAATCAAGGCTTCTAACAAAATAGTTGAAAGTGAAAATGTAAAGATTGATGAATTTGTAGAAAAGAATGAGCTAGAAAGAACAAAAGAACTAGAAGACTACAACAAGTTTGTATATTGTGAAGAACCCATAACTCTACTTGAGCAACAATGCTTAAATCCATAACAACAGAATGTTGCAACCGACAGTTAGAATGCTGTTATCGACGGTCAAGATAATGATCAAAATAATGTGCAAGGTAATGAAGATCAAGCTGATACACAAAGAGTTATACCTGTACTAGCAAGATATGTAAGAAGGAACCATCCATAGGACTAGATCATAGGAGATAAGAAAGCTGGTACAAGAACAAGAAGTAAGTCTTTAAACTCAAATTGTTTAATTTGTGAGTTTGAGCCAAAATCTATCAATGCTGCACTAGATAATGAAGAATGGATAAGTGCTATGAATGATGAGATTGAACAGATTGAGAAGAACAAAACATGGTCACTTGTGCCAAGACCAGATGATAAGAATGTCATCGGTACTAAATGGATATTCGGGAATAAGCTGAACGAGAATGGAGAAGTCACAAGGAACAAAACAAGACTAGTATGCAAGGGGTATGCACAAGAGGAAGGTATATACTATGGAGAAAATTTTTCACCTGTTGCTAGGCTAGAAGGAGTAAGAATACTACTTTCTTATGCTGCATATAAAGGATTCAAAGTATATCAAATGGATGTCAATTCAACATTTCTAAATGGAATACTTGAAGAAGAGGTATACATTGAACAACCAGAAGGGTTTGTGGATCTAGACAAGAGGAACATGGTATGTAGACTTCACAAAGCTTTGTATGGATTGAAACAATCTCCCAGAGCTTGGTATGAATGACTTCATTCCTATCTTATAACTATTGGATTCATAAGGTCTAGTGAAAACAATAATCTTTATTTGAAAGAAGATACTAATGCTAACACTTTGATTTCTAAAATATTTGTTGATGACATCATATTTGGAGGCAATGATGTGCTATGCAAATCATTTGTTGATAAAATGAGCAAAGATTTTGAGATGTCTATGTTTGGAGAGATCAAGTTCTTTCTTGGTCTACAGATCATTCAACAAAGTGAAGGTATTTTCATTAAATAGTACAAATACATCAAAGAGGTCTTGAAAATATTCAAGATGGAAGATTCCAAACCTATTGGAACACTGATGGCTACTGGATGCAAATTAACAAAGGAAGACAAGACAATAGAGAGAATCTTAAGATATATGAAGACTACTAAGGAATTTGGCTTATGGTATAGAAGACAAGGAAAATTTAAACTAAAAGTGTTTACAGACGCTGATTGGGCTTGAAACCTTGATGACCAGAGGTGCACAATTGGAGGAGAATTATTTATGGGTGACAAAATTTTTACATGGATTAGCAAGAAGCAAGGATGCATCTCTCAGTATACTACAGAAGAAGAATATGTTGCTGCTGCTGCAAACTGCTCAAATATTGCATAGATCAAACAGTTGCTGGAAGGTATGAATATGAAGATCTCAGAACTAGTGATTATCTATTGTGATAACACCAGTGCAATAAACATTTCCAAGACTCCAGTTATGCATGCAAAGACTAAACACATTTCCATCAAGTAACATTATTTAAGAGAACAAGTTCAAGAAAAAGAGGTGATACTTGAATATGTGCAATCAAAAGAACAATTAGCTGATATCTTCACCAAGCCACTGCCCAAGGATACATTTGAGTACCTGAGAAAGAGACTAGGGGTCAAACCCATGCCTACCAGTCAGTAAAGGACTGAAGGCTGCATCAACCATATATTATCAGAATATCATTCATGATTGATGCAAGCAAAAGATGAACTTCAAAGCTACATCTATATACAGAAAGGTATATATCAGAAATGAGCACCAGAGCATATTGTCGTATTGATGATGGATAAGGGAAATTCAAGGAATATATTATGGATAGAAGAAAATAATTGTTTAACATGAATGCTAGATATTTGTAAAATATTTGTTTGGCATTGTTGTCAAAGGGAGAGAATGTATCCATATTATCATAAAAAACTATTCATTATTAGATTACTCCAAAAAGTGAGAGATCATATCCATAGGGAGAGAATTTGTATAAAAGTTGCAAACAAAAGATAGAGACATCAAAGAAGAAGAACAATCAAAAGAGAGAAATTGACACAAACAGAGGACATAACACATCAAAAGAAGAAACATAGAAAGCTGTAAGAATCAAATCTAAGCTAACACAGAGCTTACTGACGGTCAGACTTTTTTATCAGTTATCAAAAACAAAGTTTTTGGTAATTTGATGAATCTCAACAATTGTATTTCATATTGTATTAGAAATAGTATAGTGTGATAATATAGTATGTTGCCATCAATGCCAAAGGGAGAGATTGATGACATGTAACTGATTAAATGTTTGATAATGTTAAGTTGAAGATGATGCAAGACATTAAATTAGTTAATGGTTTGTATTGTCATTGATGTGAACTTGATATCATCTGTATGGTCATGTACATAATGAAAAAGACTTTAGAGAATCAATGGAACAAAGATTATGCTTTCAGCAATGCATAAAAGTCAAGTATTCACTAAGTAACATACAACACTGATGGAGTGCACACCATCGATAAAGATAGAGAAAAAGGTCACAGTGATACCCGATGAGTAGAAGATAGTGTTGCCCAACAAAGAAGAATCACAGGATGCTTGATGAATAGGAGACAATGTTTCCCGATGGATGGATATCCCTAAGCTAACTGGAGTTACACCGACAGAACTGGAAGTTGTCACCAATGACAAACTATAGAATTGATGGACTGAACAAAGAGTTCAGAAAATGACAAAATATCTAGCTGGCAGAGCTTAAGGATAGACTTAACTAGTTGTTTTATTTGTTTTATTCAACCACATTTAAGTAATTGATTTAAAGAAGATTTATATAGTTGGAAAGAAGATAACTATGAGATAAATTAGGAGTTAAAGTCGTAAATCCAATTGGCTAGATTGTTTTTCATGCTAAGAATTAAGGAATATCATGTCTATATAAGAGACAAGCATAATTTATTTCTATAAGCCATCAGATACATGAAAGGGGAGTGAAGAGAAAAAGGATGCTAAAGAGAAATTGGTGAAGGATAAACTTTGTACATCCATCAAGATGAGGGAGAGCTAAAGAATTCTGCAGACACCGATGAACAGTGAAGCACAACATCATAGAGCAAAAAGTGTGGAGAAAAAGGAATTGAATTGATACATTGATCAGAGAGGTAGTGTACTTAAATAGATTTGAAAATCTGCAATTCAAAGTTGCATTAGAAACAAGTCATAGTGTTTCAGTTTAACCATTGAAGCATCAAGTCTCTTAATAGAGCAGGACTTAATAGTCTTCTATAATTGAAGTATATCCTAACAAATTGCCAAAAAGGTTGATTCATGAAAGTAGCATTGAATTTGCATAAAGCCTATTGACAACCTAAGAAGAAGGTTGATTCAAGGATGGTAGCAAGATTTGCCTAAAGCCTATTGACAGTCTAAGAAGAAGGCTGATTCAAGGATGGTAGCAAGATAGATGCCAGATACTAAGTGACAACCTATATGTATAAAAATCCTCTAACAAGGTTACACTTAACAGTGTGTTTGTAACCTTTAAAAGGGTTGGCTCCTAACAAGGCTCACTTCAGAAGAGTGAAAATTTGGGGTACCGGTCCCAGTGGTTTTTTCCCTTAATAGGGTTTCCAAGTTAAAATCCATCTGTTATGTGTGTATGATTTATTACTTCATTATTTTACATTTCACATATGCATTTCTAGATTTATTGGTATACTCTACATATTTACTGAGTATCGGTAAATAAGTTTTTACTGCTTATCGGTAATCAAGGAGAATAAGGATAGACAAGGTAAAACAATAGATAGTTAATTATTTCAAGTATTTCAAGGAATGCATCTTGTAGGGACTTAATAATCTGAGGTGTATTGATTGGTGGATTAAATTTTAAAGGATAAATTTTTGAGGCCACTGATTCACCCCCCCTCTCAGTTATTACTAACAAATTTTGTAAATAATGTGTTAATTCATGATGAAATATATGAAATACTGGTTGCCATTAGAAATGAGTTAAATGAATTAATTTTCTTACAATTAAATTAAAGTTTTAGATGAAATTTAATAGAGTAATGGAAATTTATTAATGTGGAAGATTAAGTTTCTTATTAGGTGAAATTTTCCAACCTGGGTATTTTTAAAAAAAGAGGATAATTAAAGTTTAGTATCTTAGTCTAGTGATATTGTAAAACAACTTTTATTATTAAAATTAGATTAAATTGTTAGAGAAAGTATGCTATTGGATTTGATTTAATAAGGCCTTATTTTTATAGTTTAATAACTATACCAAACTTAGTTGGTTGATGCTTAGTAACAAATGTTGCAAGATAATTAGGGGGATTTGAGGAAATTGATAAAACCAAATGATCTTAAGATTGTTGTACCATCGTCATAGTATTTGCTGTTGGATTTAAAGATATATTTAAATTAAAACCATTCACCTTCAAACTATATTAAATAGAATTTAAACCCTATTAGGAGATTAAGCATGTTAAACTGGAAACTTTGTAACTCATGGGTTAAGGGACGTTGACTTACGTCATGATTCCCCTTGGCCCTACTGTGAGAAAATACACTTAACCTCTCAAACTAAACTGATTCTTAACTTTGTTAGTTTGAACATACATTAATTAAACATCAGTTAACTACTTTGCATGAACCTTCACCTATTAGAATAGACTTTTAAAAAAAAGTTGAGTTTTTGCATGTAAATTTGGGCATGAAAGACTCTAGTGAGGGTTGGAAAAGACCCATTGTGAGCTATTGGTAATTCAAGTGACACAAGGAGGAATAATACTTAGGGCCAAAGGAACTCCCAAGAACCAAACCAGCTTGCAGATATAGAACTTTAAAGCTCAAACACAAAGAAGGAGAGAAGGAATACAAAATTTATATTATTTCATCAAACTTCATACATGTCAGGATATAAGGCCTTCTCGGTTATGGCCAAATACATTCAAAATATATTACAGAATAGTCCTTCCAGATTGATGTCCACATGCATCCCAATGAGAGATACCAACATTAATTATGTGACCAAAATTAAATGAAAAATTCAGCCCGAAGATCCATCAAAAGAAAATACACTCGGTTAGAGAGGAAATAGGAAATCACCGAGACCGGTCGATGAAACCATGCCAAGAATAGTAACCAAGTTTATTCAGTGAAATGAAACAAGAGCCTTCAACTGATAACTCTAGAATAGTTACCAAGAAGTCTACCAAAATTTTCCAACAAGCTATCGAGCTCCCAAAAAAAACACATTTTTGGTTGATACAAGATTGCTAAGAACCCAAGATGCTCCTGCATTAGACACCTAGGGTTAAAAGAAATGATTCTCTGAATCATGAGTGAGGTGCAACCTGATTTGAATCTAACTCAGATTGAGAAATCCATGTAGAATCTTTAATCAGTCTATTCTTCCACTTTACCAAATATTCCATGCAATCCTTTCCTCTTGTGCTTTTACCAATTTTTTGTTCCAAAATCTGCTGAATTTCTTCTATTTTTTTATGAGAATAATCACTCGGAACTGTCACTTCTTCATCAGGTTCATGATACTCATATAAATTTGAAATATTGAATATAGGTGATATATCCATTTCACCAGGTAACTCTACTTCATAAGCATTTCCACTATCAAACTTCCTCAATATTTTGCGAGGACCAAATTTCTTCATCTTCAATTTCGATATGTTCTAACAGGAAATCTACCTTTTTTCAAATGAACCATCACTTCATTACCAACCTCAAAAATATTATGTCTTCTTGATCTATCTACACTATTCTTGTATTTTTAATTACTTTTCTCCAACTTATGTTTCAATTCCTCATGCAATGACTTCATATACTCAGAAAATTCTTCTCCTTCAACACTCCTCTTCTCTTCTCCAACAATATCTCTCAAGTCTGATATACCTCTTAGTTGTATTCTAGTAACAATATGAAAAGGTGTCTTGCTAGTACTCCTATTCACTAAATTATTATATGCAAACTCTGCTTGTGCTAGCATCAAATCCCAATTAATCGGTTTGTCTCCAGTTAAGCATCTCAATAAGTTACCCAAACTTCGGTTTACAACCTCTATTTTTCCATCAGTTTGTGGATGAAATATAGTGATGAACTATAATTGATTATATGTTTGAAGTCATTTGTTGATATTCAACCGAGTTGTAGAAGTAATGATAAACATTATCAGTTAATGTATTGTCATTGATGTCAACTTATTTGAGTGTTATTATGGTGGAGAACATTTGTTATGTATTGAAGATTTGGAAAAAATAATGTTTATGTGGTCAGAAAAATGAAGAGTTCTATAGACACCGAGTGATAGTGTAAACCAAGTAAAATATTGTATACCGAGTGCCAGTGTTAACTGAGCAAGGGATTGCCAACACAACTATTGATTAAGCAATTAATTCAAACCAAGGCCGACTAAGATGCTGAGCTGGAAATTGATGATTTCAAGGTAAAAGATAACGTTTTTTATTTGATCAAATGGTTATTAAAATTCAATGAAAATCAGACGATAGAGATTGAAACGTGTTTTTAACATAACTGTCGAGGAAGGATCAAGCGAGAAAATGAACGATGAAGATTAAGAGAAAAGATTTGAAGGAAGAAAATTAAATGATACATGATTTCTATATAAGAGAGAAGAGATTCATTTGTGAATGAGTATGTATACAAATGCTGAAGCATACATGCAAATTTTATGTATGACTGATCAAATTGGTTAAAGACAGAACTGAGTATTTCTGCAGACATCGCCGAGCAAAATAGAGGAAAGAGGATTATCGAGAAGAAAAAGAATGATATGAACTAAAGTGAACAAATTTATCAGAGGTATTTTGTACTTAGAATAGATTTGAATATCCACAAATCAAAGTTGTATTTGAATAAGATCATTACTGTATCAATTTAACCATTGCTACAGATAAATCTCTTAACCGAGTGGGATAGTGAATCCTTATTATAACATTCAGAGAAGGTTAATTATTTTCTTGTTGACCCCATAGCGAATTCATGGTAAAGAGAGAATTGTTAGTTTTAAATCATCTAACAAGGTCACATTTAACAGTGTGCATTGTAACCTTTAACAGGGTTGGCTCTTCACCAAGCTCACTTCAGAATAGTGAAACTATTTTGGGTTACCGGTCCCAGGTGGTTTTTCCCTTAACAGGGTTTCCATGTTAAAAATATATGTCTCAATGTGTATGAATGTTGTGGATTGTTATTTTACTTTACACTTTATTTTATTGACCTAGATTGGTAATCACAATAATAATTTATTGATACTCGGTAAGCAACTTGACAGTAAGTTTTGAAATCACAGTTTATATTTTCACTGAGAAGAGTTTTATATTTGATATTTTTTTGTTATAAATCTAGAGGAATTTGGGACTATAGGATAATTTTGTTAGGGCCACACGTCTAACTAATTCACACCCCCCCTCTCATATATTCTAACAATTGGTATCAGAGCAATCAGTTCTTATCAGGGAGGATACAATGCTTAGAAGAAAGTTTTCAAGGACTTGAGCTAAAGATCACAAGATGTATAAGAGAGATGTACCTAAGATGAACAAGGATAACTTCTAGACATGGAAAAGTAGAATGAGATTATACCTATCAGGAATTGCAAGCAACATTGAAGATTTTCTGGACAATGAATTCATTCTACCTACTGGATCATTGATAGTAAATCAGTTGAAAGAAAAACATGAGCATAACCTTATCATGGTGGAGATTTCCTCTTCACTTACCAATTCTTAATTTGATGACATCAAGAATTGTACAAGTGCCAAGTAGATGTGGGATCAGATTACAAAATTTTATGGAGGAGATGTAAATGTACTGAGAGCCTTTGTGGAAAGTTTGATGACATGCAAATGAAGGAAGGAGAAAAAATCACACAATATAGTACCCGAATTAAAGAAGTTGTGAATTCTATTTGAGGATATGGTGGAACCATTGATGAAGACACAATTGTGAGTAATATTCTTAGAACTCTATTGCCTATTTATTCTATAAGAGTCTTTGCAATACATGAAATGAGAGCTGTACCTAGAAATAACATTACTGTTGATAGTCTTGTTGGAAGATTGATTTCTTTTGAGCTAAATAACTTTAAAAATAGTATTGTACCATCTATGGAATATGTATTTATGTCTACTTTGAAAATTGGCAAATCTAGTATAAAACACATAATAAAAAATAATAGTGATAGTGATAGTGATGACAAGGAACTTGATGAACTTGAAGCTTTAATGGTTAGAAGATTACACATAGGTAAAGGAAGATATAAAGGTAAACTAACTTTGATATGCTTTAACTGTAAAGAGATTGGCCATTTTGCTGCAAGATGCCCTAACAAGAAGAATGATGATAGAAATGATAGATCTAATGACAAAAAGGATGACCAAGATTTTAGAAGCAACCAAACGTATGACAGAAGAGATAATCGAGATTACAAGGATAAAGGTAAGAAATATTGTTACATTTGAAGATAATAATAACAGTGGATCTAACAGTGATGAAGATATCGAGACAGTGTTTGTAGGATTGAAAGATGATTCAGATGAAGATGAAAGACATGTAGAAACAACACTTATCTCTAAATTTAGAAAACATGATATCTGGGTTATTAATAGTGGTTGTACACATCACATGACTGGTGATAAAGGAAAATTTGAATTTATTGAACATTATGATGGAGGATCAGTAAGAATGGGAAATGACACACCCTATCAAGTAAAAGGAAAATGTACTATCATGCTGAACAATCAAATCAAATCTAAAAATGCTTATTGGGTAAAAGGACTTAACTATAATCTATTGAGTGTTTCACAGTTGAATAACAAAGGACACCAAGTTTCATTTGAAAACAAAAAAACAAGAATCTATGAGGGAAAAGGAAAATTGATTGGTACTGGTGAAAAATCAAGAGGTAACTTATTCTATCTTGGCACATCTGAAACTACTTGTTTATTGGCAAAGAATGAAGATATATGGCTATGGAATAAAATACTTTGTCATGTAAATTTTGACATGGTTAAGATTAGTAGAAAAATAAAAGTTAGAGGCTTATTGAGCTTAACTAAACCAAACCATGTAATGTGCAAAAATTGTCAAATGGGTAAGATGTCAAAATCTAGTTTCAAGAGCAAGAATTTTTCATCAAATTTGGAGTTAGTTCATACAAAATTATGTGGACCAATGAGAATACAAAGCTATTTTGGGGACATATATTTTATTTGTTGATGAATACTCCAAGATGATGACTGTAATGTTTCTAAAAGAGAAATCTGAAGCATTTAATATGTTTAAGTGGTATAAGGAAAAAGTGGAGAAAGAAACTAGTAGAGATTCTGAAGTGTTTGATATCTGATAGAGGAGATGAATTTATTTCTGATGAGTTCTCTAAATTTTGTAATGAGAATGGAATAAAAAGACATGTTTCTGTACCAAGGACACCACAACAGAACAGAATTGCTGAAAGAAGGAACATATCAATTGTTGATTGTGCTAGAACATTGATGATTGAAAAGAAAGTTGCACAAACATACTAGAGAGAAGAAGTCAACACAATAGTCTACACACTAGACCGAGTACAACTAAAGAAATATTCAAACAGAACACCTTATGAGCTATGGTATGGTAATACTCCCAATGTGAGCTATTTTAGAATATTTGGAAGTAAGTGTTATATTCAGAAAGGTGAACGAAATGGAAAATTTGATTCAAAAAGTTATGAAGGAATATTTATTGGATATTCTACTAAGAGTAAAGCTTAAAAATGTTTGAACAAGTCAAATAACAAAATTATTTAGAGTGCAAAAGTGAAAGTTGATGAATTTGCTGAGTTAAATGATGAAGACAGTATGAAAGAATTGAGGGACTAAAATATATTTGTTTACTAGGAAGAACCTGACACTATACCGACGCAGATGCCTAACATCACCGGGAAACAGATTAATGTCACCGGGCAACAAATAGCACAAACTGAGAATCAGGAAAATGCTGAAACAGAAGATCATGAACTTGAAGACAATGTAGATACTGAAGAAGATGATGAAGGACCAAGAAATGAATGTGTACTTGCTAAATATGTAAGAAGACACCATCCAAGGGATCAGATCATTGGAGATAAAAGAGAAAGAATATTGATAAGAAGTAAGTTCAGAGATGACACTTGTTTAATTTGTGAATTTGAGCCTAAGAATGTTAAAGATGCATTAGTAAATGAAGAATGGTTTAATGCCATGAAGGAAGAAATTGAGAAGATACAAAAAAATAAGGCATGGACTTTAGTATCAACACCGAGTGATTAAAAAATCATTGACACCAAATGGATTTTTAGAAACAAACTGAATGAATATGGGAATGTAATCATAAATAAAGAAAGATTGGTTTGCAAAGGGAATGCACAAGAAGAAGGAATTGACTATGGAGAAACTTTTGCACCAGTTTCTAGACTTGAAGGGTTAAGGATACTACTTGAATATGCTGCATATAAAGGATTCAAGGTATATCAAATGGATGTGAAGTCCTCATTTTTGAATGGCATACTTGAAGAGGAGGCATACTTTGAACAACCTGAGGGATTTGTTGATCCTGATCAGAAACACATGGTATGTAAGTTACATAAAGCTTTATATGGACTGAATCAAGCACCAAGAGTATGGTATGAAATACTACATTCTTATCTAATAAGTATTGGATTTATTAGAACTCATGACAACAACAATTTGTATTTAAAACAAGGAAATAATGATCAGACACTTATTGCTGAAATATTTCTTGATGATATCATATTTGGAGGTAATGATAACTTATGCACTTCATTTTCTAATGAAATGATGACAACATTTGAGATGTCAATGTTTGGTCAAATCAATTTTTTTCTAGGATTGCAAATTTTACAAAAAACTAGAATAATATGCATTACTTAATCAAAATACATCAAGGAAGTACTAAAGACATTCAAAATGGAAGAATCAAAACCATTTAGAACACCTATGGTTACAGGATGCAAATTGACAAAAGAGGACAGGACACCTGAGGTAAATAAAACTTTGTACAAATATATGATTGATAAATTGATGTATGTTATACACACAAGACTAGATATAACACATGCAGTGGGAATAGTTTCAAGATTTTCTTCTAACCCTAAAGAGTCACATATGACAGCTGTTAAAAGAATTTTTAGATATTTGAAGAAAACTAAGGATTATGAATTTTTGTATAAAAGAGAAGGAAAATTTGAATTGAAAGTCTATCCATATGTTGATTAGGCTGGAAATATAGATGACGGAAAGAGCAGTACTGGTGGAGCATCCTTTATTGGAGAAAGACTAGTTACTTATATTAGCAAGAAGCAAGGATGTATATCACAGTCAACTACAGAAGTAGAATATGTTTCTTCTATTGCAAATTGTTCTAACATAGCATGGATAAAACAATTATTGAAAGGAATGAATGAGGAGATCACAAAACAAGTGATGATTTATTGTGATAACACAAGTGCTATAAATATTTCAAAGAATCCAGTGATGCATGCAAAGACAAAGAACATATCTATAAAGTATCACTACTTGAGGAAACAAGTACAAGACAAACAAGTAATATTGGAATATGTACAATCAAAGGAACAACTGATGAACCATAACTGATTGAATGTTTAAAGATGTTAAGTTGATCACCAAAATGTAGAAAGATAATGCAAGACATTAAATTAGTTAATGGATTGTATTGTCATTGATGTCAACTTGATATAATCTTATCAGTTATATTCAAAGTGTCAAAGAATTTAGAGAATCAGAGATAAATATTATGCTTTTAGTAATGCATAAAATATCAGCATTCACTAAGTGACTACAAACACTGATGTGTAGTGCACCCTGACGGACAAAGAAAACTGAAAGTAAAGTCACAGTGATGCCCGAGGAAGAAAAATGACAAGCATTACCGACGAGAAAAATCATAAGCATTATCGATGAGAAAAAATTCATAGTGATGCCCAAAGGACAGACAACCCTGATAGACAGACAACTCTGATAGAAATACCCGAGGATAATTGAAGTGTTGACCAAAGCTATCAAAGAGATAAACACCGAAAAGAACTCAAGTTGAGAAATGAAAAAATTCTTAGCTGGCAAGAGATAAAGATAGATTTAAGTGGTTGTTAACATTTTTTTCATTGACAAGTTAAATCCAGAGATAAGTAAAATATTAAAAGCTATTTTATCTAGTTTTCAAGGAGAAATCTACGGGATAAAACTGAAGTAAAGCTTTAAAGAAATATTGGCTAGAATTGCGGATCATGCTAAGAACAAGAAAATAAAGAAGTGAGAAATGGTGATATCATGTCTATAAAGAGAAAATATAATTCATTATGAATTAGGGGAGTGAATAGAGATAGAGGATGCTGGAGAGAAAATGATGAATAACAACTTCAGACAGTTCTAATCAATCAAGCTGAGGAAAGAGCTAAAGATTTCTACGGATTGAGCAATAGAGAAGCACAACATCACTGAGTAGAAAGAAGTGGAGAAAAAGTATTAAAAAGATACATTGATCATAAATGTAGAATGAGATTACAATAGATCTGAAAATCTACAAGTCTAAGTTGTATGTGTGAACATATCATTTACTATTTCAGTTTAATCATTGGATCAAAAAGTCACTTAACCGAGTAGGACTTAACAATCCTTTCTATATTGAGATACATCCCAAGGAGTATCAAAAAGTTGATCATGAAGATAACATGAGATGCCATATACCATTTGACAAACTACACCGGGTTTGGTTATAGAAGGTAGCATAGAGATTCCCAATATCAAGTGACAAACTATTCTATTTAAATCCTCTAACAAGGTCACACCTAATAGTGTGTTTTTAACCTTTAACAGGGTTGGCTGTTCATCGAGCTCACTTCAGAAGAGTGGACATTTTGGGTTACCGGTTTGAAGTGGTTTTCCCTTAACAGGGTTTCCACATTAAAAATACATGTGTCAATGTGTTTATGAGTCATTACTTTAGTGCTTTGCATTACACATAACTAATATGGATTGATCAGTATACACTAAGAAATTTACTATTTTTTGGTAAATGATAGAATGCTAATTGGTAAATAGTAAGAATAAGGTTTAAACAGTGAACTCTGAGCAGTAGTTATTTGTTAAGATTGTTTGAAGGAATTCATCTTGTAGGACTGAAGATAACTAGAGGCTTAATATTGTGGTACTAAATTTTTGGGTTGATTTATTGTAATATTTTTGAGGCCACTGATTCACCCCCCTCTCAGTTATTCTAACAACTTGCAGACATATTCATAAAATCCTTACCGAAGGATACATTTGACTACTTGAGAGGTAGACTAGGGGTTCGTTCCTTATCTATTGGTAACTAAGAAGATTAGGAGGTTGCATCAACCTACATGAAATAATAATATGAATCATGTTGATGAAAATTTGAACTGGACCAAAATAGAGATATCAGTACAAAAAGGTACCTACTACACCGAATAATGGAGTAATTTTAATTTAGCTATTGAAGAGCTATATAATTATTTTTGGCATTGTTGTCAAAGGGAGAGAAATGATCAATGAAATGTATATCCATCCAAGGGACAAAAGAGAAAGGGAGAGAGATATCTAATCTATAGAGAGATTCAAGGGCTAAAAAGACAAAACAACAGGGAGAGTTTGCACAGTGAATATTTTTTACTGACACTGATTATATTCAAGCTAGGGAGAGATACTAAATTTTTGCAGTTGTAGAACAAAAGTTTGGTATTTTTTTTATGGAAAATTATATTTCATATTTCATATTTTGTTTTCATCAATGCCAAAGGGAGATATTGATGAGCTAAAAGTGATTATATTTTTGAAGTCATTTGTTTATATTCAACCGAGTTGTAGAAGTGATGATAAACATTATCAGTTAATGTATTGTCATTGATGTCAACTTATTTGAGTGTTATTATGGTGGAGAATATTTGTAACAAAGAATGTTTATGTGGTTGGAAAAATGAAGAGTTTGGTATACACCGAGTGACAGTGTAAACTAAGTAAAACATAGTGTATACCGAGTGCCAGTGTTAAGTGAGCAAGGGATTGCCGACACAACTATTGATTAAATAATTAATTCAAACCAAGGCCGACTAAGATGCTAAGATGGAAATTGATGATTTAGAGGTAAAAGATAAAGTTTGTTATTTGATCAAAAAATTATTAAAATTCAAGGAAGATCCAACGACAGAGATTGAAACATGTTTTTAACACAACCGCCGAGGAAGGATCAAGCGAGAAAATGAACGATGAAGATTAAATAACAAGATTTGAAGGATGAAAATTAAATGATACATGATTTAGTTATAAGAGACAAGAGATTCATTTTTGAATGAGTATGTACACATATGCTGAAGCATACATGCAAATTTGATGCATGACTGATCAAACTGGTTAAATACGTAACCGAGTATTTCTACAGACATCGCCAAGAAAAATAGAGGAAAGAGGATTACCGAGAAGAAAAAGAATGATATGATTTGAAGTGAAAAAATTGATCAGAGGTATTATGTACTTATAATAGATCTGAATATCTACAAATTAGAGTTGTATTTGAATCAGATCATTATTGTATCAGTTTAACCATTATTACAGATAAATCTCTTAACCGAGTGGGATAGTGAATCCATATTATAAAATTCTAAGAATGTTAATTTCTTTCTTGTTGACCCCATAGTGAATGAATGGTCAAGAGAGAATTGGTAGTTTTAAATCCTCTAAAAAGGTCACATTTAAGAGTGTGCATTGTAACCTTTAATAGGATTGGCTCTTCACCGAGCTCACTTTAGAAGAGGGAAAATATTTTGGGTTACCGGTCCCAGGTGGGTTTTCTCTTAACAAGGTTTCCACATTAAAAATCTATGTGTCAATGTGTATGAATGTTGTGGATTTTTATTTTACTTTACACTTAATTTTATTGACCTAGATTTATAATCACAATATTAATTTACCGAAACTCGACAGACAATTGAACAGTAAGTTTTGAAATCATAGTTTATATTTTCACCGAGTAGAGTTTTATATTTGATATTATTTTGTTATACATCTGGAGGAATTTGGGATTGTAGGATAATTTTGTGAGGGAACTTAGTATAACTAATTCACCCCCTCTCAGTTATTCTAACATATAGAACTATACTTTAACTCAGTGTCCAACTTCTTCCAAAGAGTTTTCCAAAAATAGCCAACAATTTTACTATCTTGGTTAGAGATGATACTCCTCGGTAATACATGCAATTTGAAAATAATCTTGAATGAAATATTTTCTCATTGCATTGCATCTGATGTTCTTTTACAAATGTTTCATCTTAGAAAATCTATCCATAACAAAAAAATATGGAATCATTACCTCTTGTTGTCCTCGGTAAGCCAAGAAAAAAATCCATGTTGATATTACTCCAAGGTTTCTCAGGAATAGAAATTGGTGTATACAATCCAGTATTTTGACTTACTCCTATTGTAACTTGACAAACTCCACAACTCTTCAAAAATTTCTAAACATCGTTATACAACTGAGGCCAAAAATACCTTTCCTTAAGTAAAATCAATGTCTTATCAATTCCAAAATGTCCAACCAAACCACTACTATGCTTCTCCTTGATAAAATTGGTTCTCATTGATACTCTCAGTATACATAACTGAATACCTTTAAACAACATATCTTCTTGAATGAGATAGTCTTCAAATCTACTCAGTTGATCTGGGATAGGTTCTCTACACTTTCCCCATGGCTCAGAAAATTCAGGGCCAGTTTCATACAAATTATTCATATCATCAAAACCAAGAACCTCAATTCTCATTTTAGTCAACAAAGATCTTCTACTCAATGCATCAGAAACTTGATTGTATACTCCACTCTTATGATTTATCACAAATGCAAAATTCTGCAAATACTCTACCTAGTTCATATGTCTCTGATTCAACTTATTCTAACTACCCAAACACTATAAAGCCTTATGACCAGTATACAACACAAGTTCACTTGACATTAAATAATGTCTCAATTTTTTAAGGGATTGAACAATAACATAGAATTCTTGATCATACACACAATATTTTATTTTAGCATCATTCAACTTCTCACTAAAGAAATCAACAAGTTTACATTCTTGACTCAACACAACTCCTATTACACTGCTACTTGCATCACATCAATTAGGAATACCTTATTGAAATTAGGTAAGGATAATATAGGCAATTCAGTAACCTTCTATTTCAAATTTCCAAAACTCTTATCAGTTGCATGTGTCCACCTGAACTCTCTCTTATCTCCTCTCATTGTCTCAGTCATAGCAAATTGAATGAAAATTTATGATAAGTTTTTGGTAGAAACTTGGTAACCCATGAAATGATCTTACCTCACTAACATTTCAGGTATAGGACAATCAAGTATAGCTTCAACCTTCTCTGGATCCATCTTCAAACCATCAACTAAAACCAAAGATCCTAAATACACAAGTTCTTTTTTCATGAAGGACCACTTTTTCTTATTAATCAACAACTTTCCCTCTTTCAATCTCTACAATACCTGTCTAATGTGCAACAAATGATCTTCTTAGGTCTTTCTGAATATCAGAATATCATCCAAGTACAAAATTACAAATTTATTCAATAATCTCTTAAAAACCTCATTCATTAACCTTATTAAAGTACTCAATGCATTAATTAAACCAAAAGGCATAATCAACCATTCATATAAACCTTCTTTTGTCTTGAAAGAAGTCTTCCATTCATCACCTTCTCAAATTTTGATATGATGATATCCACTCTTCAAATCAATCTTGGTAAAATATTTTTCTCCACTCAAACAATCCATTATATCATCCATTCTTGGTATAGGGAACCAATACTTAACCATTATCTTGTTAATAGCTCTTGAATCAGTACACATTTTCCATTATCCATTCTTCTTAGGTGCCAACACAGCAAGTACTACACATGGACTCAAAATTTCTCTTATCAAACCCTTCTGCAACAACTCATGAACTTGTTAGTTGAGTTCCTCATTCTCGATTGGTGTCAATTAGTGTGGTCTTGTTTGGAAAAATAGCTCCAGGAATCAGATCCATACAATGACTAATATCTCTCATCATTGGCAAACCATCACATACATTATCTAAAATGATCTCCTTGTACTCGGTCAGCAACTTCTCAACCTCTTCAGGAACTTTATCCTTTGTTTTCTCACTCGATTTGTTAGGAATCAAAGCATAAAAGATGTCATTTCTATTCAGATCCTTAAAAAAATGCCTACCATCCATCAAAAAAACTTTCAGAGATATACTTACCTTAGCAACAGATTCTTCAACCAAAGGAAACAATATTTCTCTCTTGCCATCAATGCAAATAGTATATTTGTTCAATCTTCCATTATGTATAGCATGTCTATCATATTTCCAAGGCCTACCCAACAAAATGTGGTAAAAATCCATAGGTATAATATCACACAACACCTTATCATAATACTTTCCTATTTTCAAATTCAAAAAACATTGGTCACTCACCATAAGTGTATGCTCATCCTTAATCCATGAAATTTGATGGGGTTTTGGGTGCTTCAATCTTTCCAACTGAAAATTTGTAACCATTTCCTCAAATTCCAGATTCTCTCAGCTTCCACTATCAACAATCATTTTCCAAAGTTTGTCTACAACTCTGCATCTGGTCTTGAACAAATTTTTTCTTATAGGATCTTACTTATTATTTTCACTCCAAAATATTCTTTTGACCATTAGGTTTTCTTCCTTTTTAGGTTCATTTAATGAATCTTCTTGCACCAAGGAATTTATGCTACTACCAACCTTCTTTCTTGCATGTGTACACTCAAATGATCTATGTACCTCTTCTCCACAATTGTAACAAGTTCCTTGTAACCCTCTTCTACCATATCCACCTCCAGAGTAATTGCCTCTTCCTCTGAATGAACTTCCACCTTTCCACTCGGTCTTGCCTTTGTCTTGATCTATCTAATCCTAATCAAATCTATTATTTTCACCATAAGATCTACCTCTTCCCCTAGGAAATCTACCACCTCTTCCTCTTTATCTTTTCTCATGTATTTCATTCAATTTCTCCTCATCTTTTAGGGAAAACTGATAAGCTTCTTCAACACTCTCCATATTTACCAAATTGATCTCTTTTTGAATAGAAATCCTTATTCCATTTAGGTATCTTTCAATTCTTTCCACCTCATCTTTAGTATGTCTAGATCTGATATCTAACCTGTAAAATTCCTCAGTGTAATCCTTCATAGGGCTATCTTTCTCCTTCAAACTTTGCAGTCTCCTAACTAGGTTAATCTAATAATCACAAGGTAGAAACTTTCTCTTCAAATTATTTATCATCTTATCCCATACCTTTATTTTGTCTTTATCCTTCTTCTTTTGATCCATTTGTAGATGTTCCCACCACAAGGATGCATGACCTTTCAAATTTTTTCTTGCAATATTCACCTTTTTCTCCTTTGATATATTCTCATACTCAAAGTATATCTCCATCTCAATTATCTAGTCTATCAATTCATCCGAATCCAACTTTCCACTATACTCAAGAGGATTAAACTGAGGTGTGGACTTGAAATTTGTCAATGATTTCAGAAATATTTCTTCTCCTTGATCCATTCCAGGTTCAGGTGCAACTTCCTCCAACACTTCCTCGTATTCATCATCACTAACATCCTCAAGATGTCTTCCTTGGCACTAGGTTGTCTCAACAAATTCCAATCTAGTAGCAATTTTTCTTTGCATATGAGCTAAGTCTGGATCTGCATTTTGCTTCCCTCGAACCAACTCAAAACCCTCTCACATTGCAGGCTAGATTGCAATCTACTACCCCACAACAAATAACCAAATATGATTTACAAGAAGGAACCTCAGATCTAACCTTCATTCTAATACCACCTGACATAAGGATGGTTAGTACTTAGGGACAAAGGAACTCCCAAATACCAAACCAGCTTGCAAATACACAACTCAGAAGCTCAAACACAGAGAAGGAGAGAAGGAATATTGAATTTTTATTATTTCATCAAAATTCATACATGTTAGGTTGTAAGGCCTTCATGGTTACGACCAAATACATTAAGAATCTATTACAGAATAGACCTTCCAAATTCTAGTGCTAATTTTCTACCAAATTTGCTACTTAACCTAGGAATAAAACACTATATTTCTACAAGAGGCTACCAAAGAGGTCAGCCCAAAAGTGTGAGGTCCTACCCCAACCATCCTTTTCAGAGTTGATACTGTTATATCATATTTATCTGGAGGATGCATTTATTTTGATACATTTCATTTTGGACCTTTTATAGTATATATATCTTATGATGACTCTATTTCGATGATGCTTAGACATAATTATATATATGATTCTCAGTCCTTGATGACATGATTTAACAATTTTCATTTTGTTCGATATTGCATTATGATCTTATGACATGTAAATGTGATATTGATTTAAATTCTGCAAATGCTTTATATTGGTAGGTTAGATAAGAGATTTCCATTTTTAATAAGAATTATCAGTTAAATATTCATGATTGATCTAGTTTTCTAAATAGCAATGTGTTAATGTTGGTTAAAGGAATATATTATAATGTGAAACACATGAATATGTGTTTTTCATTCTTGGACTACTAATGCTATGTTCAAGTGTGCAGGAGGAATAACCATGGTTTCAAAATCGGGGAAACAAGTTTGGGATAAATTTTGAATATCCTTGTGACAGCCAAGGTTATCCCTAAAGGGGCAATAACCTAATTGTAAATGTTAAATTTGTTGTAAATGTGATATTGCATGATTGTAAATTATTTTCTTTTAATACAAGCCATGTTGTAAATGTGTGGTGCTTATGTAGTGTCAATTGACACATGTGTTGTGACATGGCATGCATATGTGGATTTCTTGTTTTAAGTTGAATTTTACCTTAGGTTAGTTGATGTTTTTCCATGAGAGGTAAGTTTTCCTTGATAACCCAAGTCATGAGTACAATTCTTGATTTTTGAATGCAAACATAAAAGGGGTTTTTGGATGGTTAAATTGAGTCCTTTGAGGTAGTTTGAGCAAAGATTTTCTATTTTATTTGAAGTATATTTGGTTAGGGTTTGTTTTTCATTGTGTTGAGTGCCTAAACCTCTTTTCTAGGCCTTCTTAATTTCCCTTCTAGGATAGTGGCTAAAATTGGGAGAAGGGGAAAGGACCCTCACCTTCTCCAAGATAGTGGAGTTCCTCCTTGCATGAAGTTGACATATGTTGGAAGGGAGGACATATGCCTCTACTTGGCTAGGAGAAAAGAGGTGGAGAGAGAGAGAGAGAGAGCCTTTTAGGGGAAAGGGAGAGGAGAGTTTGGGTTTATTTTCCACTCTCCATTTTTGGAGACTTGTAGATTGTGCTTGAAGATTTTGGCTAGTTTTTGGGGAAAGTGAAGGGAGGGAGAGCTAGAATATCAAAGGATCATCTCAACATCATCCATATCTAGGAGTAAGGTTGGTACTCCTATGTCCATGAGTGTGTTTCTTTCTTTCATGTTTGTTTAGTTATTGTTGAAATTCACTTAATTTTCATACTTCATGTTTGTGAAATTTGGTTGAGCTATTATGTTTTGGAGAAAGAAAATTCCTCTTGTTCTTTTTTTTTTGTTGTGCTTGGGAGTGAATTGAATTATCTTACCTTGGGAGGGAGGAGATAATCAATTGTGGGTGAAGGGAAAAGTTGGGAAACCATGTTAGTTGAGAGTCTCTTCTTGGGAAGAAAAGGGATGTCATAGATGTTAGGCTCCATGTTGCCAATGCTACTTATATTTTTTATAAATTTCTTATGGGGGTGATAAGGGAATTGGTTGTGCGTATGGAGCTCTTGGGAATAAAGTATTAAGTCTTGGGAAGACATGTTCTCAATTGTGCAAAGTGAGGCATTTTTGCTTGGCAACCTCCTTCATGTGTATTTCCACCTTCACCCCTAAAAATTGAGGTCATTTTGACCCAATTGTGTTAAAGACTTGGATGAGAGTTTATGTTGTTTCCTTGTTTAGTTTGTGTATGGTTGCTTGATTTTCACCTTGCCCTTCTTGTTTTCCCCTTGGTCGGGGGTGGCCTCATAAGAGGCCTAGGCTGGGAGGTGAGCTCCCATGGGATATTCCAAAACTTTTGTATTTTGCAAATTTGTGGCTGTTACCTTTGTTGGTAGATTAAGTCCAAAGATGGAGATGAAATAGATTAGTTGTTACTATCTTCTTGATGGAGATTTGTGAAGTTAGATTTAAGTCTTAAGCAATAGGGCTGATGCTATTTTTAAATGAGAGTGTTGTAATTGGTTATACTCTGTTTTAAGATTTAATTATGTCGCTGAAAATTATTAGCATGTAAAGGTTAAGATGCTGGTTGTTCTGGAAGTATAATTACCTATATGAAACAATCTATACTAATTCATTATAAGTAGATTTACCATTTACTCATCTAAGCAGACATTATTGTTAAATTAATTTCTACAGGAAGATAGATTGGTTTGCATTTGAAAACATATTTAATATTAAGAGGATTAAATATTTACATTAAGTTGTTCTCACATTTATGCATTGTTTATTTACATGGGTTTGTATGTTCATGATTTATAATCTACCATGTACATGCTATTTGTTACAAGTTTCATAATACATATTGTACAGAATTCACATTGTGGTATAATATTGAAACCAGAATAAAATTTAAATATTCAAACTCTTAATTTTAAATCTTGTATTGAGAAAAATTTATTGATCCATATTTTTTTAACATATGTATTTAGTAGCCTATATAAATATGTATAATATAGCAAGTAAGATTAATTAATCTAGATCTTTAATCTAACATATATATTAATCTAAAACTACACACTTCTATGTCTTATTTAGAAAATCTAAACTACTTATATAAAGGTATTTTCTTTATAGTATATGTATATATGTATAGATATAATAATTTATAGCAAGCTTTGCAAATGCATCCTCCATAAGAAAATAGAAAAAAAACAAAACTAAATGACATAAAAATTTAATAGATCTAAGTATACAGAATATAAATTTAATTTCTGTAGCATCTTCATCTCTTATGCAGTCCTATAAAGAGAATGCATACATTTGGTGTATTTATATATTATATAGAAACATAAATACATGTATCTAATAGAACTTTGGTATAAACGAAAGGAAACAAATATTATTGGATTCTGATTTTTAAAAAAAATGTATACAACTGCAATTAAAATACAGATCTGAGACTTATTTGCAAAGACTATATTTAAATCTGGGGATGCTGAAATTTTGAACAACAAGAGTATATATATATATATATA
>MU227649.1:10585224-10628160 GCA_018584345.1 Thuja plicata
CACCGCCTCCATGAATTATGCCATGGGTGGCAGCGCCACCATGGGTGGTTGGGATCCAAGCCCCACCGTACCCCCTCTGTAAACCCCGCCTTCCAGTCTTGCACGTGCGGTCGGAGGTGAGTTGCGGCCACTCCACTGGGTAGACCTCTCTTGAGCACTACAGGCTGCCGCCATGGTTGCATACATATGCCAGTATATGTGTAATATACACAGAGTGTTTATACATATATACTTGTGTATATATGCAACTCTCCTTTCTTCCTCCATGGTTGCAGTCGCATGAACCAGACCTGCAACAACAACACTAAAAAAAAGAATATCAAACAACTAGGGTTAGGTCACATCCAAGAAAGAGAGGAAGGAAAAATGAAATTTTCATCTTTTACCTACCCTTATTTGGAGCCCTAACCCTAATTTCAAATTAGGGTTAGGGATTTGCAATAAGAGTAGATAAAGTAGGTGAGACTTTAAATGTTATTTGTTATTTCTTGAATATTAACTTTAGTGTAATCCTTTTATATCTTAGGCACTATTAAATAGAATATTATTATTTTAGTCACTCCTTAAATAGTGGAAAGAATTAAAAGGAAAGTTAATTTAGTATGGTTATCATAGGGGTTATAATTAAATACTATTGAGTAATTAAAGCCTTTTAGATTTTGAGTCTTTTATATATATTAAAATATTACCTAATTAGTGTTATTTTATTTATAGTTTATTAATTTCTTTTAGTTTAAAGAGATTAATGTATTTTAATGTTATGGTTCGATTTTCCATATAATTTAATTACGTTTAATTTTAACTTATTAGTGAATGGAAAGTAATAAATTTTCTTTAGTTTATTTTCCTTGAACCTTATGTATTAACGTTATCGTAGTTTTGTCACATAATTGTATTTATGTTAAAATGTTATCCCATTAGTGAATATAACATATAGATTAATTTGATCATTTAAATTGAAACTAATTAATTAAATAAAAGTTTAAGGACTTAGGACCTTCCTTAGATTTTTTTTGTAATATAATAATTAGGAATTCTTGGACAAGTTGCGATACGTCTCGTTGGTAATGTTATTTTTACGTGACCAATACATGTGGCCAGTGTATTGGTCAATGTAAACATAGTGTTAAGTTGAGACTAGTTTTACCGATAGGTCTTAAACCCGACTTATGATTTTAAAACCGAAATGATAAGTTATTGCAAACCAATTTTAGATAAACTCTAGAAAACACTTAAGAATCATATTTGATTTAATGACCCTAGTAACCCAAGGGATGAGGGACATTGACTCACGTCATGATTTCCCCTCAACCCTAAAAGTGACATTAGAATTCTAACCCTTTTAAATGATGCCTTTTGTCCACTATCTATTTGGGCTAAACCCTTTTGTTCTAACTTATTTTCTCCTTAGAGCACTTATATGTTGTGAGGACAGTCACTTCGTCACCTACTATGTAAACCTTTAAAAAAAACAATTTGTTGTGAAATTTTGGGCATGACAAAAAGATCTTAAAGATCCAACATAGGAAAGAGAAATGACCTAGATTTAGGTCCACACACATCCCAATGAGAGATCTCAACATTAATTACATGACCAAAATTAAATCCAGAAGTCGGCCTGGTGATCCAACAAAAGAAAACACACTTGGTGAGATAGAAAATAGGAAACCACTGAGCCACTGAGACCGGTTGGTGAAACCACGCCAAGAACAGTAATCAATTTTGGTCGGTGAAACAAAACAAGAGCCTTGAACTGAGAACTCCAGAGTAGTTACCGAGTAGTCTACCAAAATTCTCCAACGAGCTACCGAGCTCCAAAACAAACATATTTTTGGTTGATACAGGATTGCTAAGAACCTGAGATGCTCATGCATCATCGAGGGAGACTACAAAGTTGATCATAGTAGATCTCATCTAGGATCCATACATTACACTCGACTGATCATAGACCATAGAACACACCATGACCATCTTCTTCTCATAGTTGACCTAAGGGATCAGGGAGTCATCATCTCATAGATGAGGATTGATTTGATATGTATGATAGATAGGGAACATTTTTTATAGTGCCAACTATGTACCAAACATTTTGATATATATATATATATATATGATACTCTTTATGTTTACATGTCTATTGCTATTTTTAATGCTTTTATGATTGATTATGTAATTAATGCTATAAAGATTAAAATGATGTACATGTGATCTAATCAAAGTTTTAGCCTTAATTAAATTCAATTGTGATGATTTATCGTGCTTATGTTAATAGATGAACATGTAGCCTAGCTATAAGAAATAACTAACCACTAATCTATTTGAACATAAATTATTGATGAAAATAAAGGGTACAAACATGTTCTAAGTAATATGCACACCAAAAATAATTAACATATTACAAGTTAATTCAAGGCCAAAACATGTTCATTTTTGTCAAGAATGAAGCAATACATAAAAATAACAACTATTAACACACAATACTTTAATACAAAGATACTAGCACCTATAACAATGAAATGAGAGAGAAAGAAGAAGAAAGAGAGAAAATAAGAGTTAGGAATAGTAACGAGACATGTGCATAGCATTTATAGGATCCCTAAGTGGTACACTATTGAGATTAGCTAACTTATATGCACCTAAACCAAAAACTTCAATGATGATGTATGGGCCAAGCCTATTAGGACTGAACTTACCTCTATTTATAGGTAGAGAATTGATGCTACGTTGATTCTCATAAATAAATAGCTCTCCAAATAAAAAATAATGCTTAATTAATTAATGATTATATTTTTTTCTTAAGGATTTATGATAATCTTGAATGTTCTCAAGGGCATTAATGTGTTTCTCATCTAACATTTTAAGTTGTTGAAGACGTTGTTCTCTTAAAGTGTCATCATCAATTATACTATTAAAAGACACTCTTAAGAAGTGAATCTCTAATTACAAAGGCATAATCACATTTGCATCATAAACTAAATTATAAGGAGTTGTTCCTGTGGCAATGCAAACACTTATCCTATAAGCCCATAAAGCACAAGTCAACTACATGTGTCAATCCTTAGTGTGTTTGTTGACAATATTATTAAGAATTTTCTCAAAAGTTTTGCTAGATGCTTTAGCTTGACCATTAGATTGAGGATAATATGGGGTATAAAACTATTTCTTAATATGATATTTCTCCAAGAATCTTGTTACTTCCTTATTTTTAAAAGAAGTTTCATTATCATAGATTATGGTTTATAGAATACCAAATCAAGCAATGATCTTTTCTAGGATAAAATTGAAAATGACATGAGTTGCAATAGAGAAAAGAGTCACTTATTCTACCCATTTAGTAAAGTAATTAGTAGCAATTATGATATAAGTATGTTCTTGAGAAGAAGGAAGTGATATTTTTCCAATGAGATCCAGGCCCCAAATATTAAAAGGCCATGAAGCTACCTGAGAGTGGAGTTCATGCCTAGGAGTGTTGATGAGATTGAGGACATCATTTAAAAAAGGCAAAAGAATCTTGTTCTATGGTTTTCCAATAATATCCCATATGAAGAAGCTTGTTAACTAAGGACTTTCCACAAAAATGCCCACCATATGATCTTGAATGAGCTTCTTGTAAAGAAATGAAGATCTTGGTTTTATTAAGGCATTGAAGTAATAGACCATTGTAAGAGAGACTATAAAGAATGTTAGCAAGGATGATGTATCTTGTATCAAGTTTGCAAATTCAAGCTCTAGTATTCCTTGTTGTTGATTCAGTAAAAGTACCATATGATAATTAATGGAAGATGTATGAATACCATTAATCCCAATGAAGACTAAAATAATAAGTGTCATCATTAGAGCTTTTAGAAATAGCAGGAGTGACAATATTATGTATAGTTAATTGATTAATTTCAAGATTATTTTCTAAGGAGATAAGAGAAGTTGCACTTGCGATGGCATCCACATGTCTATTATGTTTATGAGGTATGTTTAAAATAGAATGAGAGGATAATTTAGCAAGAAAATGTAAGGCTAGGTCACGATATTGAGTCAACTTAGTATGTTTAGATTGATATGTTCCATTCATCTATTGCACAATCAATTGTAAATCTCCAAAGATTTTAATATGTTGTACTTTAAGGGATAAAGTCACTTTTAGTCCAACAATAAGGGCTTCATATTCCATAATGTTGTTAGTACAAGATAAATTAAGATGATATGACAAAGGTGTAGGTTTATTTGAGGGAGATACAAGAATAACACTATCATTAGAGTCAATTTTACATTGAGATCCATCGAAGTATAATTCCAATGTGTCATCAGTGTCTATAGGTAAGATAAATTCATTGGGAAAAGTGATAGGAGTAGAAGTTGAAGTAGGGGAAGAAGATTCAATGAGATGCTCAATCAAAGCTTTTCATTAATTAATTTTGAGAAACAAACTTTAAATAAAATTTACTCAATATCATAACCCATTTAGCTAAGCATCCTGATAAATCAGTTATTGAGAAAAGCATTAGAAATAATAGTCCACCAACACAACTAAGAGAGGGGGGGGGGGGGGAATCAGTTGTGAGCTAAATATTTATAAACTTTAATCTTNAAGCATCCTGATAAATCAGTTATTGAGAAAAGCATTAGAAATAATAGTCCACCAACACAACTAAGAGAGGGGGGGGGGGGTGAATCAGTTGTGAGCTAAATATTTATAAACTTTAATCTTATAAACCAATTAATCAATGCAAACATGAACACATCAAAAGAAACACCATAACACAAGAAATTATTGTCGAGGAAAGTTCTATTAAGGGAAAAACCCTAGTGGGAATTAGCACCCACAAATAATGCACTGAAAGTATTGTATCCATGTTAGGAGATCAAGCCCAGTTAGGAGATGATTATTACATACGGTACATATATTTCTTTTTAGGAGTCAAGAGAAATAAGAGGCTCACTACCCAAATGAGAAGGTTAAATCCACATTCTAGACTCACTATCCAAACAATTCCAATGAAGTTTATCACAATCAAAATCTCTGATTGATTCAGAGTGGTAGGGTGGTTATTGATTTGATCAAGGTTGCAAAGAAAAGATAGATTTATAAGGGAAATACAAGGTTCCCAAACTCTCCAAAGGAACAAGTACACCAAAGGCTCCAAGGGTCCCAAAATCCAAACAAGACTTTACCCAATACCAAAAATGGTTCAAAGTAATTCTTTAGGTCTATTAAAAATGCTTTCAAAAGGTTATAAGGTCAAAAAACCCACCCAAAACTCTCACCTTCATACACTCCTATTAGGCCTAGGCTGTTGTAGCCCAATAATGACCTAATTTTTCACTTAACTCCAAAATATTCCAAAAAACTTTCTAAACTAGATAGGGTTCTAGACACCTGTTATCCCATTACAAAACATATAAAAAAATTAGATGTTAATTTGGACCAACTATCCCAAAACATGACTGTACTTAGTTTCCCAAGAGGGATAATTGCATGAATTTACAAAGGAAGTACAATTTCTATCTACTACCCCATTATGCCACTTGTAAAAAAGTCTTATAATGGTCCAAAACCAAGGATTATCTAATTAGTTTGTTAAAATCAAGTTTCTCTATGGGGTTTCTACCATAGCCTCACTAAAATGCTCCCAAAAATAGGGTCTTCTAGTTATAACCCATCCACTCACTTCCAAAAACTGAAACAAGGTTCTACACCATCTATTTAACATATAATTTTTCTATTTCACATAAAAACATACCCTCCATAAGTCAGATATTCTGCTGCTACACTTATGACATCAATTTCAATGCATTTTCATGCACCCAGGCACTCCAACTTGCCTAAATGGATGATCATCTTCATTCTATGTCTTATGCCTGAATAATAGGAATATATATATGATACATGTTAGTAATCCATCTCCAAGTCACAGTTAGAATATAAAGGGGATGGTTACAACATTTTGATTAAGGAAAAAAATGTAAAAAGTGATTGTCTACAACACTTATGCTATGTGACTGAAACTTGAATGAAACATCCCTTAAATTGGATCAAAAAAACTTAAAATACATTCCTTAATGAATTTCAATGATCAAAACATGGAGGAAATATAATGAACAAGTCAAAATATGCAAGAAACTATGAATTTTATTGCATTTCCATAATACAGTCTGTACAATCTTTTCATCAGTCCGTACCTTCTCTTTCCCAATCATTCATGGGTGTTTATAGGATATTATCCAGCTTCCAAAACCAATAAAAATTGGTTGGGATGGATTAAAACATTTTTTAAACTCCTAAAAGCTAATTCCCACCAAAATACAACTAGCCGTTAATATTCAAATATTTGAATTATTAACTTTGGTTTTTTGGTACTTTTATTGCTTAAAACTTATGCAAACTTTACGGATTCAATTCCTAGGATCTATTTGACCAAATAAAAGAAATATAGAACCTAATTTAACCCTTGGCACTATTTTCCACCCTTATATCAAATTTGGTCCTAAGTCCTTTATTGGGACTTCTAGGACATAACACCTTTTGATTACATTCTTCATTATGAATTGCCATTAAAGGCTTAAGGACATCCCAATTCACATTTAGGGATGGTTTATATCCTCTATCTTCATTATATCTCATGGTGACCCTAGGTGTTTTCATATATTCCCTTTCACAATTGCTCTACATCAAGAAGACTTCATAATTACAAGCTTGCATCTTCCTTTTCGTACACCCACACTACCTCATCAAGAAACAACTCTTATTTATAAAAGTTACAATAAGAAATTAGGTCATCTTGTTAAGAATTTCCAAATGCACAAATAATTACATGAACCCTTGCTAATATATACATGGTACCTTAAATAAGTAAACATAAAATATAAATCATTAATTATGCACTAAGATCTATAATCCACGCTTGCCATCCTCTAAACATGTTACACATCAGTAGTCGACCTCAAATAGGTCTTCGCGAGATCACATGTCACAAATGACATCACCAAGAACCCAAAAACCCAATAATAAAAAATGAAATCATCTAATATGTCTTCTAGCATGCCTTAAGCTCAAACATCATGACACAATCTTATATCCAAGATATTCCACAAACTTAGAGACTAACTCTTTCATAATTCTTTGTCACTATTTTTTAACCTGTCTTCACCAAAATAGATGTAACTCAATAAAATAACCACATACAATCTAATGAACTTATACATAAGTTATAAACTCATCACTCCACAAAGATCTATTATCACATACTTACATACTTACATATAATGTCTATACAGGCCTTTCAGACCTACATGTTCCTGTCATAACCAGTTTGTCTAAAACTCCTAATAAAACCACTTGAAACATATGTTGACATCAATGAAAAAAAATGAATTTCAACACCCTAAACAACAACAATCCCAACAATCTCCCCCTTTGGCATTTATGGAAACATATGAGAAAAACCATCAACCCAAGAGTACCATTATCAATACAACTTTTTCAATATCCTCTTCACAAATCCCCCTAAGGAAGTAGGGGTTTTTCACTTGAATCTCTACCCCTTTGACATTGATGGAAAAGGATGTCATAGATATTATCCTTTTCTATCCATCACGCTTATTTAAGGTGTATCTTTTTTCAAATCTTCATGCCTAGAATAACTAGGTGCTTGATCACCCAAATGTGTTCTATTGTGTTCCTGCTCTCACTCCCCCTGAGGAGTGGATCCAAGCATCAAGTTCGGGGAATGATATACCTCTGATAACTACTCGAATGATGCACTCTTGCATCATCTAGTTCTCCCAAGGAGGGTTTTTCATCCTAATCATACATCTGAGATACTAAAAGGCATCTTTTGGAAAAGGTTTAGTAAATATATATTCTATTTGATCCTTTTTACTTATGTATTCCAATATGACTTCCTTTTCTACAACCTTGTCTCTCAAAAAGTGATACTTGATTGAAATATGTTTAGTCTTTGAAATGTATAGCAAGATTATTTGATGGGTTCATTGCTATTTTATTATCACAATGTATAACCACTGGCACTTTAAAGGTTATCCTAATGTCCTTTAACATTTGCTTCATCGATACGATTTGTGTTCTATTTATAGCAGCAACAACATACTCTAATTTAGCAGTAGATTGAGCTATACAATCATTTTTCTTACTTAAACCATGAAACCAACCTCTTTCAAATAAAAAATGCACCACCACTTGTGCTCTTCCTATCATCAACACTACCTACCCAATTGGTATATGTATAAGCATGCAAAGTAAAATTATTAGTCTTTTAATACGATAAACCATATTCCAGTGTTCCTTTCAAATATCTGAGTATCCTCTTAACTACAACAAGATGAGTCTCTTTAGTGTTAGCTTGGAACCTTGAAACAGTTCCAACTACATTAGCAATGTCTGGTCTAGTGCGAGTTAGATAGTGTAAACCTCCAATCCTAGATTTTTACTCTATTTGAAAAACACTTTGACATTCATCAGTAGTAGTAAGCTTGCAACTAGTAATCATAGGTTTTCCAACAGGTTTACAATCTTCGATTCTAAACTTTTTTAACAATTCCTTAAGATACTTGGTTTGAGAGATAAAAATACCATGTTTGTTTTGAGTAGTTTGTAAACCAAGGAAGAACTTCATTTCACCAATCATAGACATTTCAAATTTACTTTTTATTTCCTTAGATAATTTCTTACTCATTTCATCATTACCTCCAAAAATAATGTTGTCTACAAAGGCTTCAACAATTAAGATTCCATCTTCACTAGTTCTCATTTACAAATTACTGTCTGCACTACCTTTTCTGAAACCAAGATGTAGTAGATACCTATCTAATCGAGCATATCATTCTCTAGGTGCTTGTTTTAGTCCATATAATGCCTTTTTCAACTTGAAAACTATGTCTTCATCATCTGCCAAGGTAAAACCACCAGGCCTCTCAATGTACACTTCTTCCTCTAGATCGCCATTCAAAAATGCAGATTTCAGATCCATCTGATATACCTTAAAGTCCTTGTGTGCAGAAAAAGAAAGGAACAATCTTACTGCCAAAAATCTAGCAACATGAGAAAATATTTATTCAAAGCCTATGCCTTCTTTTTGTGAGTAGCCTTTACAAACCAATCTAGCCTTATTGCTTACAACCATACCTTCTTTATTCATTTTGTTTCTGAAAACCTAATTAGTTCCTATAACATTCTTGTTCTTAGGTCTAGGAACCAATTCCCAAGTGTTTATTTTCTCTATCCGATCCAATTATTCTTGCATTTATTTAATCCAAGATTCATCTCTACATGCCTCATCAATAGTTTTTGGTTCTACTTGTGAAATCAAACAAATCTCATTTCTTATTCTAGACCTTTTCATCATTCTTTTATTTACATAACTGATAATTTGATTTTCAGGATGATCTTTCTTAACATACCTTTATATCTAAGGAGTTTCAGTAGGATCATTTAAGCATGCCTCAATTCCATTTTCAATCTCAAGAGTTTCCTCTTCACTTGTAGTAGTCTCCCAGTTCTCTGGAATCTGATTACATTCATACTTTCTTTCCTAAATCTGAAACCTCTCATCACTTTTTACATTATCACTTTCAACTATCTTCCACAATCTTAGATTGAAACACTTGTAAGCCTTACTTTTAGTGGAATAATCAAGGAAGATCCCTTCATCACTAATAGCATTAAATTTTCCTATCTCATCATCCCTTTTGATGTAATATTTTCTACCAAATATTATGAATTATTTTTACAGTACGAGAATGATTAAACCAAAGTTAATAGGGTGTCTTGTTGGTACCTTCTCTAATATGAATTCTATTTAAAGTGTAGACAGTAGTACTAAAAACTTCACTCCAATGCACATGTGATACATTCCCTTCAAGCAACATAGTCCTGGAAGCATCTAATATAGTTCTATTTCTTCGCTCTTCAATCACATCCTGTCGTGGTGTCCTAGGAGCTTATATTTGTCTATATATTCCATGATCTTTGTAGTAGGTATTAAACACATCTAATGTAAAATCCCCACCTCTATCTGACCTTAAATATTTTATCTTTAGACCTAGTTCATTCTCAACTTTTTCTTTAAAAATCTTAAACTTACCAAAAGCTTCAGACTTCTCTTTAAGAAATGAAACCCACATCATCCTAGAATAGTCATCAATAAAGATTATAAATTACCTTTCACCATAGTAATATCTTTCTCCTATGGAACCACAGAGATCTGTATGTACCATATCCAAATTCTTCTTTGATGACTAAGACTTGTCGTGAAAACTACTTCTAGTTTGTTTCCCCATCACACATTCTCTACACAAGGAGTTACAAGGCTTCACAATCTTTGTTCAATCTCTGATTGCATTTGAGATAATTTGTTTCACAATGTTATCAAAATTTATATGACAAAACCTTCTATGCCATAACCAAATATCATCAAACTTCACAACAAAACAAGTAGCCTATGTAGTATTAAACTCAAACCCATTACCTCTTGACTTTGTACCACATGCAATAAAATCTCCTGTTTGACTTTTGATAGTACATTTTCCATCATTGAACTTCAAATGATAGCCCTTGTCTACAAGATGTGAAACACTCAATAAGTTGTGCTTAAGTCCATCAACAAGCAAGAAATCATTATTTTTAGTTCTACCAACAATAGAAATAAAACCTACTCCTTTGATAAACTTAGGAGTTTTATCACCAAATCTGACTACACCACCATCATATTTAGCTAGTTGAACAAACTTATTTTTTTCACCAGCCATATGATGTGAACAACCTCTATCTATGATCCATTCTAATTTATTTTCAACATGCGTAACTAAGGATCTTTCTTCATGAATAGAATCATCATCTTTAATAGCAATAAATCCAGTTTCATCATAATCCACAACATCATCATCAGACACACCTTCACTAGCATAGTAAAATTCCTTATCCTTAGAATAATTAGGTCTATGAAACTTAGGTTTATGCTTAGGAATCCTTGTAGGACATCTAGATGCAAAATGACCAATTTTATTACATGAAAAAAACTTCAAGGGTAACTTTCCTCAAATTTACCCTTACCTCTCTTTTCTCTTCATGCCATCAAAGCTACAATTTCATCTAGTTTTGTTTCCTCTTCCTCTATTTTTTCCCAATCATCAACATATTCACCAAGTTCTTCATACCTGTTACCTCTTTTGGTGCTCTCAATACTTGATATAGCCTTTTTTTCATTGTGCACACTCACCTTGAATGCAGATTCCACCTTAGGTATTGTGTCCTCCAACTCTGCGGCCTCAAAGGTGGTCAACTTAGCAATCAATGTCTCTTTGTTGAAGTTTGATGTCAAAGGTATGATCTCTTCTATCGCTTGCACTTTAGTCTTGTAGGGAGGTGTCAAAGATCTAATAATATTTGTGATCACTTCTTCTTTAGTATATGTGCCTCCTAATTTTATAATGCCTATAACAACCTATGTAACCCTTTGTACATATGCTCTGACATTTTCATCATCTCGCATTCTCAAAATTTCCATTTTAGTCTTCCAATTATGCAGCTTTGCCTACTTAGTAGACTTATCTCCTTCATATAGTGCCCCTAGTATTTTTTAGGTTTTATGTGTAGAATTCTTTAACCTCTGTAAATTCACCCTTAGATAGCGTGTTGATCAATGCTTCTCTTGCAACCATATTATAAGAAAATAAATTATTTTCATCTTCACTAGCATTTTCTAATTCATCTTCTGGCTTGATTTTCTCATCCTTATTTCTAATCATCTAGTAATCAATTCCTAAGTAGAGAAAATTAGTTCTCATCATGTTCTTCCAAGTGTCAAAAATTTCATAATCAAATTTTGGACTTTCCTTCCTATATAATGCCATCTTCAAGATCACCTCAAGTTGTTAATTGATACTCCTATATAATAGTTTGTTGTCATTAGTTTTGTAAAAGTCATAATATTCAATGAAGCTAGTCAGAAAGAGAAAGAATAGACTAAGGCAGACAGTCAGTAAAGTAGAATATCAATCTCACGTAAGTTACCAAACAAGGACTAGTCAATGGGGTCGACAAGCAGAGTTAGTCACCGAGAAGATGTTATGTCACTGAGAAAGATTAGAGCAAGTTTCTGTGTATACCAGGGCCAACATAAAAATTCAAATTTGAAGCATTGAACCTGGACACTGAGCTAGAAAGCTTTCAATGTTTTTGAGGTCAACGCTAGATTGAACATTGGGATTTCATAACCAATGATTGTACATGATCACGAGGCAATTCAACCAATGATATTCAAGAACAATAAATATGTTGGGAATGAAACCAATAGTGTACTGCCTCACCTCAAGTGCAGAAAGAGAAAAACCTACATTAGGTTTAACCACCTTAAGATCATATAAATGAATAGAACATAGAGAGAAGAGATATAGGAGAATAGAAGAACAAAAGAAGGAAATAGTGAGGAAGAGAGAGTCAACATTGCAGAGTAAGAAGAAATTATAGAAAGAGAGAGAGAGAAAAAAAAAAGAATGCATAAATTATAAGGTGTAGAGTAGATAAGTTACCGAGTGTAGAATGAGGTAATGCACTTACAAAGCATAAAGAGTCTGAATAACATTAATGTTGATGCATACATGCAGAAATTTTTTCTAATAGTTTTGTAATAGTCAGTAGAGTAGAAATCCCATTTAGTGGGTAGACTCTAACAAGTCTTATTTTGTAAATCCTCTAACCAGGTACATCTCTTAGATGAGAGATTGTAAAATCATTTAACAAGGTAGACTGAATAAGTCTTTTGTACTTTTAATCAAGTATAATACTCCTAACATGGTAAGCTATCAGAAGTAGCTAACATTGTAGCTCTGATGTGGATAGGAGTCTCGTTGCTGCTACAGAACCAGGTTGGCTCTGTTCTAAGATCTTTCTCCTCAATCTCTTAGGGTGTTCACAACCCTACACTAAGGTAAGTCACTATCAAATTTACCTCTTCTTCAAGACTTAGTCCCCATCAAAATTCTTTTCATCTTCTTCTTGTTGAACCTACACAAATATATTCATTCAACCAATTTTTTCAGAACATTGTTCTCATTCTCTTCCCTAGCCGGACTATCACTGAGCTCACCTAGGGTAAGATCTCTAGACTTGTTTCTATTGCTTCTCCTATAGAAAACAAAAAGGAAACTATGTACAAGGGCTCCTCTCGAGTTCCATTCCAACACATGACTCTCACCATGGATTCAGGAATCTCGAGGGGCCATTACTGCTTACAACCTAGAATAGGCGAAGAAATAACAACTTACAAAATAGAAAATAAAGTAACTAAGCTACTTGCATGCAAAAGGGACCACAAAGAAACTTGATATCCACTAAACACATAGTCTACAACTTCTTATTACTAGAAACAAAACAAAAAAATACAATAAAACCTGTAAATCTCTAATTTTCCTGTAGCTTCTCCTCTTCATCAATCTCTACTCTCTCGATCTCTAAAATGAAGGCTTGGGATGTTATTAATAACCATCCTCTCTTGGAAACAACCCTAACTACCCACATATTCGCAAGCATCTCTTCAGGAACTGTTACAACTACCCATATTGTGCATAAAAGACAAGATCCACTTTTCACGGGTCGTTACGACTAAATTTACCGAGCAATAGTAGTGTAAAATTGAGCACCGGTCTAAATTAGTGCCAGTGTTAACTGACCAGCAGTGTTAACCGACTAGCAATGTTAACCAACCAGAAGTGTTAATTGACAAGCAGAACCAACCAATGATGTTAACCGACCAGCAGTGTTAACGGACCAACAAAATTGACCAGTAGTGTTAACCGATCACCAGTGATACTGAGCAGCTTATCCAAAGTTCCTAATGCCTTGGTTAGATTTCCAAAGGCTTAAAAACTACCTCACACACACACCACTAAAAGGAACCAACTAAGAAACCTATCTAGACATGGATTGATCTAGGCATATCCATCTTAGGGAAAAAAAATGACCTTCTAAGGTCTACACAAACTCTCCTAACTTGGCTAGAGTCAGTACATGCTAGAAATAAATAGCTAAGGGTTTGAGGTAGGTGTGCTCCTGCACCATACTCCCCCAGACAAAAGAAAGGTTAATCCATTCTTGGATTGAGTATTTTTGGATCAATGCCCAACCTCTTGAAGTCTATTTCTTTGATCCAAGTAGCATCAACATCCTCTTTTTCATGTCATTTGACAAGGTGCTCCATGTCGTCTGTGTTCCTAGTCTTCTTGTAGACCCTTGAGTCTAGTATCTTTTTAGCTGTCATAGATGAAGTAGGGGTTAATTTCAGATCTTTTACCTCTTGTATTACCTCTTGAAGGTTATGATAAGCATCCTGAAATGGCCCTTTATATGCTATCAAATTTGCAATCTTGAAAATGAGTGACAACCCAATGTCTTTAGGAAGCTCCACCTTGTATGCATTGTTTACATACTTTGCAAGTATCTTACATGGACCTAGCCTCTTCATTTGTAGCTTGTGAGAAACACCTTTTTTCAGCCTATGTTTTTTCAAGTGTACCATCACAAAGTCTCAAATATGAAACTAAACATCCCTCTTTGATGCATCCACCTTTTGCTTTACCTTTTCAGCATTTTCAATCAAGTTCTTTCTCACACTTTCATGGATTTCTCTCATTGAATGAGAAAATTCCTCAGCATATCCACTACCATGCATTCCTTCCTTCAATTATCTAGGTTAAAAAATTCCTCTTGGGTGAAAGCCATAAAAAATTTCAAAAGGACTCTTACTAGTTGATCTGTTCACTATATCATTGTATGCATATTCAGCTTTTCCAATGAGTTGGTCCCATGCTTGACCATACTCCTTTGTGAGGCATCTTAGAAAATTATCAAGACTCCTATTGACCACCTCTATTTGGCCATTTGTTTTTGGATGGTAGGTAGATCCAAAAGACAAGTTAGTGTCGAGCTTTTTCCATAAGCTCTTCCAAAAATGGCTCATGAATTTGATGTCCTTGTCTAAAACAATACTAAGTGGGAGTCCATGGATCCTCACCACTCCACTGAAAAAAAATTGTGCAATGTTACAAGCATCATGAATGGTCTTACAAGGTATAAAATGTGCCATCTTACAAAATCTATCTATAACAAAAAAAATACTGTCATATCCCTGCCTTGTTCTTGGCAAACCAACTACAAAATCCATGCTTATGCATACCCATGGTTTGGTTGAGATTGGAAGTGGCTGATAAAGACCTAAATTAGAAGATGTTCCCTTTTATTTTTGACACACTACAAAACTCAACATATTGTCTAACATCTCTATTCATTCTAGGCCAAAAATAGAACCTAGTGACTAGCTCTTGAGTCTTATTGACTCCAAAATGACCACTAAGTGCTCCATTATGTTTTTCCTGAATCAAATTCTCCCTCATAGACCCTTTAGGAACACAAAGCTGACCTCCTTTAAACAATAAATCATTTTTCAAAGTATATTCAGAAAACTCACCATGAAAGTTGTTTTTAAACTCCTTGTATACCTTGTAAATTTGAGCAAAATCTTCATCTTCAACATATAGGTCTTTGAAGCTATCAATACCTATGCTTTGTAGCTGAAATTCTTGGACTGTGAGAATCTTTCTACTCAATGCATTAGTAACCTTATTCTGTACTCCCTTTTTATTCTTGATATTGAAAGTGTAGGCTTGTAGATACTCCACCCACTTCATGTGGTTGCTGCTAAGTTTATCTTGAGAGTTAAGGAAGCTAAGAGCTTGGTTATCAGTATATACTATGAAATCCTTTAGAAGCAAGTAGTGCCTCCACTTCTTGAGTGATTGGAATAGAGCATACAATTCTAAGTCATAAGAAGAGTACTTCTTCTTTGCATCATTTAGCTTCTCACTATGGAAAGCTACTAGCCTTCCTTCTTGACTTATGACAGCCCCAATGGCCACATTACTTGCATCACATTCTACTGTAAAAATCTTATCAAATCTTGGAAGAACTAGAGTAGGAAAGTCTCCTATCTTCTCCTTGAGTGTTTCAAACCCTTTGTCCGCTTGTAGTGTCCATTGAAACTTTTTCTTCATCCCACCTTTAATGGTGTCTAACATAGGTGCACAAATTCCACTGAAATGTCTAATTAACTTTCTGTAATATTGAGCTAAACCATGGAAACTTCTCACCTCAGTTGCAGCCTTGGGAGTAGGCCAACTTAGAATGGCATCCACCTTCTCTTGATCCATTTTGAGGTTACCTTGTGACAAAACAAAACTAAGATATACAAGCTCCTGCTTCATGAAGTCACACTTCTCCAAGTTGATCATTAGTTTTTCATCATGCAATTTCTTGAAAACAATTTTCAAATGCCTAATATGCTCCTCATTAGTTTTTCTGAAAACTAAAATGTCATCTAAGTAGACAACAACAAATTTACCAATGCATTCTACCAATAGCTCATTCATAAGCCTCATAAAATTTGAGGGAGGGTTAGACAAACCGAATGACATTACAAGCCATTTATACAAACCTTCTATAGTTTTGAAGGTTGTCTTCCACTCATCTCCTTCATTTATCTTGATTTGGTGGTAGCCACTCTTAAGATCAATCTTGATTAAGTACTTTGCCTCCCCTAAACAATCCATTAGGTCTTCAATTCTGGGTATTGGAAACCTATAGCTAATGGTGATTCTATTAATGGCTCTAGAATCAGTACAAATTCTCCAAGCGCCTCCTTTCTTAGGTGCTAAAATAGTAGGGACTGCACATGGGATTATGCTCTTTCTAATTAGGCCTTGGTCTAATAACTCTCTAATTTTCTTGGCTATTTCCTCATTTTGTTGAGGGGTCATCTTATAGGAATCTTTGTTGGGTAAGGTAGATCCTTGTATGAAGTCAATCTTGTGGCTAACAAGTCTCTTAGGAGGTAGGGGAGTGGGCTGGACATCATTCACAATATCCTTATACTCTTCTAGTATTTCTTTTACCTCATTTGGTATCTCTGATTTCTTGACAACAACTTCATCTTTTGGATTTAATACTAAAGCAAACCCAACTCCTTCTCTTTCTCTTAGAGTATTCAAGAACTCCTTCTCACCAACCATGAACACACTTGGACTTGATGTCTTCATCTCCCCTTCTTCTATTAGTGACTGAATTTTGAAAGTCACTCCATCTTCCTTGAATGAGTATGCATTCTTGGTTCCATCATGCATGGCTTGCCTATCAAACTGCCATGGCCTTCCAAGGAGAAGGTGGCATGCATCCATGGGAAGAATGTCATATATAAATCTATCCTTATACTTTCCAATGGTGAACTCTACCCCTGATTGTTCTCCTACAAACAAATGTTGTCCTTTTTTGAGCCACGTAACCTTGTATGGGTTTTCATGTGGAACCCTTTTCAAATTTAACTTGGTGTCTGCCTCTTCACTAATGATATTATCAGTTGAGCGTAAATCAATAATGAATATACACACCTTCCCTATGATCTTTCACTTCACTCTAAAGAGTTCTCTCCTTTGGCTTGGTTCTTCTTTTCTTGGTTCTCTAATTAAGGTCCTCTTTATCATGAGGTTCTCACCTTCCTCTGATTCTAATGGTACCTCAGATGGCTTGCTGCCGCAACTTGATTCTTCTTGGACATAGTTAACTCTCTTTCCACCTCCTTAAGAAGTAGAACCTTTTTTAGGACACCTATAGGTAGGATTCTGTATCTGATTGCAATGGTAGCACTTCATGGTGGTAAATTAGGATGCTCATCTTCCTTGATTGCTACTACTCCTTCCTCTCCAACTAGTGTTAGAGCTTCTACCTCTGCTAAAACCTCCTCTATTTGAATTTCCTTCCTAATTTTTAGCGAAATTTCTCTCACTTTTCTGCCTTGAATCTGATCCTCTTCCACCATAGCCTCCTTGTCCTCTTCCTTCTCTACCTCTACCTCTTCCTCTGAAGTTTGATTCTGATTTCTTTTTTTTCTTCTCTTCCACTTTCAATGCAAGTTGGAAACACTTATGGACGGTTGTGGGAGTCCACAAACTGATTTCCTCTTGGATATTCCATTTTAGGCCTCCAAGATACCTAGCCACCTTGATAGTCTCATCCTCTTGTACTCTTTACCTCAAGCACAACTTTTGGAATTCTTTAGTATACATAGCCACATCCAAATCTTTTTGTTTCAAACTCTACCTCTTCTTGTGTAACTAGATTTCATAATCCTTAGGTAGGTATTGCTCCTTTACCCTGTTTAACATGGCCTTCCAATTTGAAATTGGATGCTTATCCATCTTCTCCCTCTCTTCTTGGATGTATTTCTACCATGTTAATGCTGAACCTCTTAATCTTGACTTTGCAAATTTTACCTTTTGTGCTTCAGTTATGCCCTCACATTCAAAATGATTCTCAATACCTTCTATCCATTCCACAAATAGTTCACTGTCCATTTTTCCATTAAAGAATGGAATTCCTTCAAGACTTTTTCCCCCTAGGGCTCTTAGAGCTTTTAGAAATGGCTCCTCACTCATTGGAGGGTCTGGTTCAAGTATCAAGTCTTCTTCATCAACTTTATTCTTCCCTTTGCTACTACTGGCTTCATCTCCATCTTTGCTTTTAGTTGCATCTGTAGCTTCTTGAAGTTTTACCTTCATCTCATCCAGGGCTTCTTCAAGGAGTCTAATCCTTTCCTTTTGATCTTCAATTACCCTCTTCTTCTCATCTACTTCCTTTGTAAGCTTTTCATTGGTGACCATCTTTTTTTCACCTACTGTTATTACTGGCTGAAACATCTACCACAAGCCCAATCAATTTCTGCTCTGATACCAATTTGATGTGGACAAGAGTCTTGTTTCTGCTATAGAACCAGCTTGGCTCTATTCTAAGATCTTTCTCCTAGATCTCTTAGGGTGTTCACAACCCTACACTGAGGTAAGTCACTCTCAACTTTACCTCCTCTTCAAGAATCAGTCCCCATCGAAATGCTTTTCATCTTCTTCTTGCTGAACCTACACAAATAGATTCATTCAACCAATGTTTTTAGAACATTGTTCTCATTCTCTTCCCTAGCCGTACTATCACCAAGCTCGCCTAGGGTAAGATCTCTAGACTTCTTGTTGTTGCTTCTCCTATAGAAAACAAAAAGGAAACTATGTATAAGGTCTTCTCTCGAGTTCCATTCCAACACATGACTCTCACCATGGATTCAGGAATCTCAAGGGGCCATTACTGCTTACAACCTAGAACAGGTGAAGAACTAACAACTTACAAATAGAAAATAAAGTAACTAAGCTACTTGCATGCAAAAGGGACCACAAAGAAACTTGATATCCACTAAACACATAGTCTGCAACTTCTCATTACTAGAAACAAAAAAAATAGTACAATAACCTGTAAATCTCTAACTTTCCTATAGCTTCTCTTCTTCATCAATCTCTACTCTCTCAATCTCTAAAATGAAGGCTTGGGATGTTGTTAATAACCATCCTCTCTTGGAAAAAACCCTAACTACCCACATATTTGCAAGCATCTCTTCAAGAACCGTTACAACTGCCCATACTATCCATAAAAGACAAGATCCACTTTTCACGGGCCGTTACGACTGAATTTATCGAGCAACAGTAGTGCAAAATTGAGCACTGGTCTAAATCAGTGCCAGTGTTAACCGACAAGTAGTGTTAATCGACTAGTAGTGTTAACTGACTAGCAATGTTAATCGACCAGTAGTGTTAACAGACCAGTAGTGTTAACCGACCACCAGTGATACCGAGTAGCTAATCTAAATTTTCTGATGCCTTGGTTGGATTTCCAAAGGCTTACAAACTACCTCACACACACACCACTAAAAGAAACCAACTAAGAAACCTATCTAGACATGGATTGATCTAGTCATATCCATCTTAGGGAAAAAAAAATGACCTTCTAAGGTCCACACAAGCTCTCCTGACTTGGCTAGAGTCAGTACATGCCAAAAACAAAGAGCTAAGGTTTTGAGTTAGGTGTGCTCCTACACCAATCTCTAACTAAGCAAGCTTTATTTCGCAAAAGTGAAGGATTTTGGGTGCCATCCCCACTGCAGTTTTTTCCTCTAACAAAGGATTTCTGCATGACCAAAAATCATGGTGTTATGTGTCATGGCTCATTGATTTAATTTATATTATTTTCAATGTTTTATGCAATGTATTCAACTCGATGAAAGATCAACATTGTGTAGTTAAAAGATTTATAAGTACTGATTCACCCCTCCCCTCTCAACACTTAAATTTCCATAGATTAATCAACAATTGGTATCAGAGCTAGTCTCTTGAGATATGGATTTAACAGCCTAAGAGTAAAGATCGTGACTAGGGGAAGTTACAAGCAATCCAAGAAGATTGATAGTCTTGAGTTTGAGTTGGAGAGTGCTCAAGAAGTAATTGAAGATCCGAAAAGCAAGTTGGAAAAGTCCTTAAAAGTGAGAAAGAAGTTATGTAGCAAACTGAAATCCACACAAGAGCATGTTGACAGTGTTGAGATAACATTTGAAGGTAGTTTGAATGGTGAAGTTGATTCATCGATATCATAACTCATGGAAAAGAACAAGACACTCACCGAGAAAATGAATGTAGAAAAAATAGATCAAGAAGTAAAATTATTGAAAATGAGTGAGATACTCGACTCTAAAGAAGCACTTGAAAATGCATTAAAATTAGCTGAACAAGACAAAAGATAGTTTGAAACAAGAATAGATGAGAAAGCTAATGAGATCATGAGGATAAAAAAAGTACACTAGAATATGACTAATCAACTAGTGAATGCTAATATAGAGCCAGCCATAAAAATTTTTGAGAATCAAGCACTGAAATGTGAAGTTGATAGATTGACTAGAGAACTGAAGTTTGAAAAAGAAGCCAATGAAATACTAAAGAGAAATGAAGAAACAAAAAATTCATGGGAGGCACAACTTAAAATTTAGAGACAACCAATAGACACAATTGGACTAGGATTTAATAACAAGAGCACTACTAAAAAAGGAGAATCATCTAATCAAGCTAACAGTCAAGGAAATTTTACCCCACCAAAGAAAAATAAGCCTAGTTTCAACCACTATGGGAAACCTGGACATACTACAAATGTATGCATAAGAAAAAGAGGTAATGTGTTGAATATCTCTAAGTTTGATGGATATTTTTATAATTTCAATAAGTATGGGCACCTAGCATTTGAATGTAGATCCAAGTCTGTAAGCTACACAAGACAACCAAATTTTGATGGCTATTAAAAAATTGCAATAAGTATGGGTACAAAACTAAAGAATGTAGATCACATAAGAGAAATGAAAAATGGGCACCAAACCATTAGAATATGCCAAGAAACCAATAGGGTACATCCATAAAATGGGACTACAATACAAGAATATCATGTTTATTCTATGGAAGATATGGGCATATTGCTGCAAATTGCGTGCTATTACATGGTAGGAACAACAAAAGATCTTGTAGAAACCCTAGCATGGAATTATTTAATTTTCGTAAGCTAGGTCATCTTGCAAAAGATTGCAGATACCGAGGAAAAGCTGCTACTAAGGAAGAGACATTTAAGAAATCTGAAGTAAATGTTGAGGAAATGAGAGATCAGATGAATAAGACATGGAAAAGAAATACCATGGAAGAAGGAACATCTTTTGGAATAGTTGAGGGCACCTCATCCTCCAGATCATGTACAACTGAATCTACCTAATCAGTTAAGAGGTATGAATAGGAACTGCAAGCTAAATTTCAAATCTTAAATCAATTCCTAATATATGTGTAGAGATCCATACGAGCATACTAAGGTGCATTTGGATATTGTCAAAGTTTTTGTTTTATATGTAATTGGTAAAATGAAATGGTAAAAGTTATCGGTAAAGCTAGTTGGCAAAGCATTAATTGATACTTAATGACCATTGAAAACCCTAAACCTAGAAAAATCCTTATATAGACCTCATCATTTATTATTTTCACTTACCATTTTCTAGAGAAGAACAAACAAAGTTGCCAAATTTAGTCCTCAAGAAAAATCGAGCAATTTTGAAGGTAATCCTAAACCACTTTGAGCATATTTGAATCTATTCAAGCCATTTTTGGTGTCACCCTAGTTTTTTTAGTACAACCGATTCATAGATGCAAACCCTAGTTTGAATAATCTGTATTTGACAAGAGAATATGGCCCCGAAAGCTCAAAACCTAGTTGTAGTTGAGAATGTTGAGCTTGTGAATACAAAGAACAAGCCACCTCCTGCAAAGGTAGCTAAACTAGATATGATGGGGGCACTCTAATCCATTCTAGAAAAATTTCTATTGAGCGAGGACATTCATATGCTCATCCATTGTAATATTGAAGAGATTTGTGAAGCTGAGATTGATTCATCTTACCGGAAGTTATATGCAGATGGGAAGCTAAAGAATGAGCATGTTCATCTGGAGTCAAAAGGTTTGATTCATACCCTGCATATTCTGAGGGTGTTCAAAAATGAGTGGATAAGAATGTTACTTAGTCGAGTACATGACCAATTTATGTGGTTAGATCAACTAGTGAAGATCACTAAAGATGTATTGCACATTGTGACTAGTAACCCGATTGGAGATAAGCGAAAAGATATAAGGCAGATTGAGAAGAACAAGCTGAGTGAGTTAACCAAACCAAAATGGGATGGAAGAGGTTTGAATATTTCTACTATTGAAGACCCCAAGTTAAAATTTGCATGCAACATCTTGTCCTACCGAGTATTTTAGTCATCCTGAGTAGACAATGTACCTTGTGGAGTTGTAGATGTGGCCTACAAGATTGTAAATAAAGATGCATAGATTGATTTATGTGATATATTTCTGAAAAAAATTGAAGACAACATTAACACAATAAGGAAAGCAAGGACAAACACATTGAATTTTGGCTCACTACTGGTATGCATATACTTTTATTTTGAGAACTTTCCATCTATTGGAAGTGTGAAAATGGAATGTTGATAAACCAGTTATCTATCAAATAAGTGAGTACATTATGAGTCTATGAGAGAATTTTGACATTGTCATGAATGACTACTTCATCAAGTTCCAAGCTAGGATACATCACAAATTCAGAGTTGCACGTCAGTTAGCTGAGAAATATCATGATTCTATACATTTTGAGGTAGAAATGGACTCATGCATTATCAATGCAGTTAAACCTAGAGGCATATGTCTAAAGCCTATCAGATATGAGATGTATATAGACATTTCATCTCAACAAATTGAAACTCTATTAGCTAAGCCTATTGAGAAAAGAACCAAGAGATATAATGAAGAGGATAAGTCAGGACCCTCTAAAGTGGAAGAAAAGAAACCACAAGTGTTGAAGCCTTCACCGAGCCCCAAATCTACTAGATAATCAACAAGGTCTACAACATCACCGAGAGCAAAGAAGAATTCTGCTGAACTGAAAGAGAAGACCTATGTAAGAAAAAAGAAGACAAATACTAGACCAAGAAGAAAATTGAAGCAATCACCAGACAGTGATACAAAGAATGAATATGTAAGAAAATTCAAAGCTGTGAAAAACATAGCTCCATGAGGAAGTATAGATTAAATGCTAGACACAATGAAGTAGTATGGAGCATTTGGAGGAATGAAGTGAATAAAATACAAAACTCAAAGTAAAGAGAATGAGATAAAGATTGAAGAATGATACACACCACTTGAAGTTATCAAGTTTTTAACTATTGAGTTATACAATAACATAGATGTGAGATGAAAATATGCTATGAATGCTGAAAAATAGATAAGAGAAATATCTCTAGTGCTAACTGTACCAAACCTAGCTATTGAAGAAATTGAAGAAACATTGAAAGAATAATCTAAATGATTTCTTGTAAAAGGAAGACACTTAAGGATTATGATAGGAGATTTAGATAAATTACAGTTGGAAACTGATACAAAATGGAGATAAATATTCAACATTAGAGAGAGTTAATCTCAAGATGAGCAAGGAAATGAATCCATAATCGATGAAGTTGTAAAGGAAGATCAAGGTAAGAACAATCCTATTGATTTGACAACTAAAACTGATGAAGTCATTATTGAGGATATTACTGACAAAGAACCAGGAGATGATACACCATAATATGAGAATGTCATGTCAACCAAGAACACAAATATAGAACAAATGAACATCAAAGATAAGGCTACTACTGATCCTATTCTACAGCCGGTATTGGAACAAGTACTAGATTATCACACGATTGAAGGTGATAATGATATAGTTGCTATGGATATAAATAATGCAGCAATTGAACCTTAGAAGAAAACAAAGAAGGAAAAGGAAACAAAGAAAGGAAAGAACACCAAGAAGGATACGACTACTAAGAAGCTAGCAGCACCAAAACACCAAATCATTTACCCCAACTGAGTTCATTGCACAACAACAAGAGCTTGACAAAGATGAACTGAAGGAACCAAGAAATCAGAAGGAAGATAAGAAAATGAAAGAGAAGAAGAAGAAAAAGTCAAAGAAGAGGAAACATGTTGATATAAGTCAATCGATCATTATACCTGATGTCGACCTATCTACTATAGATTATGATGAAATGAATGAGTATGTTGAGTTAGTGAGACTTAAGGAAATACAAAATAAGGCACTTCAAAAGAAAAAGAAGATGGATATATTGTAAAATGTCAAGGATGTATTACAAGAAATTATGCTAGATGCCAATATTGATGAAACCAAATATTTCATTAGTCAAGTAGCTGGATTAGTGCAAAAAGTCCAAAACCAAAATCAGGACACTACTAACTACATGTTGAAAGTATATTCAAGGAAGATGGAACTGAAAATGTTTGAATCTATTCTAGATAACATTGCAGAAGATAAGGTAACCCTTTTTGAGGCTACTATTGAGATCGAGACTAAGTTGTCTCATATACTTTCAATATTTCAGAAATTTTGTTCTATTTCAAAATTTACAAAGGACATAAAGCACAAAGATGAGTCTATTTAGACCAAGCTGACCGAGAAGCTAAAACATGTAACCACCAAGCCTGGTTCATTAAAAGTCTACTACTCTAGACTGACACACCTGATGAAGATGCAACAAAAGCTAATACATGAATAGAACAAGAGAAGAATGGAACTTCTAGAGATGCAAGCACTTTTTATTCCCCACATGGAATCCATGCAGATACATGGGAAGAAGGCCAAGGATTTGGTCAACACCCCGGATGGTAGTTCACTTGACACCATCATTGGAAGAGAAACTAATGTTTCTACTTAGATTATAGTGCTTCAAACACTCAAGGATGCATGATAATCATCCCTAGTTGATATACAGAGGAAGTACACACATGTCTTTACTAAGGTATAAGTTTATCCTACCGAGAACTTAGAAATTTTGATTTTTTTTGGCATATTTGTCAAAAAAGGGGGATAATACAAGAGTTGTGTAATGTGGGATAATATGTGGATAGTATACAAGAGGAAATATAAGAATACTATAGTATGAATTCATAGAGCACATAAGGGAGATAAAAGTAAAGGGAGATAATATAAGGGAGATATAAGCATGTGTGTAGGGGGAGTTACACATTATTCTGATTTACAAGAGTTGTACAAATTTTGATGACTTTGAAGTTTTTGTCAAAATGCCAACTAATGCCAAAGGGGGAGATTGATACTCCTATATGATAGTTTGTTGTCATTAGTTTTGTCAAATTAATAATAGTCAATAAAGCTAGTTGGAAAGAAAAATAATAGACTAAGGTTGACTATCGACAAAGTAGAGTATCAATGATACCGAGAACCAAACAACAACAAGCACCAAGTTAAGAAAAGTTTAGTTACCAAACAAGGACTAGTCACTGAGTCACCAAGATATTGAGTCAACAAGAAGAGTTATTCATCAGGAAGATGTTATGCCACCAAGAAACATCAAAAAAAGTTACCGAGTATACCAGGGCTGACATAACAATTCAAATTTGAAGAATTGAACCTAGACACCGAGCGGGAAAGCTTTCATAGTTTTCAAGGTAAATGTTAGGTTGAACATTGGGATTGCATAAACAATGATTGCACATGATCATGAAACAATTCAACCAATGATATTCAAGAATAATAAATGCATTGGGAATGAAACCAACCATGCACCACCTCACTTCTAGCATAGAAGGAGAAGGATCTAAGTTAGGTTTAACCACCTTAAGATCATATAAATGAATAGAACATAGAGAGATGGGATACTGGAGAATAGAAGAAAAAAAGAAGGAAATAGTGAAGAAGAGAGAGTGAACATTGCAGATTAAGAAACAATTACATTGACAAAGAGAAAAATAAAGAATGCGGAAATTATAAGGTGTAGATTAGATAATTTACCAAGTACAGAATGAGGTAATGCACTTACAAATCATAAAGAGTCTGAACAAAATTAAGGTTGATGCATACATATAGATAATTTTTATAATAGTTTTGTAATAGTTAGTAGAGTATAAATCCCATTCAGTGGGTAGACTCTAACAAGTCTTATTTTGTAAATCCTCTAACTGGGTACATCTCATAGATGAGATATTGTAAAATCCTTTAACAAGGTACACTGAATAAGTCTTTTGTACTTATAACCAAGTATAATACTCCTAACAGGGTAAGCTATCAGTGTAGAAGTTGAGAAATCCAACTTCACAGTTTGCCAAGAACACCTGCATGCAAATAACCTGTTGTTGAAAGGAAGCCAAAGAGACAAAAAGCAAAGGCTTGGAAAATCTCAGTGATGTGAGAGAAATTGTATTCCAAGATAATTAACAGTAATTACAAGAGTTCAACCTATAAGGTGAATGAAACCCAAAAAAGCTAAAAAGCTAGGTTGCACATAATAATTAATATAAAATATTAATTATATACACCTAAGAGACAACTTAAGTAAAAATAGAGTACTAGACAACTTAATAATTAAATCAAAGTGATCTAATTAATAAGTTTAAATAGATAAATACTCTAAAACCCCCCTTAAGTGAAGCTTAGGAGGTAAGCTAACCTAGCACAGCTATGAAAGTGGGAAAAAATGGGTCCCAGCAACAAGACCTGATCAGGTACCCAATACATGGAAATCTCTATAAATCGGAGATAAAGGAGAAAACCTAGTGGGGCCCTCTCTAAAAAGAGATAGAAAAAACATGAGGAAAAAAACATGAAGGAAGGAAGTCCTCAACAAGACCCCCCAAGGACAACTTCTGTCACCCCAAGAATAGAACGCAACTAAAGATAGCGCGAAGATGCAAAAGGTTTGGTGAAGATGTCAACAACCTGTGCGTCAGTGGGAATGTACTCCAAAGAGAGAACACCATCCTGAATCTAATGATGGATGAAATGTATATGAAGCTCAAAGTGTTTAGTGCACTGATGCTCCACTAGTTTGTAGGAAATGTGAATAGCACTCTGATTATTGCACCACAAAATAGTGGGATGATCAAGAGGAAAACCAAACTCAGTCATCAACTGCTGAAGCCATAAAATCTCTTGACTAGCATGCACTGCAGCTCTGTACTCAGCCTCTATAGATGAAAGTGCATGAGAATTCTACTTCTTTCATGACCATGTGATAGGACCAGAGCCAAGACAAAAGACAAAGCCATAAGTAGACTTTTGATCATCAACATCACCAACCCAATCTGAGTCAATGAAGCCAACAATGTGAGGAGTCCCTGATGTGTAATGAATGCCATACATAAGAGTGCCCTAAATGTATCTCAAAATACACTTGGTAGCTTTCTAGTGACTCTCATGAGTCTCATGTGAGAATCAAGAGACAAGACCAACTACAAAGGAGAGATCAGGACATATGTGTGTCAGGCACAACAAATTGCCAACCAACTGCCGATACAATGTAGGATCCACTGAAGGCAAAGTGTAAGACATAGACAAGGTAACACATGATTGAAAAGGTGTGGGAGAAGGCTTGCAATAAATCATATGAACTTGCTGAAGCATGTCAAGAGCATACTTCTGCTAGTAAAAAAAGATCCCAGTAAAGGATTGAACAATCTGTAGACTAAGAAAGAGGTGTAACAGAGCAAGATTAGTCATCTCAAACTGCTCCATCAATACGCGCTAAACATCCTAAATCATAGAAGATGAGTTACCTATGATGAGAATATCATCAACATATAGCACAAGGATCAAAACTTCATCCTCAAGATGCTAAATGTAGGATCAAAATGGAAACGTGTGAAGCCTGTAGAAAGCAGAAAGGAGTCCATCTTCTCATACCAAGCTCAAGGGGCCTGTTTGAGACCATATAAAGAATGCCAAAGTCTACAAAAAAAGGAGGAATACTTCACAAATCCCTATGGCTGCTCCATGAAAATATCCTCAGTAAGATCACCATGCAAGAATGCACTCTTGACATCCATCTAAAAAATGGGCCATCCCTGAGAATCTGCGAGGGATAAGACAAGGCGAATAGAATTCATCTTGGTGATAGGGGAAAATGTCTCAGTGTAATCAATATCCTCAACCTGTGAAAAACCCTTTGCAACAAGATGTGCCTTGCACTTGTCAATAGAACCATCAACAACAAACTTAGTATGATACAACCACTTGCATCACACTAACTTTCTTCCCTTAGGAAGAGAACATAGATCCCAAGTATGATTCTTCATGAAAGAAGAATACTCCTCCTCCATATAACTGTCCCACTCAGTATGTCCTGTCGCTGCTACAAATGTTTGAGGATCACCACAAATAGCATGACTTAGAAGACTAGAACCCACAGTATGAGACTGGGTGCGATGGGAGGTGGAAGGGTCACCAGCCAGAGATCCTACAACCTCAACTATAACATGAGCCCATCTAGGCATTGGTGGAGGATCCTGTGGTGGAGGTAAATAGGGATCACTAATATCATCATCCTCATCATCCTGAAAAGAAACTGGAAGGGATGAGGGAGTAGTGGTAAGTGAAGTAGACTCTGTACACCTTAACATCCTTTTAGTAGCCAAAAAAAATGAGGTGTCGGCTCTTCCACTCCATTGCTCTCCTTTGAGCATCAGGCACAAATTCCCATGCTTCACTAACAAAAACTCAGAATGAAGATACATTAGGCTTGACATGAGACCAAGCCTCCTTAGGATTCATATGTCAAACTACCTTGTTAGGCATCCGATTCTGAATGTAGTTGGTATAATTGACTGCCTCTGCCCAAAAGGATGAATCCATGGACCTGTACTATATCATAAAATTATCCATCTCCCAAAGTGTTCTATTCTTTCTCTCTACCATACCATTCTATTGAGGGGTGTAGGGAACTGAAAATTGATGTTGAAGACCATGTTAAGAGAAAAATCCATGAAAGCTTGATTCACATACTCCCCCCATTATCTGTGTGTATCCGCCAAATAGAAAGACCAGACCGCTTCTCCAAAAATGTATTAAAGACTCAAAATGAATCAAAGACATTAGACTTGTACTTAAAAAAGTACACCCATGTGTGCTTGGAGAAGTCATCAATGAAAGTGAGCACATATCTAGCACCAGAAAAAGGAGTAGGGAATGACATGAGGTCAATATGAATCAACTCCAATGGTGCCAAAGAACAAGTAGCTCATCCATGGGGAAAAGGATCCCTATGTTGTTTGCCAAGAATGAAACCCTAAAAAACACCATCAGTGAAAGAAATCTATGGAAGCCCAAGTACAAGTGTCTGCATGCTCATCTGCTAAAGATATCTGTAATTAACATGGCCCAAACACTCATGCCAAAGTCTTCTCACTGAACCTTCATGTGCTATAAGACATGAACCTGTGCCATTAGAAGACTCAAATCCATCAAATCTGTATAAGTAAGATGCAAAGTCAACACTCCTAGTAACCACAATCAAATCAGAATCATGTAAGTCCTGAATAACCACATCATGTGGTGAGAATTCAATTAAATTACCAGAGCCAAATTGGAAAATTTGATAGATGGACAATAGGTTTGTCGATATGTCAGGGACAACAAGAACATCCTGAAGAGAACCCCCAGCTAATGCAACAGAACTAGAACCCAAAACTAAAAGATGTGATGAGTTCCCAACAATAATCTGTGAAGTAGCACAAGGAGCAAGTGAGGTGACCAACTACTAAGTGTGAGTCATATGGTGAGAGGCACTGAAATCCAAAATCCAGGTGGGCCCATAAGTCATTTCTCATGTAGTAAGAGCATGACCTTTCCCTGTAGGGGAGGATGTGGACTGAGGAGAAGAAATGTGACGCTCCTGCATGGCTTCCTCTAAAGCCTCCAAATGTTTCCAACACTGGGAAATAGGATGATTATCCTTTCCACAAAAACTACAAGTCTCAACTAATTTATTTTTAGTCTTGGAGGTAGACTCAGAAGACTTCAAAGAAGATTTACCCTTGGATGGGTTAGTTGGATGTTTTGAATCAGGTTTCTATGCAGGTTTGGAGGAACACTCATTTTCTACTAAATCTTTCTTCAGTTTGGCTTTCTATTTTGGTTTCCCCTCTGAAGACTTAGCAACCAATGCTTATTTTGAGGAGCTAGAAGCATCCATCTATTGGATCTTTTCCTATTCCCATGTCAAGTGATCACAAAATGTCTCAAAACAAGGCATGGTGTGTCTAGCACCCAAAGCATCCATAGTGGAGTAGAAAGTGGAAGAAAATCCGATACTGTCCTCTCAACTTTGAGAGTATTAGGAAGACACACTCATCGTCTATCTTGTTCCTCCCACATCCCTGCAAAACTAAACATTGAGATTTGAACTTCATCAATAAGTCCTCCATAGTGGGAAAGCTGGTAGGAGTCAAAATTGTCAACTTTGCATCAAGATGAAGTGCCCTGAACTCATTCACTGTGCCAAAAAAATCTAAAGACTTGCCCCAAATATCTCGAGGAGTGGTCAAACCATCCAGGTGAAACAAGAGACTGTCATATATGTTTAGTGAAATCAAGCCCATGGATTCATCCATTTTATTCATGTGCTAAAGAACCTCAAAAGGGCACTACAAGAAAGGTTTGTGTTCATCCAGACATGACCATAAGCCACATGACATAAGTAGTCTGGTCATATGTGCTTTCTAGGTGTGATAATTATGTGGCGTCATTCAGGCCACAGAGGGGTCCAAAATTGAGAGAATAATAAGACGGAAGCAGAAGGGTATTTTTTGAATTAAAATAAAAAAAAGAAATGCTCCCCCCACAATGTGTATAACCCTATCCCCCGTACACCAAAGAAACAACTAAAAAAAGAAGAAAAAAAACTAGAAGAAAACCTGGATGCCAGATGCAAAGGTGGAGGAAACTGAAGCCTCTACTTCAATAGAAAAAAGAACTCAAATCGCCGAACCAAAAAATGAGACCAGCATCATTATCTCTAACTTAGAAATAGCTTTTCGGTGATATTTCATTTTTCAAAAATAGACACTGTATGCAAAAGTTATCGCTGAAATACTAACTACACCTTCGAAAAAGAGCTCACTAGAAAAAACTAGACACGACAAAAAATTTGACAGTCAAAAAAATGTCACAGTGCTAGGGATAAAATTTGACCACTATCGGCACGTCACGGGCCTATCCTCCAGAAAAATTTTCCAGTCACTGAAAAATTTGAAAAAGTCGCTAGAAAAATAGACCCGCCAAAAAGTGATGTCACTTTTGGGCTGATGACATTAGCGTCTGTGTGGAGGCCAAAGGAGGTGGTGGCTAGGTGGTAGCCCGGTGGCTCCCAAGCGGCGCTGCACTGGTGGAGGGTCAGGCGGCAACAAGAGCGGTGCGCCGGTGGAGGGCCGGGTGCGGGCTAAGCCTGGGTGGCACCATGGCAGCGCAGTGGGTTGTGGCTAGTTGTGCTCTGCAGAGAGCCCTAAAGGGAATTTTTTAATTTTTTTTAAATTTTTCTTGCCTCAGGAAGTGTGTCGTATGGCTCCGAGGGGCAAATTTTTTTCCTAGAAGCTACTGTGGCTGAATATGGTCAACTTTATATGAAAAGTTGATCTCCTAGGCCCTCTGAGAATAATGGTGGCATCTATTTTTTCTCAAAATTCTCCAGACAAAAATGCCTCCTCTAGATTGAAGAAAAAACCCTAGAGAAGTTGTGGTTTTCATCTTCAAATCATAGCTTCAAGACCTCCAGACCAGGCAGTAGCAGGGAAGCTCTGATACCATGTAGAAGTTTAGAAATTCAACTTCACAAATCACCAAGAACACCTGCATGAAAATAACCTATTGCTGAAAGGAAGTCAAAGAGACAAAAAGCAAAGGCTTGGAAAATCTCAGCGGTGTGAGAGAAATTGTATTCCAAGATAATTAACAATAATTACAAGAGTTCAACTTATAAGGTGAATGAAACCCTAAAAAGGTAAAAATATAGATTGCGCATAATAATTAATATAAAATATTAATTATATGCACCTAAGAGACAAATTAAGTAAAAATAGAGTAATAGACAACTTAATAATTAAATCAAAGTGATCTAATTAATAAGTGTAAACAGCTAATTACTCTAACAATTAGAAGTAGCTAACATTGTAGCTCTACCAAGAAACCTTTATTTTGTAGAAGTGAAGGATTGTGGGTGTCATACCCATTGCAGTTTTTTCCTCTAATAAAGGATTTATGCATGACCAAAAATCATGGTGTTATGTTTCATGGTTCATTGATTTACTTTATATTCTTTTCAATGTTTAATGTAAAGTATTCAACTCGGTGAAAGATCAACATTTTGTAGTTAATAGTTTTATAAGTACTGATTCACCCCTCCCCTCTCAGCACTTAACTTTTCATAGATTAATCAAACATTAAGCTTTCTCTTAGAGGACCACAAGCTCTGATACCAATTGTTAGCAATAATAGTCCACCAACACAACTAAGAGGGGGGTGAATAAGTTGTTAGCCAAATATTTATAAAATTTAATTTTATAAAACAATTATTCAATGCAAATGTGAACACATAAAAAATAACACCATAACAAAAGAAATTGTTGTTGAGGAAAACCCTATTAAGGGAAAAATCCCAATGGGAATTAGCACCCATAAATAATGCACTAAAATTATTCTATCCTTGTTAAGGAGATCTAGCCCTATTAGGAGATGATTATTACATACAATGCATAGTCCTCTTTAAAGGACATACCTTGTTAGGAGTTAAGAGAAATAAGAGGCTCACTTCCTAGGCTCATTGCCCAAATGAGAAGGTTAAATCCACCTTCTGGACTCACTTTCTAAAGTATAGATAAATAAGTATACTGTTAGTAATAACTGAGAGGGGGGATGAATCAGTGGCCTAAAAAATATTCTAATAATCAACCCAAAAACTTAGTACCACAATATTAAGCTTCTAGTTATCTTCAGTCCTATAAGATCAATGCCTCCAAATATGTTTATCAAATTACCACTGCTCGAAATGCTTTGTTAAACCTTATTTTGTATGTTTACCAAATAGCAGTCTATTAATTTACCAAAAAATAGTAAACTACTTAGAGTATACCAATCAATCCAATTAAGCTATGTGTAATGCAAAAAAATAAATTAATGACTCATAAACACATTGACACATGGATTTTTAATGTGGAAACCTTGTTAAGGGAAAAACCACTTGGGACCGGTAACCCAAAATTTTCACTCTTCTAAAGTGAGATCAGTGAAGAGCCAACCCTGTTAAAGGTTACAAACACACTGTTAGGTGTGACCTTGTTAGAGGATTTAAAAGTTTAGTCTATCACTTGATATCGGGCATCTCTATGCTACCTTCCTTGATCAAAAACTCACTTGGCCTATCAATAGGTATATGACATCTCATGCTATCTTCATGATCAAAATTTTTGATACTCCTATGGATGTATCTCAATATAGAAAGGATGTTTAAATCCCACTCCGTTAAGAGACTTTCTGTATCAATGGTTAAACTGAAACAATATGATATGTTCACATATACAACTTGTACTTGCAGATTTTTAGATCTATTATAATCTCATAAAACTAATTTGATCAATATGTCCTTTTAATACCTTTTCTCCACTTTAGTTCTTCTCGATGATGCTATGATCTGTTGCTCAGTGTCTATAGAAATATTTAGCTCTTTCCTTAGCTTGATTGATCAAGACTGTATGAAGTTGTTCTTCATTAGTTTCTCTTCCGCATCCTCTTTTTCATTCACTCCCCTTAATCCATAATGAATTAATTTTATCTCTTTAAATAGACATGATATCACCATTGTTAGGTTCTTGATTTTATTGATCTTCGCGTGATCCACAATCTTAGCCAATTAGATTTAAAGAAAAACTCATATTTTATCTCGCAGAAATCTTCTTTCCAACTGGACAAAACAAATTTAAATCCTTTACTTATCTCTGGCTTATCTTGTCGACGAAAATAATGATAACTACCAGTTAAGTCTATATTTAGCTCTGCCAGTTAGATATTTTGTCTTTTTTGAACTCTAGTTATTTTTTGTGTTCTAACTCTTTGATAGCTTTGGTCAACACTCCAGTTCTCCTCGGGCTTCTCTGTTAGTGTTGTCTATCCTTCAAGGTTGTCTGTCCTTCGAGCATGTCTGTCCATTAGGTTACACTATGTTTCTATCCATTGGGTATGCTTGTGATTTTGCTCGTCAGTAATGCTTGTTGGTGTTCTTTCTTGGGCATCATTGTGACTTATCTTTTGGTGATCTCTGTTCATCGGGTTATGGTGTCCGTTGATGTTTGAATTCACATAGTGAATGCTTGTATTTTATGCATTACTGAAAGAATAATATTTTTCTCTCTGATTCTCTGAAGTCTTTGACACATTGATTATAACCGATTAGATTATATCAAGTTAACATAAATGAAAATACAATCCATTAACTAATTTAATGTCTTGCATTATCCTTTTTCATTTCGGTGATCAACTTAACATCTTCAAACATTCAATCAGTTACATGTCATCAATCTCTCCCTTTGGCATTGATGTAAACATACTACATTATCATACTATACTATCACTAATACAATATGAAATATACAGTTTCATCAAGCTTTCCTATTGTAACTATTACAAATTTCTAACTTTTGCTAAGCTCAAAATATCTTAGATATGTTTCTTGCAGAAAGCTTGTCTTCAATATTCAATCCCTTCACTGGATAGATGTAGCATCTAATGTCTCTATTCTGATATGTGCTCTACCTTGACTGTTTCTCTTCTTGATAATCTTTTTTTTTTTTGACAACAATCTTTCTCTTTGTATGAACTCTCTCCATTTGTTACTTCTCTCCCTTAGATGGGTATTTCATATGTAATCAATTTCTCTCCCTTAGAATATTGATTAACTCTTCCTTCTGATTCTCAGGAACTTCACTTCATGGATAATGATATAATCTTTTCTGATCAATGAGATAATTTCTCCCTTATGATGATGATATAATCTCTCCCTAATGATGATAATGAGATAATCTCTCCCTTTGAATACAATGCCAAAAAAAATCATCTATATCATGTTCCATCCCATTTTATAATATATTCCTTGAATTTCCCTATCCATCAGTAATACAATGTCTTTGGTTTTTAGTGTAGATTTATACCTTTCTATGTACAGATGTATCTGTTGCTATTTATCTTGGTGTTTGCATCAACATGAATGATCTTCATATTATGTGTAGGTTGATGCAACCTCCTAGTAAGCTTACTGACCGATAGATAAGGGTTAGTCTCTATCTTAGGTACTCAAATGTATCCTTCGGTAATGGATTGGTGAATATATTAGATAATTCTTCCTTTGATTAAACATATTCCAATATCACCTCCTTTGCTTGCACTTGTTCTCTCAGATAGTGATACTTGATGGCAATATTCTTAGTCTTAGCATGCATAACTGGATTTTTAGAAATGTTAATTGCACTGGTATTATCACAGTAGATAATTACTAGTTCAATAATCTTCATATTCATACCTTCCAATAACTATTTGATCCATGCAATATTTGAGCAATTTGCAATAGCAGCCACATACTCTGCTTCTATAGTAGACTGGGAGATGCATCCTTGCTTCTTGCTTATCCATGTGACAAGTCTGTCACCCATGAAGAATGCTCCTCAAGTTGTTCTCTTTCGGTCATCAATGTTTCCAGCCCAATCAACATCTATATAGACTTGTACCTCAAATTTTCCTTCTCTTTTGTACCATAAGCCATAGTCCTCGATGTTCTTCAGATATCTTAGAATTCTCTTGACAACAATGATATGTGATTCTTTGGGATTAGCAGAGAATCTTGCAACTATGCCTACTACATGTGGTATATCTAGTCTGGTATGAACAACATACATTAGTTTGCCAATCATTGATCTATACAAGGTTTGGTTTACCTCATTATATTTTTCTTATTTTTTTAGCTTACATCTAGTTGCCATAGGTGTTCCAACTGGTTTGGAATCTTCCATCTTGAATATCTTCAGCACTTCCTTGATGTATTTGGATAGATTGATATAAATGCCTGCATCTTGTTGAAGAATCTGTAGACCAAGAAAGAATTTGATCTCCCCAAACATAGACATTTCAAATTCTTTGCTCATTTCATTAGAAAAGGACTTGCATAAACATTTCATTTCCCCCAAAATGATATCATCAACAAAAATTTTAGCAATCAGAATATTACCATCGGTATCTTCTTTTAAGTATAGATTGCTATTTTCACTTGTTCTAACAAATTCAATGCTAATGAGATAGGAGTGAAGTATTTCATACTAGGCTCTAGGTGCTTGTTTAAATCCATACAAGGCTTCATGTAGTCTACATATCATGTTTCTCTTGTCTAGATCAACAAACCCTTCTGGTTGTTCAATGTATACCTCTTCTTCAAGTATTCCATTTAGGAATGCATATTTGACATCCATCTGGTATACCTTGAATCCTTTGAATGAAGCATAAGAAAGTAAGATTCTAACTCCTTCTAGTCTAGTAACGGGTGCAAAGGTTTCACCATAATCAATACCTTCTTCTTGTGCATATCCCTTGCATACTAATCTTGCTTTATTTTTGGTGACTTCTCCATTCTCATTCATCTTGTTTCTGAACCGATGTGATTCTTGTCATCTGGTCTCGGTACTAGTGTCCATGTACTATTCTTCTCAATCTTTTCTATTTCTTCATTCATAGTACTAACCCATTCCTCATTTTAAAGCGCAGTATTAACAAATTTAGGCTCAGAATCACAAAGTAAACATCTGGTGTTTAGTGACTTACTTCTTTTTCTCATTCCATCCTTCTTGTCTTCTATGATTTGTTGGAAAGTGATCAATTTGGGTAATGTGATTCACTTTTTGGTTGTCATTTATGGTAACAAATCTAGGTTTAAGATCAATTGTTTTGAAGATAAGTTTTGGTATGTCCAAAATTGACTAAGTACAGAAACAGAGGTATATTATTATTTTGGATATCAAAGACAGAGATCGATGAATTAAGGCATGCAATCTTAGTGAAAGATAGTATGGAGTATGTTTGACATACACCTAAGATTTATTTGGATTTGGTTAAGTTTATGATAAGTTATAAGGATTTGAAGACTGACAAACATCAGAGAAAAATGACACAGAGTAGTTGGACACCAGCGAAGAATAAGGGAGTATGACTTGGACTCCAGGAAATCAAAGTTGTATTTTTGTTATTGATAGTCTATACTTTGATTATGCAAGAGCGCCAACTATGCATTTTATATTTACTATATTAAATATATTTTGTATTGAATGCCGACTTAGCAATGTTTGTAATATTTATTCTGAGAGCCGACTTTGTAAAGTTAAAAAAGATATATATGTAAGATATTTTTGGTAAAGATTGGGTGTTGTGAGAAAGTGAAGGATATGCAAAGTAGACATGCGAATGGAAGAGCAGAGAATGGCGGAGCTATAAAGGAACTATCAAAACATTTGTGATGCTTGTTTTTGTTCATCACTGAGAACCTTTTGTAACAAAATTACATTGTAAGAGCTATAACCTCATTGGCCCTAACAGGGTGTTGTGAACTTTTAATAGGGTTGTTATTCCTCTAATAGGGAAATTTACTATGTAATATTCAGCTCCTAATAGGGATAGGTCTCCTTACAGGGACATTATACTTTAGTACATGCTTGTGGGTATCATCCCCACCAGGGTTTTCCCTTGGCCAGGGTTTCCTCATAAACAAATCATGGTGTTATGAGTTTTGTGTTATTTTTTTATGTTCTTTCCTTTACTACAATTGTATGCTTAATGTTCAAGTATTTGAAGAATTTAATTAACTATTATAATACTGATTCACCCCCCCTCTCAGTATTATCCAATCCTAACAATTGGTATTAGATCTTTTGGCCCTTGGAGAGAAATCCTAACAGCTTGAGGGAGATCAGAATTGATTTAAACAGTTTACAGGAGAACTTTGAAGCTGAACTTGAAGACCTTGATAATTCTAAAGCATAAAAATGGTGAATTTAAGTTCAACCTCCAAAGAGTTGAGAAATTCATAAAGAAACTGAAAGAATAGCTTGAACTTTCCAGAAGTTAGAGAGAAGGTCTTGTGGTTCAGATAAAAGAAGACTCAAATGAGGACAATTTAGATCAGGTGAAGCAACTAAAAGAAGAGATTGAGACTTTGAAGATTGAGAACAAGAATATGGCTAAAGAAATGTAGATACAGGAGGATGCTAAGAAGAAAGCTGAAGAAACCTTGAACAATGCATTGAATCAAATGAAAGATGAAGCTGACAACTACAAGAACAAATACTGGGAACTAGAGAAATACAATCAGATTGTGAAAGGTGAACTAGCTGAAGCAAAGAAACATATTGAGAAACTTCACCACAGCAGTGACTTGATTGATGAATAGTTAGAAAAGTAGAAACCTAAAGGTGACATGACTGGTATTGGCTTCAATGAAGCTAAATGTTCAAAGAATCAAGAAGAGAAATTATATGAGAAGATTTATGTTGAGAAATCATCTAGTGAAGAACCTAAAGAGAAGATTAGACCTTTAAGAGGTAGATGCTTTGGTTGGAATAGATTTGGACACATGAAGAGAGACTGTAGAGGTAATGCCCCTTTTAGAACTTTTTTTGGTTATTGTTTTAACTGTAATAGATATGGGCACAAGAAGAATGAATGCAGAAGACCTAATCAATTTGGATATAGAAAAGACAATGGAAGAGAACCTACAATGAAACCTACATGCTAGAAATATAATAACATTGGGCACATTACGAAGTACTGTAAGTTACAATTAATCGAGAAAGAAGACCTCATATATGTTACAAATGCAATAATCTAGGACATATAGCAAAGTTTTGCAAGTATAATGGAGTAGATAATGGAAGAACACCACCTCTTATGAATTCACAGAAGAATGGAAATGATACTGGTAAGAGTATTGCAGATGTGAAGAATGATTTTGAAAATTGTTTTAAGAAGGTAGAAGACAAAAATAGTGGCAAGATATGGAAGATTAAAGAAACTAGTGAGACATCAGTTCAGGGAGAGTTAGTAGATGCTACTAGTTCTTCGCCTGAAGGTAGCAAGATAGAATTGATCTAATCAGCTGATCATGGCCTTAGGGGAGCATTAAATGCAACACATTAGAATTTATCCCACCTCGCAAATCATGTAGTGAGCTCATGCGATCTTGGGAATATATTGAGCTGATATTATGAATCATATATCTAAGAGCACATCATCAGTCGACTTGTATATTTTGATTGCAAGATTCAGTAGCCGACCAGACAGTTTGGAGTGAAAAAGAAAAGTCATAACCTAACTTGTATAAAGCACCATGTTATGATCTATTTTTCTATCATTTGACAAGAAAAGAGCCAATAAGATCAGAGAGCAGAAGTATTCAAACATTTCTACACCTGTCCTGTGTGATCTATCGAAGTATAAACCCAGATTTCCACATGTGAAAGGTATTCTACATTATCTAAGCTATGGATGCACCTATAATTTTTGATGTTGTTGATCATCCTAGATAAAAATTCAAGAAACATCCTTATAAGTCGTGTGAAGAGGATCCAGAAGGATGATTTTAACAGACCCCACATGGCGTACTTCACGTAGAATACATCAAGGCTTACATACATTGTAAGTATGACACATTGGAAGACAGAGATATATACAGAAATTGAAAACATGTCTCAAAATGGAATCATGAAGGAAGAATGGAAACACATTAGTCAATTAAGTATAATGAAGATTATGGACTTGTGCGACTTTGATGAGAACTAATGGTTTAGGATACTTATGAGTAGGGTTCATGACCAATTCATATGGATTGGTAGCCAACCTGTGAAGATATGCAGTGACCTAATTCATGAGATTACTAGTTTAGATAACACTAGAGTTTTACCTATTGCAGAGAAGCATGTCAAGAAGGAAGCCAAAACCCTAACACACTCAAAATGGGATAGAAGGGAAATGATAGTAAATGATATTTTTCAACAAGATGTAAGGTTGATTGCAATGATACTTGGTTACAAATTTTTCTATAGCAGCAGACCTAATTCAGTATCAGCTGGAGTTATTATGATGGCATGGAGAATGGTAAAAGAAAACACATAGTACAACCTATGCAAGGTATTGGCACAAACATTCCTTGAGAATGAAAATCTTGTGAAGAAAGACAAGACAAAATTTTTCAGATTTGGATCATTATTGGTACACATGTTCATTCATATTGAACACAAGTTTCCTAGTTTACATCCTAGTGGCTAGAAAACTAGAGTTCCCACTGGTATTTTGATTTCACAGAGTTACAAGAGACAGAACACTACTTGGGTAGATGGAGAACTATTTGCAATGACTAAAATTTTACAAAGATGGATGAAGAGTAGATACAGACTACATGAGGACATTATTGAGAAGTATAAGGACATAATTTGTTTTATGGTTGAAACAGATTGTGTATGTTTTGAGCTAGTGACCCCTAGAAAGAAATGGTCTTACCCTGTGGGTTATGAAGTGAGTTTCGAAGTACTCACCATGCAAGTAGAACATATTCTTGCATTAGAAGTTAATACATCAGAAGAGAGATGGGGAACATATGAGGAGAAGTCAGAGAAGGTAAGAGAAGAACAGTATAGAGGATAGAGGAAGAGAAAGATTGCTAATCTTATTCATGATTGTGGAGTAAAGGTTGGTCTATCTGAGGAAGAACTAAAAGATATGAAGAAGAAGATGGAAGATAGATCCCTTGGAGTAGCTAGTGGAAGCACTAATTCCCCTTCCACCTCTAAAGTAATTATGGTTGATAACACACCTCCACCATAGCAACAGGAAAAAAAAGCAAATGGATTTACTCCTAGAGTAATTAGATCTAGTATGGAGACAAAAGAGAAGAACGCAGATGAAGAAGAGAAGAAAACTGAGAAGAATAAAGCATGGAAACCTGACATTAAAATGCTGGAGAAAAGAGCAATTGAAAAAGGAAAATTGGTTTCAATTGATAAATAATATGACAGATATGAAGAAGCAAATAAAATATAAATTGAAGACATTGTGATAGATCACATGCTTAGTTTCAAGAAGACACTTTTGGAAGTTGAAGGAAGCATACCCTCGGTTTTGTACACAAAATTGGAAAATAGAAAGTGTTTGGCACAAGTTGAAGATGATCAGATTAGAAACAAAGAGATTGATGACATGCTACCTATTTTATCTATACAAGAGAGAGATACTATAGTCAAAGAATTGAAATACCCTGTTGAGGACAAAGACAAGATTACTAAAGATAATGGCGAGGAAATATGATGAAGTGATTGAGGAAACTCAGAAGGCACTTGAGAAGATACTATTGAGAACTACTTTTGTCAAGCCCCAACCTCCTAAGATAAATTTACCTACACAATTGGGAATGGATGACTATACAAAGGAAACAGAGAATAATGATGAAGAGAGTAAAGAAGACACTACTACAAATTTCTATGTTTCTGGTGTGGCAGTAACACTAGACCCCTCACAAAATGAGAAGGACCCTTTTGCTGATGAACCTGAGAAGGAAGAGGAGAATAAGGAAGATGAGAAGAAAGAGGATGAAGGACAAAAGATTGAGCAAAAAGAAGATGAGAAGGAAGAGGTGACTTTACCATCTAGCTTATTGTTGGAAAGTAGTAATATAAATATCGATAACATGGATGAAGATGAACTGGTGAAACTGGGATTCACCGTACTAAACAAAGCAAAGGAGAAATCAGTATAGAAAGGAGATAAGAAAACAAAGGTGATTTCAAGAGCTATTGATACTATGAATAAATTGCTTCCAGTACCCTTAGTATTCTAGAACAAAGATGATATTGAGAAGTTGAAAGTCACACTTGATGAGTTTGATGACCATTTTGAAAATTTGTTAAAGACTACAGAGGAGAAAGAAGAGGAAACATATGAAGAGAAAAAGTTGATAAAAGTATGCAAGTCCATCTCATGGGACTTAGGAGTTGTGAAAAATTGTTTGATAAATGCAAAGAACTACATTACACATGGGAGAAAGTTATTTGGTTACAACATGAATCCTATCAGACACATTCACAATGTTGATGATATTATTGCCAAGGAAAGGGCAAATTTGAATAGGTTAATGGATGGTTGTGAAACATCTTCACAAACCACTACAGAGTTAGACACAGAAGTGACAAAGATATTGGCTAAGATCAGTGTATTGGAGAATGAGAAGGAGAGAGTACTGGATAGATTCAATTTACTGAGGAACTTCATTACTCTGAAGCTATCAATACTTGAGGCACATCTGAAAAATTTAGAAAATACTATAGATTCATTGGCTAAAGGCTTACCCACAGACTTGAAGAATGCTGAAACTACATCTTTTGCATTGAATGTATTGATTCATATAAGTCAGATTTTGTTTAAGACGTGGAACTCTGAAGTGAATATTTTGGAAGATTCCTTCCAAGACATTCTAAAACTTGTGATCAAGAAGTGATACTTATTTGTATGCACCTTTGTCATTGTTGTCAAAGGGAGAGAAGAGAAGAGAGAAAAAAAATGAATGAAGAAGA
>MU227649.1:10628210-10684357 GCA_018584345.1 Thuja plicata
ATATATATATATATATATAAAGAAAAGAAAATGAAAAAGATGAGGAGAAGAAGTGGAGACAGTTTTATTTTGTTGGAACACTTAGTACCTTTTTTTGTTAAGTGTTGCCATCAATGACAAAGGGAGAGATTATTGGCAAGTGATCAATTTGGGTAATGTGATTCACTTTTTGGTTGTCATTTATGGCAACACATCTAGGTTTAAGATCGATTGTTTTGAAGATAAGTTTTGGTATGTCCAAAATCGACTGAGTATAGAAACAAAGGTATAGTATTGTTTTGGATATCGAAGATAGAGATCAATGAATTAAGGCATGCGAGCTTAGTGAAAGACCATATGGAGTATGTCTGACATACACCTAAGATCAATTTGGATTTGGTTAAGTTTATGATAAGTTATAAGGATTTGAAGACTGACAGATAGCAGAGAATAGCGACACAGAGCAATTGGACACCAACAAAGAATGAGGGAGTATGACTTGGACTCTAGGAGATCAAAGTTGTATTTTTGTTATTGATAGTCCATACTTTGAATATGCAAGAATGATGACTATTCATTTGATATTTACTATATTAAATGTATTTTGTATTGAAGGCTGACTTAGCAATGTTTTTAATATTTATTCTGAGAGCCGACTTTGTAAAGTTAAAAAGATATACATGTAAGATATTTTTGGTAAAGATTGGGTGTTTTGAGAAAGTGAAGGATATGCAGAGTAGACATGTGAATGGAAGAGCATAGAATGACAGAGCTATAAAGGAACTATCAAAGCATTTGTGATGCTTGTTTTTGTTCATCATTGAGAACCTTTTGTAACATAATTACATTGTAAGAGTTGTAAGCTCATTGGCCCCTAACAGGGTGTTGTGAGGCTTTAACAGGGTTGTTATTCCTCTAACAGGGAAATGTACTATGTAATATTCAGCTCCTAACAAGGCTAGGTCTCCTTACAGGGACATTATACTTTAGTACATGCTCGTGGGTATCATCCCCAGCGGATTTTTCCCTTAGCCAGGGTTTCCTCGTAAACAAATCATGGTGTTATGAGTTTTGTGTTATTTTTTTATGTTCTTTCCTTTACTGCAATTATATGGTTAATGTTCAAGTGGTTGAAGAATTTAATTAACTATTATAATACTAATTCACCCCCCCTGTCAGTATTATCCAATCCTAACATGATTTGATTCTATGGATGACTTCTTCCGACATACTTGACAAGTTTTGGTTCAACTTTGTGTTCATCATTTTGATCATCTTCTTGACCTTCATTCTGATCTCCATCACTCAGAACATCATCTTGAGGATTTTCTTGATTTTAAGTAATTGTAGCCTGATGCTCGGGTGCAATGTTCTATTGCTTGGGAGTGACATACTATTGCTCGAGTAGAGTGTCAGGTTCTATATAAAAAAACCTGTTGTAGTCCTCTAGTTCTCTTCAACTTTCCTTATCATTCTTTTTTGCAAATTCATCTATTTTCACATTTTCACTTTCAATGATTTTGTTAGATGACTTGTTAATACATTTATAAGCCTTTCTTTTGGTTGAATACCCTAGGAAGATACCTTCTTCACTTTTGCAGTCAAGTTTTCCATTTCTATCATCCTTCAAAATGTAACATTGGCTACCAAAGATTCTGAAGTAACTTACATTGGGTGTATGACCATACCAAAGCTCATAGGGTGTCTTATTTGTGTCCTTCAATTGTACTCTATTTAATGTGTACACAGTAGTACTGACAGCTTCGCTCCAGAAATTTTGAGTGATGCTTTTGTGAATCATCAATGTTCTTGCACACTCAACAATTGATCTATTTATCCTCTCAACAATTCCATTTTTCTGTGGTGTTCTTGGTGTAGAAACCTTTCTTTCAATTCCATGCTCATTGTAATAGTTAGTGAATTTATCTAAGGTAAATTCCCCTCATATATCTGACCTTAAGCATTTTAATTTATTTTCACTTTGTTTTCTACCATATCCTTATACCATTTAAACATCTTGAATGCTTCTGATTTATCTTTTAAAAACATTACTGTCATCATTCTAGAATAATCATCAACAAAGAGAATAAAATACCTATATCAATAGTAGCTCTTTGTCCTCATGGGTCCACATAGATCTGTATGGACTAATTCTATAATTGTATTAGATGTATGGGTTTTACTCTTGAAACTAGACTTTGTCATCTTACCTTTTTGACAGTTCTTGCACATGATATGCTCATGCTTAGTCATGCTCGGTAAGCCTTTGAGATTCATTTTTTTGCTTATCTTTATCATGTTGTCAAATTTCACACGACACAATATTTTGTGCCACAACCATATGTCTTCATTTCTAGCTATTAAACAAGTGGTGTTAATGTCATCAAGATAGAAAAGGTTACCTTTTCTCTGCTTACCGGTTCCAATCAACCTTCCTGATTCATTGAAGATATTTGCCTTCTTATTTTCAAATGCTACTCTATGACCTAAATTATTCAGCTAAGAGACACTTAAAAAATTATAATTCGGTCCTTTTACCCAGTAAGCATTTTCACATTTTATCAGGCTATTTAACATTACAGTTCCTTTTCCTTCAACTGGACAAGGTGTGTCATTACCCATTATTACTGAACCACCATTATAGTATTCAAAAGTCTCAAAAATTTTCTTATCATCGGTCATATGGTGAGTGCAGCCACTATCTATGATCCAGACATCATTCTTACTAACCTTAGATATGAGTGCAGTTTCATACCTTTCTCCTTCTTCATCTAAGTTATCCTTCATGGCCACTAATACCATCTCAATGTCTTCTTCAGATTTGGTGTTAGTGTTATCAGCTCTATTCTCAACTAGGTAACAAGCTTTCTTCCCTTTGTCCTTGTAGTCTTAGGTATCTCTCTTGTTAGATTGTTGGTTGCTTCGGTAATCTCTGTTATCACCTCTATCAAACTTCTTCTGATATGATCTATCATTTCCTCTATCATCTTTTCTTTTGTTTGGACATCTTGCAACAAAGTGTCCAACCTTTTTACAATTGAAACATACAAGTGGTAATTTACCTTTGCCTCTCTACAATCTTATTGTCATTAGTGCTTCAATTTCATCAAGTCCTTGATCCTCATTATCACTTTCACTATCATTTCTAATAGCATGTCTATGAGTTGAATTACTTATCTTTAAAGAAGATTTGAATGCAGATTCTATAGATGGTAAGACACTATTATCAAAGTTGTTCATCTCAAATGAAATTAGTCTACCAATCAGACTATCTAGAGTAAATGTATTGTTTTCAACTGCTCTCATTTCTTGAATAACATAAAATCTAATAGCATATACAAGCAGTAAGGTTCTTAATATTTTACTTACCACTGTCTCCTCTTCAAGTGTACCTCCAAATCCTTGGATAGCATTGACTACCTCTTTGATTCTGTAGCTATACTGAGTGATATTTTCTCCCTCTTTCATCCTTAGGTCATCAAACCTCCCTCTTAGGCTTTCTTCCTTGGATCTTAGTACATTAGCATCTCCTCCATGTACCAGCTTCAACTTATCCCACATTTTCTTAGCAGAGGTGCAGGTTTTGACATCTTCAAACTCAACATCAAAGAGTAATGATGCAAGTTCTATCATCATGTAATTATGCTCACGCTTTACTCTTAATTTATCAAGAGTGTGAGGTCCTATAGGCAACACATATTCAGTATCTAAGTATTGAAAAATATCATTTCCAATACCTAATAGGTGGAGTCTTATTCTACTTTTCCATGATGAAAATTTTTCTTTATTCAATTTGGGCACATCTCGTTTGTTCATCTTGTGATATTTTGCTTGAGCTATTAAACTCCTTTTCTAAGCACACATGCTCTAATACCAATTGTTAGTAATAACTAAGAGGGGGGATGAGTCAGTGGCCTAAAAAATATTCCAATAATCAACCCAAAAAATTTGTACCACAATATTAAGCCTCTAGTTATCTTCAGTCTTATAAGATGAATACCTCCAAATATGTTTATCAATTACTACTACTCAGAATGATTTGTTAAACCTTATTAGGTATGTTTACTGAATGGAAGTCTGTTAATTTATAGAAAAGTAGTAAATTACTTAGAGTATACCAATCAATCTAGTTAAGCTGTGTGTATTGCAAAATACTAAAGTAATGACTCATAAACACATTGACACATGGATTTTTAATGTGGAAACCCTGTTAAGGGAAAAACCACTTGGGACCGGTAACCCAAAATTTTCACTCTTTTAAAGTGAGCTCAGTGAAGAGCCAACCTTGTTAAAGGTTACAAACACACTATTAGGTGTGACCTTGTTAGAGGACTTAAAATTTTATTTTGTCACTTGATGTCAGACATCTCTATGCTACCTTCCTTGATCAAACACTCACTTGACCTGTCAATAGGTATCTGGCATCTCATGCTATCTTCATGATCAAAATTTTTGATACTCCTATGGATGCATCTCAATATAGAAAGGATCTTTAAATACCGCTCATTTAAGAGACATTCTATATCAATGGTTAAAATAAAACTGTATGATCTGTTCACATATACAACTTATACTTGCAGACTTTTAGATCTATTGTAATCTCATAAAACTAATCTAATCAATATGTCCTTTTAATACCTTTGCTCCACTTTAGTTCTACTCATTGATGCTATGCTCTATTGCTCGGTGTCTGAAAAAATGTTTAGCTCTTTCCTTAGCTTGATTGATTAGGACTCTATGAAGTTGTTCTTCATCAGTTTCTCTTCAGCATCCTCTTTTTCATTCACCCCCCTTAATCTGTAATGAATTAAGTTTATCTCTTTAAATATAAATGATATTACCATTGTTAGGTTCTTGATTTTCTTGATCTTGGTGTGATCCACAATCTCATCCAATTAGATTTAAAGAAAATTTCCTATTTTATCTTGTAGAGATCTTATTTCCAACTGGAAAAAACAACTTTAAATCCTTTACTTATCTCTGACTTATCTTGTCGATGAAAGAAATAATAACTACCAGTTAAGTCTATATTTAGCTCTGATAGCTATATATTTTATCATTTCTAAACTCCAATTATTTTTGGTGTTCTAACTCTTTGATAGCTTTGATCAACACTCCATTTCTCCTCAGGCTTCTCTATCGATGTTGTCTATCCTTTGGGGTTGTCTTTCCTTCAGGCATGTTTGTCCATTAGGTTACACTTGTTTCTGGCCATTGGGTATGCTTGTGATTCTGATCGTCAGTAATGCTCATCAGTGTTCTTGCTCAGGCATCACTATGACTTGTCTTTCGATGATCTCTGTTCATCAGGTTCTATTGACCATTGTTGTTTGAAGTCACATAGTGAATGCTTGTCTTTTATGCATTACTGAAAGCATAATATTTCTCTCTCTGATTCTATGAAGTCTTTGATACTTTGATTATAATGGATTAGATTATATCAAGTTGACATCAATGAAAATACAATCCATTAACTGATTTAATGTCTTACATTATCCTTCTGCATTTCGGTGATCAACTTAACATCTTCAAACATTCAATCAGTTACATGTCATCATATACAATAACCAATGAACTGACTGATAGAAACCTACTTTTCATAAAAAGGTCTAAAGAATTTTATCACAATCACAATCTCTTCTCTACATCCAACATACTTCATAATTACAAGCTCACAACTTCCTTTTCACACACCCACACTACCTCATCAAGAATCACCTCTTCTTTTTATAAGTTACAATAAGAAATTAGGTCGTCCTGTTAAGACTTTCCCAATGAACAAATAATTACATGAACCCTTACTAAGATACACATGGTATGTTAAACAAGTAAAAATCAAATATAAATCAATAATTATGCACCAAGATCCATAATCCATGCTCGCCATCACGTAAACACGTCACACCTCAATAGTCATCCTAAAATAGGTCTTCACAAGACCACACGCCACAAATGACATCACGAAGAACCCAGTGACCCAATAATCACAAATGACTTTCTCTAGTATGTCTTCTACCATGCCTTAAGCTCACACATCATCACACAATCTCACATCCAAGTTATTCCAGAAACTCAGAGACTAACTCTGTCATACTTATCTATCATTGTTTTGTAACCTGTCTTCACCAAAATAAATGTAACTCAAGAAAATAACCACATACAATGCAACAAACTTAACCATAAGGTATAAAATCATCAATCTACACAAATATTTTCTTTCATACTTCCTTCGTCATACAATGTCCGTACAGGCCTGTCAGACCTACTTGTTCCTATCATAACTAGTTTTCCAAAGAATCCTATTGAAACCATCTGAAACATATGTTGAAATAGATAAAAAAAAATATGAAATTCAACACCCCAAATAGAAACAATCCCAACAAAAAGATGTTTCAAAGAATCAAATTTTATGATGACATTGATTTCAATATTAAGGAGGTAATGTCAAAGTTTTTGAAAATAAAAAACTAAAGCTAGATATTATTTTTCTATTATAGTGTACCAAGTTTCATAATCCACAAAAGTATGACTAATGTAATACACTGGTTTCTCTTTTCCACTCTTATCATGTTGGGCTAAGGCAGTAGCTAAAGCAATAGGAGAATCAGAAGTATATAGAAAGAATGGTTGATTAGGTTGAGCAGGTTGTAAGATAGGAGGATTATTAAGACATTGTTTAAATTATCTGAATGCCTATTTAGAATCATCATTCAAGGAGAAAGTAGAGTCTTTCTTTAACAAGGAAGTGAAAGGAAGCGTACAATCCACCAAGTGCAATAAAAAGTGATGAATAACTTGTATTTTTCCTTATAAACTATGTAGTTGTGAAATGTTTGAGGGAGGTGGCATATTAATAATGGCATCAATATTTTAAGTACCCACTTAAAAACCCTTGTTTGAAATAATGAATCTGAGAAGTTTCCATTGTTGACCCCAAAGGAACATTTATGAGGATTCAAGTGCATATTATTTTCATGCATTTGTTAAAAGATTTGTTTAAGAATAGGAACATGATCTTTATGAGAAATGGACTTGGAAATAATGTCATTAACATAATATTCAAGAATCTTATGGATTTAATCATGGAAGATAAGGGTCACAACACACTGATATGTAGCTCTTACATTTTTCAATCCAAAGGGTGTGACAACCCAAAAAAGGTTCCCCATGGAGTAATATAAGAATTTTAGTATTGATCATGAGTAGGAATGAAGATTTGATTATAGCCAGAAAAACAATCCATGAAATATAATAAGGCATGTCTCGTTGTCAAATCCATAGTCATGTCAATGTTAGGGAGAGGAAAATCATCCTTTAAGGATTCTTTGTTTAAGTCACATAAATAAGTACACATTCAGATTGTATTGTCACCATTAGATACAACTACAATTTTTGAGATCCAAGGAGAGTAGTCAATAGGATGGATAAAACCAGTATCAAGGAGTTTTTTAATTTCAACTTTCACAAGAAGAACAATACTGGGATTCATCTAGTATATCTTTTGTTTGATTGGTTTTTCATTAAGAAGAAGGAAAATGTTGTGCATGAAAATTTCAGGGTCAATACCAAGTGTATCAGAATAAACCCAAGCAAAGACATCAAAGAATTCAAGAAGAAGATAAGTAAGGTCCTTATGTTCTTCCTCATCTAGCTATTTTGCAATTTTAATGACTTTTTAAGTGTTATAAGGATCCATTTGTACATCAATGGTATCAATAATCAAAAGATTAATTTTTTTTGAGATGTCCATAGGCAAAGGTAAATCATGTTTAGAAATAGTCTCTTTCCAAAGTATTCTTAAACATTTTAACAATAAGGCAATCTCCTATTGTGATGAAAATGAGGAAGATTTTCATATGCCCCGAAGAATTTGGCTAAGCAACATCAGTACAAAAGGTGTCTAAAGAGGATTGTTGATCAAAATTGATTAGATGATGATTCACCACTTTTAAAGGTCCAAAAATGATATTATAAACATTGAAAGTAACGGGTTGTGGCTGCTTATAAGGATTAAAACCTAATCAATAATAATGTTCAATTACATAGTTGTCTAAGGGCACTCAAATTCCTTGTTTGTATTTTACACATCCTTTTGTTGGAAATGGGTTGAGTAATTGAGAGGGGAGGGGCAAATTAGTTACCACAAAAAAAAATTCCAAGTCCCTTAGATGTCTTGATCAAACTTATCACTGTTACTCGGTTAATAAAGATATTCTGCCATTACTCGGTTAACAAAGAAATCTTAAGATATTAACTGTGATTATCCTTTAGTGATTAAGTGTAGAAACATAAAGCATAAAGAAAATAGCATGTACACAGATGACACCAATATTTAACATAGAAACCCAATTTGGGAAAACTACCAATTGCAACTAGTTACTATTTTTCACTCTTTTGAAGTGAGCCCTGTTAGGAGCCAACACTGTTGAAGGTTACAATACACACTATTAGGTGTGACCATTCTAGAGGTTTTAATCACCCTATAAGGAGTGGCCTTGTTAGAGGCATTCTCACATTTCAATGTAGAAATGTCACCTCGTGAGAGGATTTATGAAAGATTGTTAAGTCTACTCTGTAAAGAGATTTGGATCACTGCTACAATTGTTAGAGAGTAACAATGGATTGACCTGTTTGATGAAGCAAGTTTCTTTTCTGATTCAGATCTTTGCTCTGGCTTTAAAATGGACCCTCACTGATCAGATATTCTATTGCAGCTCTGTCTTGATGTTTTGTACTTAATCAGAATCCCATCTAATTTTGCCTTCACTCTTCATATCAAAACTCTGCCATATATTTCTGCTTATTAATTCTCAATCATTCAATCCAAACTTGACCTTGTATATATATGATAGGCCTTATCAATTCGGCTTGAATAACCTTCCAAATAAATAATAAAACTTAAGTCTTTCAGCTACATATAACCAATTAAACATAAAATATAAACTACAGTTAGTCGGCTGACACTAAATGCATAAATCAGTTAACATTGTAATCCTTCAATGTCCGACCATTACTGTAATGCATGAGTAAACTAAGTTAGAACTGAAAATCACTATGGTCTTCTTCAATGCCTAAGAGAACTTGGCATACACTAACTGTGCTTGGTTTAGGTATAGATATTTGTGTAACATCACTACATTTGTGTATACATAAATAACAATACACAATTGAATAATTGTCATCAACAATCTCCCTCTTTGGCATTGATGGCAACACAACATGTCATAATACAAAGAATTTTAGAGAAACAGACACAAGAATAAAATTTTATTAATGTCCTTAGCTTCATTCTGATTCTCATCCAGAAAACTCCCCCTGTTTTCACAATCACTAAAATACAGATTTCTCCCTCTTACATCAATCTCTATTTCTCATAAAATTTCTCCCTTTGTCATCAATAATATTTCCCTTAATAATTTATTTGGCATAAAATCAATAATCTCTCCCTCTTTGACAATCAATGCCAAAGAATCTATCCAATGAAATTATAGTGTACATGATGTACTGATTCATATGCAATAAGCTCTAACAATCTGCATAACATGTTAAATATTTATTGTAGCTCAGTTGATGCATCACTAATCTATCCATTATTCAGCCTCAGTTAGGGGAATCAACCCTAGCTTTCCTCTAAGATACAAGAATTCATCCTTAGGTAAAGGTTTTGTGAATATGTCTACAATTTATTCTTTAGTATTCACATATTCCAACCTTACTTCCTTGTCTTGAACCAATTCCCTCAATAAATGATACTTTCTTGCAATATGATTAGTCTTAGTATGCATCATAGGGTTCTTTGAAATGTTAATAGCACTAGTGTTGTCTTAGTAGATAATAAATGGTTCTTTGATTTCTTCCTTCATACCTGACAACAACTTTTTGAACCATATGATATTTGAATAATTTACTACTGCAGCAACACACTCTGCCTCTACCATAGATTGAGAGATACAATTTTGTTTCTTGCTGGTCCAAGATACTAACCTCTTACCAAGAATAATGCTCCACCACTGGTGCTCTTTCTGTCATCAACACTTCCTACCCAATCAACATCAGTAAAAGTCTTCAAATCAAAGTTTCCTCCTTTCTTATACCATAATCCATAATCTTGAGTACCCTTAAGATATCTCAGAATCCTTTTGATAGTCATCAAATGATTCTCTCTAGGATTAGCTGAAAACCTTGCAACAATACCAACTTCTAATGCAATATCAGGTCTAGTGTGAACAACATATTGAAGTTTACCAATCATGGATCTATAGGTGGTCTGATTTACCTCCTTTGAGTCATCATCCTTAGACAACTTATGTCCAGTAGACATAGGTGTCCCAATTGCTCAGGAATCTTCCATTCCAATTTTCTTCAGTATCTCTTTAATGTATTTAGACTAAGTAAGGTAGATACCATCCTTCATCTAATGAACTTGTAAACCAAAAAAGAATTTGATTTCTCGAAACATAGACATCTCAAATTCCTTACTCATAGCTTCAGAGAATGCTTTTCATAAATCATCATGTCCAGTAGATAGTATATCATCAACAAATATCTATGCTAATAGTATCTTGTTCTGAGGTCCTACTTTTATGTACAAGCTACTATTGTCATTAGTTCTCTAAAATCCAATACTTACTAGGTAACCATGCAATCTTTCATACTAGGCTCTAGGAGCTTGCTTTAGTCCATTCAAGGCTTTATGCAATTTTCAAACCATATTCCTTTTTTTAGGATCAACAAAACCTTCAGGTTTCTCAATATAGACTTCCTCTTCCAGAATTCCATTCAAAAATGTAGATTTTACATCCATTTGGTATACCTTGTATCCTTTATGTGCTGCATATTCTAGAAGATTTATGACTCCTTCAAGTCTTGCAACAAGAGAAAAAGTTTCTCCATAATCAATACCCTCTTCTTGAGCAAATCCTTTACACAATAATCTTGCTTTTTTTCTAGAAAATTCACCCTTTTCATTCATATTATTTTTGAAAACCCACTTAGTACCAATCACATTCTTTTCTTTTGGTCTAGGTACAAGATTCTAGGTTTTGTTCTTTTCTATCTTCTCAATCTCTTCATTCATGGCTTCTATCCAACTTTCATTATTCAATGCATATTTAATAGATCTTGGTTCAATTTCACTAAGCAAACATGTACCTTTAAGTTTGTTCCTTTTCATTATACATTTTGTCTAATCTCCAATTATTTTCTCAGGTGCATGATGCCTTCTGACATATTTGGAAAGTATAGGTTCCTTCCTCTTTGATTATGGGCTTGCTCCACTAGGTTTACCATGCTCAAACATTTTGTTATACTCTTATGACTGATACTCGGGTTCCACTATCTAAGACTCGGGCGCCTTTGTCTGAGACTTGGGTGCCTCTGTCTGTGACTCAGTTCCCTCTATTTGTGACTCAGTTTCTTCAATATGAGACTTTGTTTCTTTAGTTAGCAGCTCGGGTTGCACATGTTGTAACAAGGTTTGTGCTGATGAATTCAGTGGTTGACATAGTTGTTGTCCAATCACCACTTCCTGTGTCTTTGGTATAGTATCAGGTTCATAATACACAAATTTTTTGTAGTTCTTGGTCTCTTTACTACTTTGTTCTTCACTTCTCTCTACAAACTCATCAATATTTACATTTACACTTTCTATGACTTTATGAGTATCAAGATTCAAACATTTATATGCTTTTCTTTTACAGGAGTAGCCTAGGAATATACCTTCATCACCTTTGACATAAAATTTTCTATTTCTTGCTTCCTTCAAGATGTAACATTTAATTCCAAATACTTTGAAATAATGAACGTTGGGTTTATAGCCATACCATAATTCAAAAGGTGTTTGCTAAGTACCTTTCTTCAGTTGAACTCATTTCAAGATGTGAATTGCAATGTTGATAGCTTCCTTCCAATATTTGGTTGCAATATTCTTTTCAATCATCAAGGTTCTTGCATGATCCATAATAGATCTATTTCTTCTTTCTGCTATCTCATTTTGCTGTGGTGTACATGGGGAAGATACTTGTCTCTTGATTCCTCTTTCATTATAGAATTCATTGAACTCATTAGAAATGAATTCATCTCCTCTATCAGATCTTAGGCATTTAAGTTTCTTTCTTGTTTCCTTCTCAACTCTGGCAAGGTACCACTTAAATTTCTGAAAATGTTCTAATTTTTCTTTGAGAAACATAATAGTCATCATTCTCGAATGGTCATAAATAAATAGAATGAAATATTTCTCTCATGTGTAACTTGTTGTTCCAATTGGTCCACACAGATCAGTATGCACTAACTCCAAGACTTCTTCACTATTGTAATTCTTTCTCTTGAAACTAGTTTTTCCCATCTCCCCAATTTGACATTGTTTGCATATTACCAATTCAAGTTTCTTCAAAATAGGAATACCTCTTACTCTTTTATTCTTTCTTATGTTGACTAGGTTATCAAAATTCACATGACACAACCTTTTATGCCAAAACCAGCTTTCTTCTACTTGTGCAATAAAACATGAACTTTCAGTGAGATCAAGATATAATAGATTACCTTTTGTTTGCCTACTAGTTCCAACTAGGTTTCCTTTACCATCCAGGAGCTTGGCCTTACCATTCATGAATTCTACCTTGAAACCAATATTATTCAGCTATGCCACACTTAGTATATTATGCCTTAGTCCTTCAACCCAATAAGCATTATCACATTTTATTCCTTCAGTTAGAGCAATACAACCTTTACCTTTCACATAGAAAGGTTCATCATTCCCAAAACTGACACTCCCACCATCATAGTGCTCAATATGTTCAAATTTAGTTTTATCACCAATAATGTGGTGAGAAAAACCACTATCAATTATCCAAGTGTCAATTTTGCTAATATGAGAGTAAAGTGCAGTCTTTTTATTATCTTCATTTTCTGACTCATCCTTAATAGAAATTTAAACCTTTTCATCTTCATCTTCATCACTATCAAAATATTTTACAATATAACAAGATTTCTTACCTTTTTCCTTGTAGCTTTTATAGTTTTTGAAATATTTCTTGCCTTTGTACTTGTTGAAATTTCTCTCACCTTTTTCTTCTTCGTTTGGACACTTAGAAACAATGTGACCAAACTCATCACAGGAAAAGAAAATCAATTGTATTCTTCCTTTGTACTTTTGTTTGGCAGCTCTCTTTGCAACTAATGCTTCAATGATTTGTAAATCTTCATCATTAGAATCATTATCACTATCACTGTCAATATGTTTTCCTTTTGAGTTTCTATCCATCTTACCAAGGTTTAATTTAGCTTTGAATGCAGACTCAAAATTGCTAGGATTAGGAGAATAATTGTCAAAATTATCCAACTCAAAAGTTGTAAGCCTTCCAACCAATACATCTAGAGTTATATCATTACTGCACCTCATCTCTTGAATAGCTGAAACTCTAATTGCATCAATAGGAAGTAAAGTTCTCAATACCTTACTAACCATTGTTTTGTCTTCAATTGTTCCGATGACAACTCTGACAGAATTGACACTTTTCTTGATTCTTTCACTGTATTTTTTAATGTCTTCTCCTTTCATTTTCATCTGATCAAACTGACCTTTGAGACTTTTTTCTTTGGCTCTCTTTACATTGTCATCTACTCCATGTATATCAAGTAGTTTTTTCCACATATCATAGGCAGTAGGGAAGTACTTGACTTCATCAAATTTTGAATAGTTGAGTGAAGAAGCTATATCAATCATAATTATGTTATGATTCTTCATGTCCACCATTTGATCCATATCTCCAATAGTAGATAGATGTAGCTTCATCAAATCTTTTCATGCAGCAAAGTTGTCTTGGTTAAGCTTGGGGATCTCCCTTTTGTAAGACATCTATGATCTTTAGCTTAGGCCTTGAAACCTTCCCTAAAAGTACCAAATTCTCTAATACCAATTGTCAGAAATAGGTTGAGTAACTAAGAGGGGAGGGGTTAATTAGTTACCACAAAAACAAATCTAAGTCCCTTAGATGTCTTGATCAAACTTATCACTGTTACTCGGTTAATAAAGATATTCTACTGTTACTCGATTAAAAAAGCAATCTTAAGATATTAACTATGATTATCCTTTAGTGATTAAGTGTAGAAACATAAATCATAAATAAAATAACATGTATATAGATGACACCAAGATTTACAGTGGAAACCCAATTTGGGAAAACTACCAATTGCAACTAGTTACTATTTTTCACTCTTCTGAAGTGAGCCCTGTTAGGAGCTAACCCTGTTCAAGGTTACTGTATTGTCAGAAAATGGAAGTACTTCCATTTTGGACTAGCTTATCCCTCTAAGTAAGTGATTTGAGGCCATGTCAAACACCTTGAATGGGTCTTTGACTTGGATCTGGATTTCCCCCTGTTCTGCCCTATTTCCCACTTCTCCCTGACCTATTTTTGGTATCCTTCTTTGAAATTTGAGGTTCTTGACCTCAGGTTCAAGTTCAAACTTCTATATCAAGGTCAACCTCAACCTTGACCTAGGTCATAGTCAACCTTGACCTTGATCTGGGGTCCAAATTTCAATTTTCTGGGGTTTCTAGATGTTAGGCTTCGAAAAGATTTAATTCTCACTTCTAGGTCAGTTGTTTCAGTCTTCGAGGTAATGACTCTTGAAATTATATTTAATATAGGTCCAATTCTAGGGTTATAGGTCTAATTGGGATTTAATTCTCCTATTTAGGTCTCTCTAGAATATTGTGCCCTATATTTTTATATAAGGAAGCTTTCTCCTCTCATTTTACAACAAGACATACACACAAAAGAACATGATCACTTATGTAGATGAAGGATAATCTATTGAAGAAATCATCTACTCTCAAGCACATTCAAGAATTAAATTCATCAAGGAGATCCATTGGTATCTATTTAAGGATTCAAGCTCTATGGAGCCCTCTTGTTGAAGATCTCTCATCCACATCCATGCAAGCTTCTCCCTATTCCAAGATCCATTCAAGATTCGTGTTGAAGATCTACATGAAATTGATTTGAGGCATCTTACATCCTACCTTCTACATTCTACATTCATTTTGAGCATACATACTTGTGGATCCAAGGATTCAAATCCTCCATAAGGGTGTATATACAAGCAAGGTGAATTTGTTTATTTATGTAATTTCAATTATATTTTAAGGTTAATTCCAAAACCAGGGTTTGACCAAGGCAAACCCCTCCCCCCAACAAACAAAACCATTTTTATTGTAGGTATAGGTACAAGACATTGAATTAAAGAGAATATTTGGATACCCTTTTCAGCCAACTTTTGGGATCCACAAACAGATTTTTTGTTGGAGCAGTGCAAGCCGAGGTCAACATTTTGGGGTACAATTGTGCCCCCACATTTGGGTCAAGGTCAACCTGACTCAGAAAAGGAAAATATTTAAGGGTTTTCTCCATCTCTGTGTTTCTATTCCAGATCTGGTTGTAGAATTTCCAAAAACTCAACACAGACATCAAAAAAAGGATTTTCCAAATTTTCTATATTTTGAGGTTAGTACTTGTCTTCAATTCATTTCAATTAAGGTTTTAATCAATTCAAATATATTACATACTCTTAATCCATAATTTGGTAATGTAAGGCTTTCTTCATTCTTCTTATTTCTGATCGGTTGATGCATTTGTGAATTAACCATTTTCTTATGGTTGATCAAAGTGGATCTTTCCTTTGTGAAATTTGGGGCTAGGATGAGAATCTTATCTTCCCCCAAAACCTTTAAATACAACACAAACACCACATTTATTCCAATACATCCATCTTACCAACCAATTTTTATATATTACATTTTGGTGAACCCGCAATAGACAACTCTTTCTTTTTGGTGTTAGATTTACATTTTGCATGCATATTAGATTATCCTTCTTTTATGTTCTTTCATTTAAATTTTTTAGTTTATTTCATTTACATTGCATTGGTGTATGAGCTTTACTACATCTAGTCCTACCTACAATATCGTGGTTAGAAGAAGTCACTGACTTAGGGGTTCTTTTGATCTTGAGTCTTACTCTCCTTTCCGTAGGATCCCAGATGACAAGATCACTCATGATTCTAATCCTTCTATGGAGCATAAATCTTCTCACTCATCTCATGATGAGGATGATGCTTTAAGAGTTCCTCTTGAACAGGTCCAAAAACTGTCAAATGAACTTGATAAAATGAGAAATTATCTTATTCAAGAAAACCATAATCAAGATTCTATTCAAGATATAGAGGCTCTTAATAAAGTCCTTCATGATAGTGATCAAGGTTTTAATCTCTTGCGTGGTATTACTCATCTTGTGCATTTAAATGTTAAACCTTTAGCTCAAGAAGCTCAAGATCTAGGATTTACTCATCCTATCACTAGTGTGGAACCTTCTTCCGGTCCTCTACCTAGTAATCCTACTTATACTCCTTTAGTGACTACATCTCTTACATTTTTCAATCCTCTAGCTTCAAATCTTCCACTTCCATCTCTTCTTGTGAGTGTTCCACTGGTGTCTTTACCTACCTCACAACCTTCTTACCATAGTGTTTCTTTTACCTATTCCAATGCTCTTCCAACTATGGTTCCAAGTGTTCCACCACTTGTGTATTCTATTCCTGCCACTTTCTACAGTTTTCCTAGTGTTCCTAATGTTTCTATACCTCCTATTTCTTCTAATGATTCCACAATCATTAGTCTAGCTCAAATTGTGTCCTCTTTACAAAAACAACTTGGATCCTTAACTCAATCCAAGTTTAGTATTCCTACATGTGATATGGGTAGCCCTTTATCCCTAGACATTATTCATGCTCCTGTCCCTCAGAAAGCCGATATGCCTCTTCTGGAGAATTACAATGGTAAGGGAGATCTTGTCACTCATGTTAAAACATTTCAAATCCTTTGTAGTGATTATGCCCATGACCATAAGATTTTAGCCTAGTAGTTTGCTAGAACTTTTCATGATAAGGCCTTGCAATGGTATTGTTCCTTGCTTCCTTATTCTATTGATTCTTTTCCAAAACTTGCTAATACCTTTATTCAACAATTCCAAAATAACATTGGTCTTCAAGTGTCCTTAACTGATTTGATGCATTGTAAATAGAATACTAAAGAAAAATTGATTGAATTTATTAATATATTTAAGCATTTGTATGCTCAAATTTATTATCATGTTCCTGATATTGATATTCATCATATGTTTATCAAAAATTTTCAAAAGGATATTAGAGATAAGACTCTTCTTACTGAATTTACCTCTTTTCAACAACTTTGTGCAGCACTTCATCATTATCAATTACAAGTGAGTCAATTTGAGAGCAACACTCCAATGTATCCTATTCCAATTGATAAGAGTGATACTGCTCCTAATTCCAAAAATTTTTAGAAACCTAACAACTATTTCAAGATTAATAAAAAAAAATGTAGTTGTTGATCAAGTGGATGTTGCATCCAACAATGCCACTTCTGCATCCACTTCTTTTCATTTGAATTGTACATTTACTCCTCTTTCTGAATCTTGACATTCTATTATGAGTAAATTGTTGACTACTAATATGATTACTTTGCCTCCTATTTGACCTCTTCTTCCTACTATGATGGAATCAAAATCCTTTGATCCCAAAGCCTTTTGTCAATACCATCGTTAGAATGGCCATGATACTGAGAAGTGTTATTCTGTAAAACATAAGGTTCAAGAATTAATTGATTCTAATACTTTATCTGTTGATAATTTTGATGGTAGTGGGAAAAAATATGTCTCTCCTCCTAATCAAAACCTTCAAATCTATATGAATCCTTTTCCTACAGATGATACTAATACCATCATTTAGCCATCTTCTGTGGATATTGTTTATGATTTAAAGATGGATGATCTCAATCATATTGTTAACCATGTGGAGCATGCTGTTTTGTCTCAACCTGTCTCTCAACCTCCTATTCAAGTTCCTCCATCTCAACCTCAACTTCAAGTTCCACCTCAACCTAAACCAAAACCTCAATCTAAACCTTCAAAACAACCTAAGGATAAAATACCTAGGGAACTCTCAATCACATTTGATGATTCTGAGACCATTAAAGCTCCTGATGGTCCCCTCTACATTTATGCTAGTATTTGTAAGATACCTACGCATGCTTGTCTTGTTGATCCTACTTCCTTAGTCAATTTCATCACTGAAGAAAACCTTTTTATGAAGAAATTACAATGTGATAATTATGATACATATGATTTGTGGATCCAAACTTGTAATGGTTTTCTCTATCCATCATTTGGTTCTATTAACTTTCCTATTGAACTTTGTGGTAAATTTTTGGACACTACCTTCATTGTTGTCCCTACTTCTGATCAGTTTCAAGTTAAGCTTGGTTTTCCTTGGTTGAATGCCATGTGTGTCATTGTTTCTCCTATCCATAAGTGTATTAAGTTCATTCATGATGAAGAAGTGAAAATTATTAATCATAGTTTATATCAACCTTCTAGACCTAGGGATTGTGCTACCCTTGACTGATTTTGGCCTTCATTACCTAATTCATGTTCTTTTCAACCTGATAACCTTTTTTTCTCATATCAAGCCTATAAACATCGCAAGATTCTTGAGTTAAGCATGCCTCAGACATATCTTAACTGTGGTATTTTTCCTATGCCTTCCATACCTCTTTTATCCATTACTTCTAGTTCTATTAATCAAGCTCCTAGCGTTGCTTTTCAAAATCCTACTAATCCTCCTATAGAACCTGTGAAGGAACCGGTTGTTGTTCCTCCTAGTTCTCAACATATTTCAAACAAGTCAAAATGTAAAAAATATACCAATGAACATTGTAAGAAGCATCGGGCTCATGCTAGGGCCCGTGCCTCTATTGTTTGAAATTCTTTACCTTATTTTGACCAGCCTATACGTGATGTGTTGGAGGAAGTTAATGTTCATAATGATGTTAAGATGAATGATTATGATGATTCTATTTGCATCTTAGATTCTATTTTGATTAATCTTGATGATCATATTGATGCTAATGATGAATACGTGACTATTGATCTTGATACTGAATTACATCATATGCTTTCCACACAACTAATAATTACACCTAGTATCGAACATCATGATTATCAAGAGGATCCTTGTTTGGAACTGGTTATTATTCCTAATGTTTTGGATATAGTCCCTCTTGCAAGTTTCTCACCTTCCCTAAATGATATAAACCAAGATGGAGAGGGTAGGAAAAGCACTTGATTGGTTTATCCTCCATGGTAGCCTTTTATGTGTTTTCCTATTGTGTTGTGCTTCTCCCATACTATTTTTGCTAAATATTTGTTAGATTCTTTTATACGACCCTTGTTACTTTGTTGGTGTAAGGTGACAAAAGAATTGAACCTGTTGTACTATTCCTCTATATGTATCTCTATTCTTCTATATATTATTTTCATGTTATGTTGTACCTATGCTATTGTTTGTAAATGTTTTCCTTGTGTATTCTACTTGGATTTATGGGATGGTAACACTGATTCTTTTTGGTCTCCATGTTGTGGTTCGAAAAGAATCTTCTTCGTAACTCTTGCATTTTCTTTCCTCCATAGTGATTTTAGTTCTACTTTCTTTGGGGAATGATGTCAATTCATTTGCAATAATATCATATCTATATATACATATTATCTTATGATCATACTGACCCCACAGTAGGTAGATCCCTTCTGTGTTCTCTTTATGTTTATGTGGTATTTCCCTTTATTTTTCTTTTCTTTGGGGCATCTCATAGTGGAAACGCAATTCGTAGAGTTTTTTTATATTTTCACTAAAGCCATTGCTCTTGTTAAAGTGTTAGTAATGAATTTAATGTGAGGGCATACACTCTACTCACTTTTTTCATGCACACTGTCAAAATATGTTCTAAAATTTAAAAAAAAATTCCCTTTATGGATTAGAGACTAATCCTTAAAGCATGGATTTTTACCTTATAGGATCTCTTGATCCCTCCAGTTTCAATTTACAATGTTTTGATCCCTTAAGGATGAAAGGTGTCCTTAAGAATGGATCTCTTTATGTTTTGACTTTGCTCTTTTGGAGTAGAATATCACTAAGGGTAAATCCTTGATGGGTTGACTAGTAAGTAGCCACATTCACTAGGTAGTTCAACTTCATCTTTCCAGTTGCACCTTTTCCTTGTGTGATTCACAATGGGACATAGGTTCTCATTGGATGAGGTAATCACACCCCCTCTCTCTTTCTCTTTGAATGGTGGTGTCTCTCTTATTGTAATCTTGGGGATGAAAAAGACTTGAGTCCCTAGGGGCTTGAGGATTCCTTTGTACCTTTTGATTTCGATAAGATTATCTTTTCTTTATGATCTCCTTTACCAAGAGTTTGCATTGAGTCCATACTCTTGCTAAAGTGGGGGCTAAATGTATCATCAGAAAATGGAAGAACTTCTATTTTGGACTAGTTTATCCCTTCGAGTAAGTGGTTTGGGGTCATGTCAAATTCCTTGAATGGGTCTTTGACTTGGATCTTGATTTTCCCCCTGTTATGCCCTATTTCCCACATCTCTCAGGCCTATTTCTAGCATCCTGCTTTGCAACTTTGATGCTCTTGACCTCAGGGTCAAGGTTGGCCTTCTGAATCAATGTCAACCTCAACCTTTACCTAGGTCAAGGTTGACCTCGACCCTGATCTAGGTAAAATTTGACCTGAACCCTGACCCAAGGTCCAAATTCCAAGTTTACAGGGTTTCCAGATGTTGAGCTTCAGAAAGATTTAATTATAGCTTCCGAGTCGACTGTTTCAATTTTTGAGGAAAAAAATATTGAATTATATTTAATATAGGTCCACTTATAGGGGTATAGGTCTAATTGGAATTTAATTCTCCTATGTAGGTCTCTCTAGAGGATTGTGCCCTAGATTTTTATACAAGGAAGCTTTCTCCTCTCATTTTCTAACAAGTCATACACATGAAAGAACATGATCACTTATGCACATGAAGGATAATATATTGAAGCAATAATATACTCTCAAGCATATTCAAGAATTCAATTAATCAAGGAGATCCATTGGTAGCTATTGAAGGATTCAAGCTCTATGGAGCCCTCTTGTTGAAGATCTCTAATCCACATCCATGCAAGCTTCTTCCTATTCCAAGATCCATTCAAGATTGGTGTTGAAGATATACAAGAAATTGATTTGAGACATCATACATCCTACATTCTACATTCTACATTAATTTGGAGCATACATACTTGTGGATCCAAGGATTTGAATCCTCCACAAGGGTTTCTATACAAGCAAGGTGAATTTGTTTATTTACTATGTTTATTTATGCAATTTCAATTATATTTTAAGGTTAATTCCAAAACCAGGGTTTGACCAAGGCAAAACCCTCCCCCCAACAAACAAAACCATTTTTATTTTAGGTACAAGTGCAGGACAACAAATTACAGAGAAGATTCGGATACCCTTTTCGGCCAACTTTCAGGATCCGTGAACAGATTTTCCATTGGAGCAGTGTAGGTCGAGGTCAACATTTTGGGGTACAATTGCACCCCCGCATTTGGGTCAAGGTTGACCTAACTCAAAAAATAAAATATTTGTGGGTTTTCTTCGTCTTTGTGTTTCTATTGCAGATCCTGTTGCATAATTTCTAGAAACTCAACATAGACATCAAAAAATAGGCTTTTCTATATATTCTATATTTTGAGGTTATTACTTATCTTCAATTCATTTAAATTAAGGTTTTAATCAATTCAAATCTATTACATACTCTTCATCCATAATTTGAGAATGTAATTCTTTCTTCATTCTTCTTATTTCCGATCGATTGATGCATTTGTGCATTAACCATTTTCTTATGGTTGATCAAAGTGGATCTTTAAATTTTGAAATTTTTGGCTAGGAGGAGAATCTTATCTTCCCCCAAAAACTTTAATTACAACAAAAATACCACATTTCTTCCAATACATCTATCTTATAAATCTTTTTTATACCTTATAGTTACAATACACACTGTTAGGTGTGACCCTGTTAGAGGATTTAATCACCCTGTAAGGAGTGGCCTTGTTAGAGGTCTTCAAACACTTCAATGTACAATTGTCACCTTGTGAGAGGATTTATCAAAGAATGTTAAGTATACTCTGTAAAGATATTTGGATCACTTCTACAATTATTAGAGAGTAACAATGGTTTGACCTGTTTGACAAAGCAACTGCCTTTACTGATTCAGATCTCTGCTCTGGCTTTAAACTGGATCCTCACTGATCAAATATTATATTGCAGCTCTATCTGGATGTTCTATCCTTAATCAGAATCCCATCTTATTTCTCCTTCACTCTTCATATGAAAACTTTTCCATATATTTCTTCTTATTACTTCTCACTCATTCAATCCAAACTTGACCTTGTATATATATGATAGGGCTTGTCAAGTTGGCTTGAATAACCTTTCAAATAAGTAATAAAACTTAAGTTTGTCAGCTGCATATAACCAATTAAACATAAAATGTAAACTATAGTTAGTCGGTTGACACTAAATTCATAACTCAATTAACACTATAATCCTTCAATGCCCGACCATTACTGTATTGCCCGAGTGAACTTGGTTAGAACTGAAAATCACTATGGTCTTCTTCAATGCCTGAGAGAACTTGGCATACACTGACTGTGCTGGTTTTAGGTATAGATATTTGTGTAACATCACTATATTTGTGTATACATCAATGACAATACACAATTGAATAATTTTCATCAACATCTTTTCCATTGAATCCATGTTTTGCTAATAAATGATAACAAGGACCATAATGAGAAGCCATATCTGAAAGAGTTAATGATACTTCATGAGTCAATATGTCATAACAATCTAGTTTGATAGTTTCTAAATTTTCACTAGTGGAAGTAGCAATAAATTCATTAGTGATTTCATTAGAAAGAGATGTTGATGTTATAAGCTCTTTGTCAAGTTTAGGTTGTTGTCGTTCAAGTTTCAAAACTTTGTACTCTCCAATATAAGTTTGTGTAAAATCTAAGGATTCCCAATCATCATCTGAAAGGACACTAGTAGAAGAATAATCATCCTTAAGTTCTTGATCTTGTTTTTCTTCAACAGAAATAGGTTTAGTGCTTGATTCAACATTCAAACAACTATTCAGTCTATCTTCTTTGAGAGTGTACATAAAATTATTGTAGATAAACTTGAATTTTTGATGAAGAGTGGAAGGAATAACATGCATAGCATCTAACCAAGGTATACCCAAAATAATTTTGTAATAAGAGGTCCAAGAATGATATGAATAGGGGTGTCTAAAATAATAGGACCTACCTTAATAGGAAAATTAATGATACGTAATGTTTTCTTAGCAATGTTTTCAAAGGCATGAATAGGAATTTAATCGGGTTTAATAGTTGAAATATCAGCTTTGATTTCTTTCAACATGTCCATACTGAAAAAATTTAATCCTGAACCATTATTAATTAATGTCTTATCAATGAGATTACCATTGATAAGGACAACCACCTTAAGGGCATCATGTTGATCTTGAACTTATTTGGATGGAAAATCATCTTGAGGGAAAATAATTTGAGCTAGAACAGGCATAGTATGCATACATTCCAAAAAGAATTTGATGTTAACTTGACTAGGTGCAGGAGTTACAAGAGTAGTTAAATATTTTTGTAAGGATTCATGATATGTAGGAGAAGTTTGAAGGATTTCCCAAAGATAAATATTAGCAAGAGTGAAACATAATTATTCTACCAAATCATACTCCTTTCCAAGATTAGGAGGTAAGCGTGGTGCTCGAGGAAGAGAAGGTGGTAAAGAAGTGGGAACAACCAGATTAGTAGGTTCAAGATTATCTTTTATACAATAGGTGTGATCCACCACATGATATTCCTTAATAAAATCCAAGGGACTTCTCGATTTTCCTTTCACAGTTACAAGAGGCTTATTTGGAGTTTGGAAAGATTTTTTTTTATTATACACTTTGACCATAGTCACAGGTGTTGTGCAAGTTTGTGGAGGTTTTGATTGAGTGCATCCTTTCTTATTTATTACAGGATTATTGGTTATCATAGGTTGGGAATTGACACATGCTTTAGGTATTTCAATGTTGAAAACTAAATTACTCAAAGGAAGCAACTTAAGAAATTTTTGGTAAAAGGTTGGTTGAAAAGATGTAGAGGAATATTTGGTAGAGATGGAGTCATCAAATACTGTACCTTTCATAATAGAATCTTCACTACTAGACATCTAGCAAGGGTTCCTAACATCATGACTAGTAAAGGAATCATCGAAATACTCACTATGAAAGAAATCATACATGTTTGAAACAAGATAAAGGCAAATGAAATGTAATTGTTTTTGTATTTTTAAAATGTAAATGCAATTCAAGAAAATGAAAGATACTTATGTTTCTTTTCTTTTTCCCCTTTTGATGCAAGAAAGAGCTTCTAATAAACAAGATAATGAAAGAAAGATCTAACTAACCAACACAAAAGCTACAATACATGAAAGGTTCAAGTTCACAAAAATGTATAATAGGAAACGTTGAGAAATTATAGCATGTAGATCACTCACCAAATCTATGGGGGCTATTATACATTGGAATAAAAAATCCTAGCCTACAATATATATCTGGTAGGCACAACCAAGTGAGTAAGATTGCCAACTCGGGATCTATGGTTTATAGGGTTAGATTTGGTTGATTCCAATAGAGATTATGCAAATGATATGTAAGTATGAAATGAAAAATATGATTATAAAAGTAAATGTAAAGAAATAAGGATAGGAATGTGTGGACCTAAAAATTGAAGAGGGAAATTGCACCTGGAACCTAAGTTTTTTGACTGTTGGACTCCTAGATTCTATTGGTTTTCTGATTTGGAAAATATGGAATCTATAATTGTCAGAACTAAAGAGTATAATTATGGAAAGGACATGTCCAACCTAATTCAACCTAGTCCTAGACAAGGGTGACCTAACTCGGCCTTGTCTAGAGACTTTCTAGACTAGAAAATGGACTAGTTTTGGGATGATCAGACTGTAAGATTCTCAGATCTATACCTGTACTTGCACTTCCAAACCATGAAAATATATAAAATGTGGGTGTGGGTGACTATATAGGGGCTTCATTTAGTCAATCCCCTATTTTGGTGTTTCCTACCTCCATGGATAGTCATTAGATTTGCTTGTGAATCTAGAGTATGTTTAGAATGTAAATAAGCTAGAATATCAAAGTGAATGCTTAGATCTAACCCTATGTGTGATAGAGTGAAACCCTAACATGTAAATAAAAAAAATGTTTTATTGAAGGCATGTAAATATGAAGCATTTGTTGGAAAATTATTCAGCATTTCAGAGATTGTTGATTAGACCCTAACTATGTCTGTTGAGATTAGTGTTTTGTCATTGATGTTAACATACTATTGCTTTTGCAGACGGTGTGTTTAGTTTGATTAGTCAAGACGATTTAATTTTTTCAAGTGATATGTTGAAGATATTTTGTTGAAATCCTAGATGATGTTTCAATATGTCTATAGTTGATTCTTTTCAACTTACAGAAGTTAGTATGACAGTTTGAGTGAGCTATGATTGATTTATCATTTGACTACATTTTAGTATTCCAGTTATTCAGGATGTGTCAGAGGTTGAGTTTATTCTTTAGTATCGATCGGATTGGCTCATTTAGTGGATGTGAAGATGGTGGAAGATTTGGGACTTATTTTTTTCCTTAATTGTTGTTGTGCATGATTCATAGTTCAACAAGTTATCTTTTTTGTATGAAAAAAGTTTGGTGTTCAATATTCTTGATGATTAATACACATGAGTTTGGATTTTGAGGTTGAGATGTTGTGAAGGTTTGAGAATCTATTCATTCTACTTGTTGGTGTTATTAGATCATGTTATGACCATTTTAATGGTTTATGTTGATCATGGTGATCACATTTTGTGATTTTCTATTGTGATGACATTTCTTTATTTAGGTCCTAACCGACTAGGTGGAGTGACACATTGTGATTCATGTTACTAATTTTGTTAATCTATTGTATGTTCAAGGATGAATTTTTGGGTCCTATATAAGTCTTGGTTGACTTTATTTGGATCATATTTTAGTTTGAGCATAAAATTCATATCATTTTTTTCTTATAGGCCTTAGACGACCCTTTTGTTGATCATTCATTGTAATATATATAAATGGGAAATCATTTGTGAATGTGAAGTAAGATGTAATGTATAGAAGAGAGAGTTGTATGTATTTTATAGCTGAGTAATTTTTTTTCCTTCATTGGAGTTGTATTGGAATTATTGATGATGTAAGTCAGTTTAGCTGTATTGGACAGTTTGTCCTCCTTCGTGAATTGTAAGCAGAGATTGATCAGTAAACCTGACTAAGGGTCAGATTGTTGTTATTATATTGTGACCAATGTGCTCTAGGTGGTGGGCCTATGAATGCATATGCATTCCCCTTTTGTTTTCATTTTACCTTAATTAAAAAGTAATTTTAACAGAGTATATTTATCTTGTGGGTTTGACTCCCACCAGGTGTTAGAATAACTGATGGGGGGGAGGGGGGGGGGGGGGGGGGTGAATCAGTGGCCTCAAAAATTAATCCAATAATTTAACCAAAACTTTATACCACAAATATAAACCTCTAATTATCTTCACTCCTACAAGATGTATGCCTTGTGTGAATCTAACATGTATATATTTCTCGGGATTTATACTTTTTATCCTTTCCTTAAGCTTTACCAAATAACAGTCTATCTTTTCTTAACCTTTACCAAAATAAAGTAAATGACTTAGTGTTTACCGATCAATCCTATTTTAGTAATGTGTAAAGAAAAATCAAATCAATGAACTATATACACATTTGACACATGGATTTTTAATGTGGAAACCATGTTAAGGGAAAAACCACTTAGGACCGGTAACCCAAAATTCTTACTCTTCTAAAGTGAGCTTGGTGAAGATCCAACCTTGTTAAAGGTTACAAACACAATGTTAAGTGCAACCTTGTTAGAGGATTTAGAACTAACAGTTTATCACTTGACCTCGCATTCGCTATGTTGTCAACATGAAAAACTTTTGATAATCCTTGGGATGTATCTCAATATATAAAGGATGGTTAAATCTCACTCGGTTAAGAGATTTTCTGAATCAATGGTTAAACTGAATCAGTAGACGATCTGTTCATAAATATGACTTAATCTTGCAGATTTCTAGATCTATTGTAATCTCATAATACTTATTCTGATCAATGTTCTCTTCAATTCCTTTCTCTCCACTTCTTTCTGCTCGGTGAACATTGTTGCTTCTCTATTGCTCGGTGTCCGCAGAATTCTTATCTCTTTTCTTCAGCTTGTATGATCAAATTTGCATGAAGACTTCTTATCTTCACCAGAATTATCTTCAGCATTCCTTACTTTATTATAAATATTGTGTCTCTTTGTATAGACATGATTTCACCGTTTCTTGTCCTTCTTGTTTTCTTTATTGATCACTTCTTCATTCGTAAAGCTTGCCATGCTTTCTTTAGCTTTATTCCATAAATATCTCCTTATTTTATAGAATAAAACATGCTTTAAATCTCTTTCTTATATTTAGATTTTAACTGAATGATGAAAACAAAATAAACAATCAGTTAACTCTAAATATAGCTCGTGCCAGCTAATTTTTTTGTCATTTTCCTAACTTCAGTTCCCATCGGTCAACACTTCAATTGTGCTCGATGACTACTGTAGATAGCTCAGACATCAACTTTAGTAATGTTCGGTGATAACTGCAGTTATCTCAGTAATGCTTGCTCGGGTATCACTTGCTCAGGTAACAGTATCCGTTGGGTAACACTACGAACTTCTATGCTCAGGGTTCACTGTCTATCGGGGTTTACTGTCACTCGGTGTACATGATTATCGATGATAAAAAATTTGTCTTTTCAGATCTTTAAGTGTTGTGAAAATATGTGTATGAGAAATCATACCATATCAAGTTGACATCAATGACAATACAATACATTAACTAATCTAATGTCTTGCATTAACTTTCTACATCTTGGTGATAACCAACTTTGTCATCTTCAAACATTCAATCAGTTATAGTTCATTAATCTCTCCCTTTGGCATTGATGGAAACATACTACTAATACAATATGAAATATATCAGTTGTTCATCAAACTCTCCCAAACTTATTTTTCTATAACCAATACAAATTTCTGACTCTTGGTAAGCTCTTTTAGCTTAGATTTGATTCTTGCAAAGTACTTTCTTCATTCTTCATTCCCTTTACTCGATAGATGTAGCAACTTCTAATTTTGTTTCTCTCTTTGTTGTAGAATCTCTTCTCCCTTTTCTGGATAGATATGCAGTGTTAAATTTTCCAATTCTCTCTCTTAGATGGATGTTTCTTTGAATCTTTCTCTAATATTTTCTCTCCCTTTGACTGTTCCTCTATCTTATGCATATTTTCTTTTTTCTCTCCCTTTGGATGATCATGATATATATTTCATAATTGGATCTCTCTCCCTTTGATAGCAATGTCAAACAAAAATATATCTCTCTAATATATTCCTTGAATTTCCTCTCCATCAATAATACAACAACTCTAGTGTTCAGTGCAGATGAGTAACTTCTTGTACTAATGTATCTTTGTAGTCCATCTCTTTGCTTGCATCAACATGAATGATCTTTTGATAATGTGTAGGCTTATGCAGCTTCCTAGTCAGCTTAGTGACCAGAAGACAAGGGTCAGACCCCTAGTCTCTTTCTCAGGTACTCAAATGTATCTTTTGGAAATGGATTTGTGAATATGTATACTAATTATTCCTTGGATTGAACATATTCCTGTATCACCTCTTTCTCTTGCACTTTTTCTCTTAAGTAATGATACTTAATAGAAATATGCTTTGTCTTAGCATGCATGACAAGGTTCTTTGAAATATTTATTGCACTTGTATTATCACAATAGATAATTACTGGTTCAAGAATTTTCATATTCATACCTTCCAGTAATTGCTTGATCCAAGCAATGTTAGATAAATTTGGACAATCAACCACATATTATGCTTCTGTAGTGGATTGTGAGATGCATCCTTGCTTTTTACTTATCCATGTGACAAGTCTGTCACCCATAAAGAATGCTCCCCCTGTTGTGCTCTTTCTGTCATCTATGTTTCCAGCTCAATCAACATCTGTATAGACTTGAAGCTCAATTTTTCCTTGTTTATTATACCATAGACCATAGTCCTCAGTATTATTTAGATATCTCAGAATTCTTTTGACAATAGTCATGTGTGATTCCTTGGGATTAGCATAGAATCTTGTAACTATTCCAACTACATGTGCTATATCTAGTCTAGTATGTACAACATACATGAGTTTTCCAATCATTGATCTATATGAGGTCTGATTTACCTCAGTTGACTTGTCTTCCTTTGTCAGTTTGAATCCAATTTTAATTTTTGTTCCAATTGGTTTGGAGTCCTCCATCTTGAATATCTTGAGAACTTCCTTGGTGTATTTGGATTGTGTGATGTAGATGTCTGCATCCTGTTGAAGAATCCGTAGACCAAGAAAGAATTTGATCTACCCAAACACTGACATCTCAAACTCTTTGCTCATTTCAACAAAAAATGATTTGCATAATATATCATTACCTCTAAATATGATATCATCAACAAATATTTCAAAAATCAAAATATTATCATCAGTATTTTCTTATAAATATAGCTTACTGTTATCACTTGTTCTTACAAATCCAATACTTATGAGATATGACTGAAGCATTTTATACCATGCCCTCAGTGCTTGTTTTAATCCATACAAGGTGTTGTGTAGTCTACAAACCATGTTTCTCTTGTTAGGATCAACAAACCCTTCTGGTTGTTCAATGTATACCTCTTCTTCTAGTATTCCATTTAGGAATGCAGATTTGACATCCATTTGGTATACTTTGAATCCTTTGTAAGAAGCATAAGGAATTAGAATTCTTAATCCTTCTATTGTAGCAATGGGTGCAAAGGTTTCTCCATAGTAGATACATTCTTCTTGTGCATACCCTTTGCATACTAGTCTTGCTTTGTTCCTTGTGACTTCTCCATTCTCATTCAGCTTGTTTCTGAATATCCATTTGGTACCAATGAAATTATTGTCATTCATTCTAGGTACTAATATCCATTTCATGTTCTTTTCAATCTTCTCAATCTCTTCATTCATTTCACTGACCTATTCTTGATTCTCTAATGTAGTATTGACAGATTTAGGCTCAAAATCACAAATCAAACATCCAGTGTTCAATGACTTATTTCTTGTTCTCATTCCATCCTTTTTGTCTCCTATGATCTGTTTATGTGGATGGTGTCTTATGACATACTTGAAAAGTATCGGTTCAACTCTTTGTTCATCATTCTGATCATCATCTCTCAGTACATCATTTGAGAAATTTCTTGATTTTTGGTGTTTGCAGCCTCATGCTCAGGTGCATTTTTCTGTCGCTCGGTAGTGATACATTGTTGCTTGGGAAGAGTGGTAGGTTCTTTACTGTAGAAAAACCTATTTTAGTCTTCTTGTTCCTTACTGCTTTCCTCATAATTTTTCTCAGCAAATTCATCCATTTTGACATTTGCACTTTCAATGATTTTGTTAGAGGATTTGTTAAGACATTTATAAGCCTTGATTTTGGTAGAATAACCTAGAAATATTCCTTCTTCACCTTTGGAGTCAAGATTTCTATTTCTATCATCTTTCAAAATATAACTTTGACGTCCAAAAATTCTGAAGTAACTTACATTGGGTGTGTATCCATACCATAGCTCATAAGGTGTCTTATTGGTATCTTTCTTCAATTGAACTTTGTTTAATGTATATACAGTAGTACTGACAACTTCTCTCTAGAATGTTTGTGTGATGCCTTTCTCAATCATCAATGTTCTTGCATAATCAACAATTGATCTATTCCTTCTTTCACCAATTCCATTTTGTTGTGGTGTTCTCGGTGCAGAAACCCATCTTTTAATTCCATGCTCATTACAAAAGTTAGTGAATTAATCATAAATAAATTCTCCTCCTCTATTTGATCTTAGACATTTTAGTTCCCTTCCACTTTTTTTTTCAACTATAGCTTTATACCATTTAAACATCTTGAATACTTTTGATTTCTCTTTTAAGAACATAACAGTCATCATTCTAGAATAATCATCAACAAAGAGAATGAAGTATCTATCACCATAGTAGCTCTTTGTTCTCATTGGTCAACATAAGTTTGTATGGACTAATTATATAATACCATTATATGTGTAGGTTTTTCTCTCAAAACTAGACTTTGTCATTTTACCTTTTTGACAATTCTTACACATGACATGGTTGGGCTTTGACATGCTCAGTAAGCCTCTTACTTTCCTTTTATTTCTTATCCTAACCATGTTTTCAAAATTCACATGATGTGAGCTTTTATGCCACAACCATATATCTTCATTTCTATCTAATAAACAAGTGGTATCAATCTTATCAAGATAGAATAGGTTACTTTTTGTTTGTTCACCAGTACCGATCAACCTTCCTGATTCATTAAAGATCTTTGCCTTTTTGTTCTCAAATGCAACTCGGTGACCTATTTTATTTAGCTATGAAACACTCAATAGATTATACTTAAGTCCTTTCACCTAGTATACATTTCAATATCTGATCAGATTATTCAACATGATTGTTCCTTTACCTTCAACCAGACAAGGTGACTCATTACCCATTCTTACTGATCCACCATTATAATATTCAAAAGTTTCAAACTTTTCCTTATCTCTAGTCATATGGTGAGTACAGCCACTATTAATAATCTAGACATCATTTTTTCTGACCTTAGATATGAGTGCAGTCTCAAAATACCTTTCTTCTTTGTCTGAATAATCTTTCATTGCAAAAAATACCACCTCAATATCTTCATCATATTCGGTGTCAGTATTCTCAACTTTGTTCTCATCTAGGTAACAAGCCTTCTTTCCTTTGTCCTTTTATTCTTGGTTATCTCTTCTATCAGATTGGCAGTTGCTTTGGTAATCTTAGTCATCACCTATATCAAACTTATTTTCATAAGGTCGGTCATTGCTTCTATCATCTTTTCTTTTGTTAGGATATCTAGCAACAAAGTGCCCAATCTCTTTACAATTAAAACTTACCAATGGTAATTTACCTTTGTATCTACCTTTGCCTCTCTGCAATCTTCTAGCCATTAGTGCTTCAATCTCATCAAGTTCTTGGTCATTACTATCACTTTCACTATTATTTCTCATAGTGTGTTTATGACTTGATATACTTATTTTCAAAGAAGATTTGAATGCAGACTCAATATTTGGTAAGACACTATTGTCAAAGTTATTCATCTCAAATAAAATAAGTCTACCAATTAAACTATCTAGAGTAACATTGTTATTTTTTACTACTCTCATTTCTTGTATAGAAGATACCCTAATAGCATAAACAAGAAATAAGGTTCTGAGAATTTTACTTACCATTGTTTCTTCTTCAAGTACATCTCCTACTCATCAGATAGCATTGAGAACTTCTTTGATTCTGCTACGATAGTGAGTGATGTTTTCTCCTTCTTTCATTCTTAGGTCATCAAATTTTCCTCTTAGGCTTTCTTCCTTATCTCTTAGCACATTTTTATCTCCTCCATGTACTAGCTTGAGCTTGTCCCACATTTTTTTGCAGTGGTGCATGATTTGACATCTTCAAATTCAGCATCGGAGAGTGAGGAAGCAAGTTCTATCATCATAGAATTTTGTTCATCCTTTTCTCTCAATTTATCAACTATCAGAGGTCCAATAGGTAAAACAAATTCAATATCTAAGTATTAAGTGACATCATTTCCAATACCTGATAGGTGGAGTCTTATCCTGCTTTGCCATGATGCAAAGTTGTCCTTGTTCAACTTAGGCACATCCCTTTTTCTCATCTTGTGATCTTTAGCTTGAGTCTTAAAAATCTCTTCCAAGCACACAAGCTCTGATACCAATTTTTAGAATAACTGAGAGGAGGGGATTAATCAGTGGCCTCAAAATTAATCCAATAATTCAACCAAAACTCTATACCACAAATGTAAACCTCTAGTTATCTTCAGTCCTACAAGATGTATGCCTTTTTTGAATCTAACATGTATATACTTCTCAGGGTTTATACTTTTTATCCTTTCCTGAACCTTTACCGAATATAGTAAATAACAGTGTTTACTTATCAATCCTATTTTAGTACTGTGTAAAGCAAAGATCCATATACACATTTGACACATGGACTTTTAACGTGGAAACCCTGTTAAGGGAAAAAGGACTTGGGACCGGTAAACCAAAATTTTCAATCTTCTAAAGTGAGCTCGGTGAAGAGCCAACCCTATTAAAGGTTACAAACACACTCTTAAGTGTGACATTGTTAGAGGATTTAAAACTAACAGTTTATCACTTAACCTCGCATTCACTATGTTGTCAACATGAAAAACTTTTGATACTCTTTGGGATGTATCTCAATATATAAAGGATGGTTAATTTTCACTCGGTTAAGATATTTTCTAAATCAATGGTTAAACTAAATCAATATATGATCTATTCATAAATACAACTTAATCTTGCAGATTTTCAGATCTATTGTAAGCTCATAATACCTCTTCTGATCAATGTTCTCTTCAATTCCTTTTTCTCCACTTAATTCTTCTTTGTGAATGTTGTTTTTCTCTGTTTCTCAGTGTCTGCAAAATTCTTAGCTATGTTCTTTAGCTGGTATGATCATATCTGCATGAAGAATTATTATCTTCACCAGAATTCTCTTTAGCATTCCTTAATTTATTATGAATTTCTTGTCTCTTTATATATACATGATTTCATTATTTCTTGTCCTTCTTGTTTTCTTCGTTGATCACTTCTTGATCTATAAAGCTCATCATGCTTGCTTTAGATTTATTCTGTAAATATCTCCTTGTTTTATAGAATAAAATATGCTTTAAATCTCCTTCTTATCTTTAGCTTTTAATTAATCGATGAAAACAAAGTAAACAATCAGTTAACTCTAAATATAGCTCCTGCCAGCTAAGTTTTTTTGTCATTTTCCTAACTTCAGTTCCCATCGGTCAACACTTCAGTTGTGCTTGGTGACTACTACAGATAAGTTGGGCATCAACTTTAGTTATGTTTGGTGACAACTACAGTTAGCTCAGTAATGCTTTCTCAGGTATCACTTTCTTGGGTAACACTATCCATCAGGTAACACTGTGAACTTCTGTGCTCAGGTTTCACTGTCCGTCAAGGTTTACTATCACTCAGTGTACATGATTAATGATGACAAAAACTTTGTCCTTTCAGATCTTTAAGTGTTGTGACAATATGTGTATGAGAAATCATACCATGTCAAGTTGACATCAATGAAAATATAATACATGAACTGATTTAATGTCTTGCATTAAATTTGAGCGTCTTGATGATCATCAACTTTTTCATCTTCAAACATTCAATCAGTTATGTTTCATCACCAGGGTTTTCCCTCAACCCAGTTTCCTTGAGAACAAATTTGGTGTTTGATTTATATGTCGCGGATCTTGCATTACTATTGATCTTTTAAATCTATAATTGGATTAAGTACATTGAATTTTTAAGAGCTGTGAGTAAAACCGATTCACCCCCTCCTCTTAATTGTTCTTGTCTTATTTTGGGCCTAACAATTGTTTCCAGAGGTAAGTCCTTTGAAAGAAGCTTAATTACTTGAAGGAGATCTAACATGATGAGAATAAGGAAATAAAATCCTAAGTTTTATGGAACCAACTACTTGATATAGAAGGATCAAATGACTACTTATCTTATATGCATGGGATATAAATATTAGGATATCACAGAGAAGACTTACACCATTCCTAATGATTTTTCTTAGGCTACTGCTAATGAAAAGAAGAAATTAAAATAAAATAAGTTATCAAGAGATTCTTTGAATAGTGCCTTGTCATATACCAAATAACACTCACATCTATGGATTAAGAAAAAAATGAGGTATGGACTAAATTAGAAACTATTTATGAAGGTGACAAGTATGTAAAGAAATCTAAGTTACAGGGACGGAAATAAAACTATGAGGACATGAAGATGAGTGAAGGTGAAACTATCTCATCCTATATGCAGAGAGTGAATGATCTGGTTTGTTCAATCAAATGTTATGGTGGTACCTTGGAAGAAGATGAAGTTATTTAAAAAATTTTAAGATTATTTCCTCCATCCTACAGTGAGAAGGTTGCATCTATTAAAGAAGTTTGAACTGTGAAAGACATTTCAAGAGAACCCTTGATTGGTAGACTATGTGCTTATGAGATGACAACTCTTGGTAAGGAACTTTGAAAATTTGAAACTGCATTCAAAGCCAGTGTGACTAAGTATGATAAGGGAGAGAGTTCTTCTAAGATGACAAAAGGAAACTAGTATGCTAAGAAATGGAAAGAGATCATGGAAGAGGAAAGAAAGATTGATGAACTTGAAGGATTGATTGCAAAAAGACCACCTAAGGGATGTAGTAAGTATGAAGGAAATTTTACTTTAAAATGTTTTGCTTCTACTAATATTTCTCATATTGCATCTAGATGTCTGAATAAATTCTCTAAAGAACCTAAGTTTAGATATAAGAAAATTCACCCTAAAGGACATAGAAGTTTTTATGCTTCCAAAGAAGGTGTGACTGATGATGAATCTGGTGCTAGTGAAGAAGATATTGCGTTTATTTCTATTAAAGAAGATCATCCTAATGAAGAGAAATATTTGGTTTCGTGTGTTGTTAAGAAAGATGAATGGGTTATTGATAGTGTTGGCATTCTGATGGATTTTTGGGTGCAATCATAGGGAGACACTTTTTTGGTTTCCATTAATGGCAACTAAGTCAACACAATCATGAAATATAACAGGTGAATTAAAGACATAATCAGTAAGAAGGATTCATGATCAGTAATGTAGGAAATTGGTTAAGTCCAGAAGATCAGTAAATAAAAAGAGAACAACACTTTGGTGGAAATCATGGTAGAAGTGGAATTATGAGAAGTGGTCACAGACAAAGAATCAACATGTTTAGATTTTAGTGTGGTTACAACCACAACTCATTTGGTTGATTAGTAAGAGATTTTTTGTTGTCTCATATATTAAGCAAAGTAGAACACTTGTGTTCTTGAGCTACAGTTGGTAGATCCCAGATCGGTGTGCAATATAGAAAGTGTGATGATATTTGATGATATGATGATGTGGAATAAAGGTTATGGATTTAATTTTTTGACATTTTTGGGATCGATGTAATCATTTAAGATGGATTTGTGGTGCTACATTAGAGAATTCAAAACATAGTTGACTTCTTTGGAGATATAACTTGCAGATCTTATTTTGGAATGATGCGGTCATGATAAACTATGTTATTCATCAAGATTATCACATTGGCACGTGGTGTTTACGTGGGAAAGTATTTGAAGATCATTTTTGGTGTGTTTGATGTTGGTACAAGTTGAGTATATAATGAAAACTTCTCATATTAATGTCTTGTTTCTATTGTGAGTGATGCGATTAGGTTTTTATGATTTCAATAAGTGTGATTTAGGGTCGCAATCATAAATATGATAGAGAGAAAGTAGTGAGAATTTACATAGAGAAGAGAACATATTTTATCTGACAAGCAATCAGTGCTAAATCTAGTTCATTCAACTTTTTGTTCCCTAATAGGTGTAACAAGAAAGGGTGTTTGTATCTCCTAACAGAGAAAACCCATTTAATGCAGTAGTGAGCTTGTGGGTGTCATACCCACTCTGGTTTTCTCCCTCTAACTAAGGGTTTCCATGATAAAAATAGTCATGTTATGTGTGATGATTTTACGGATGCTTGATATTACTTTCTTTTTATGTGTTTGCATTAGTTATATGCTTTTTGTTTTTGAAATTAATTTTTTAGTTATTTAGATCAGTGGTCGATTTTGTGCATTACTTGTTTGTATTGATTCACCCCCTATCAGTACCAAATATTTACAACAATTGGTATTAGAGCATTGGTCCTCTTTGTGATAAGCCTAACAACTTGGGGAAAAGATCCACTATCATGGAGGGTATTAGGTATGAGATGGAACTTGAGAATGCAAACAAGATGATCATTGAGCTACAAGAAAAGATGAAGAAATCACTTGCCAAAAGGAGAGAAATTGCTGAAAAATTAAGTGAAAGCTATGACTACATAAAACAACTATCTGAAGGTAGTGTGTTTGAGGAATTTGAGGAGGAAATTGTAGATCTAATGAGTAAGAATAAGGGACTCAAAGAATATGTGGCTAATATAAAAAGAGAACTTGAAAGTCAATTTGTTAGGATGTGTGAAGTCCTTGAAGAAGAAGGAAAATCTGAAGATGCAAAGAAGACTGTAGAAGTTTCTAGGAAAGTTGTTGAGGATGCATTGAAGGAAAGAGATGAACAATTATTTAGGATATCTCAAGAGAATGTTTTCATGCATGAGTTCCTTCATGACATATCTGAGGAGAACTAGCAAATTATGAGTGAAAATGGAAGACTTAGAGAGGAGAATGATAAACTTAAGAAGGAATTGCAAACTGAGAAACAAATAAATGAAAAGATGAAATCATACAATGAGAGCTCATAGAAACTTGATGAACAACTGAAGAGCCAAAGAAGACCTAGAGACACAACCGGTCTTGGATATATAGGAGAAGGAACATTTGAAATCGGTGAGTCATCTAAATGTGAACCTAAGGAGACATAGAATGATTAGAAGGTAGATCCAACCAAATCAGGTAAGAAACGTAACAAGCCTACTAGTTATAACTGTGGAAAGCCTGGTCATAGTGAAAATGTTTGTAGAAGAAAATTGGTGAATAAAACTTACTCTTTCAATGTTTATTTCTATAATTATCTTAAGTATGGTCATACTACATATGAGTGTAGATATAGGTCTAGTAGTAGATCCAACGGTGGTAATTTTGATGGATACTATTTTGCACGCAAGAAACATGGATACAAAGCTAGAGATTGTAGGTCAAGAGTATATACACCTAGGTCACCTGTCACACTGGTGAATACTATTAGAAGGGAAAGAAAATTCAATGCTACATGTATAGTATGTGGTAACTATGGTCACCTAGTAGTAAATTTCATAATGAGATCTCAAAGAGGAAATTATAGTCCTTGAAAGTCAACCAATGTGGCACATTTTGTATGTCATAATATAGGTCATGTAGCTAGAGATTGTCAGTTTAAGAACCGATCTCCCAACTGGTAAGAAGATAGGAAGGGAAAGTAGATTGAAAATATTGATGAAGTCAGAAGTGATATGAAGAAGACATGGGTAAGGAAAGGAAAATTGAATTCTTTTTAGTTGACTGAGAACTCCATAAGTTCAGGAAGTATGGAGAATCCATCGGTGAACTAAGCATATTATTTTCTTAGGGGGAGCAGTTATAGAAAAATCCATTACCAATCCATTAGATTCAAGAGTGGTAAGATCTATATACACTTTATGATATAAATTTCTATGATCTTGGTTTTGCTAAAGACTTTGAGGTTGTTAGTGATTCACTATTAAGCACACTGAGATTTCATGATATGTATCTATTTGATATCACTTATAACTATTGGTTGAGTACCAACCGGTGAATACATGTTAATCGGTGATATAACACTATTCCTACCATTAAAGTGTACAACTTCTATTTCTCAAATCATAAATATAGGAAAAGTAACTTCATTTTGCACCTTTACTTTCATTTTACTATTCAAGAGTTGTCTTGAGCTATAATGTACAAGGATTACTTTTGAGTTGAGATTTTGAGCTAAATTATTATCGAGTTTTATTGAAGCTATAACCAATGTATTTCAATTTATCAGTGTATTATGTTCTTACATTTGTGTTCTATTGCAATTTATTATAATGGAAAAGAACGTTGATACTCTTGTTCTAGTCAGCATCACTCAGAAACCTAGACCCATTTTCAAACTGCATCTAATCAAAGTGATCGAGATTGATATGATAGGTGCCCTATCCACTATTCCTCAAGGAGTGATGTTGATTGAAGATATTTGGTCCTATATCCATTGCAAAATCAAAGAACTAGGAGCTAAAGCAATCAAGGAAGAGAATAATGGTATGTGGATCAATGGTGTATTGAAAGATGAGCATAAACATCTACAAGCAAAGGGTTTAACATATGCGGTAGATATTTCCACTCAATTCCATTTTGATTTGATTTTCTATGCATTAAGCAGAGTACATGATCAATTCATATGGATGGACATAACACACAAGATTTCCAAGACAATGATCATAGGGTTACAGGATTTCATGCACATGGACTTGAATGTACATTGAGAATAGTGGATACACATTTGGTTACTGAGCTAACCAAATCAAAACAAGATAGAAGAGCAATGAAAATTAATCATATTGAAGAAAAATAAGTTCACTTTACATCCATGGTAATATGTAATAGAGTTTACCAGTCGAGTCATGTTAATAGTGTGCTCGGTGGTGCTATTCATGCTACTTATTAGATTGTCAAAGATGATTCAAAATATGTTCTATGTGAAATGATCAGGAATTAGTTTCTAGAAAACATGGAAATGATAAAGAGAGATAAGAAGCAGTCATTCAAGTATGGTGCCCTATTGGTTTGTATGTTTTTCTATGCCCAAAATTTTTTCCCCAGTAGAGGTAAAGTTACGTGGTCAAAGGACAAACTAGTGGTTGTTTAGATAAGTGAATTCATAAAGGAATTAGGTGATAAATTTAACAATATCATGTGGGGTTATATCAAATATTTCCAAACTAAGAAGCATAAATGTGAAAGGATTCTTTCTAGCATTGTAGAAAAGTACAAGAATGACATTTGTTTAGTAGTAGACACTAATACATGCATTGTGCAAACAGTTGAACCTAGGACACATTGTCTTCCACCTATGGGATATGAAGTGGAGGGTGATTTAATAATATTACATGCAGATGAATTAGTGTCAAAACCATTAGATAAAAAAGAACAAAGATTTTGTACCTATCATGAATCTTTTTCCAAACTTCAAAAGAAATTGAACAAACCGGTCATTGAGAGGAAAATAAGGAGAATGATATCCAAACTAGACTAAAATTTTGGTAGTAATGAAGACGGAACATATTGCACCACTGCAATTGAACCTAAAGATCCAAACATTCCTTCAACTTATGCAAATGTGAATAGAAAACTGAGAAAACTAGAAACAAAGGAAGTTAAGACAAAAGTGGAACCAACCAAGAAGAGAGGTTAGAGTACTCCTAATGTGAAGAAGACATACATTAGGAAGAGAAAATCCATAGAGGAAAAGGATGATTAGAAGGAAACTAAAGAGGATGAGGAAGAAAGGGCAGAATCTGACAAGGATACCTCTAAACTAGAAAAGAGTGGGGAGAGAAAGAAGGCTCCTTCTATTGATGATATTGCAAAAGGTATTGTGAATAATGATAGATCAAATACATTTGGAATAAGATACACCTTGGGTAGTGACAAAGACAAAAAGAAGATAGAAGATGCCATTGTGTATCATTTTTACAAATTTTGCAGAACACCTTTAGAAATTCATTCTTGCATTCCTGATGAACAATATCAGTTGATAGATGCTAGATGGAATGCAACATTCCAGTTGGATAGAGAAACTAGGGAGAGAGAACTAATTCAATTAAAACAAACACTATGTCCTAAAGATTCTAAGATAATGGCTGAATCTCACAAGCAAAAATTCAAACTAAAAGGCAGAGCAGCTAGACTTCTACTTGATGACACATAGAACATTCACAATGAGACTATTGTGACATGGAAAAAGTTATTACAAATAAAGGAGATAACAGTAGAAGAAGAACAAGTTATTGTAACATCTGATGAACCTATGCAAGTAGATGACACTTTCTCTATAGAAGAGTTGAATGGAGATGTTGTTCTTGATATCCCTCAACAAGTGCAAAAAATTGAGAAACAAAATGTTTTTATAGAACAAACAGGTGGAGATGAGATTGAGATTGTAGATATTACAAGAAAAGAGAATTCATTCTCACCATCTTCTATGGTGTATACATAAAAATTGGTATCTAAGAAGAAAGAGGAGACATTTTAGGAACACATATTGAAGACACTCAGAAAGAAGTTGAAGAAGCATTGAATGTAAAAAGGGAATTGAGTCTTGGTGAGTCAAGTGAGAAGATGAGACAGAAACTTGTGGTAGTTGCTGAAGAAGAAAAAGAGGAAGTTGAAGAAGGAGAAACACTGACCATGCCAGTGGGCATATCCAAATTGAAACCTAAGGAAATGATGAAATACTCAGAACTATTAAAGAAAAAGGCTGAAAGGAACAAGTTGAGATCTAAGAAGAAGAATACAAGAGTCTCAAAGAAATCAAGAGATATTCTAGTTGGGTCAGTACCTAAAGTAAAATATGATGAAGAAGATTCTATGATTGACTAGATGGATACTCTAAACAAGGAAATTTTAGAACTAGGCTCATATTTGTAGACAAAAACTATGAAGATTGCAGAATAGAACTTGGAAAAGAAGATGATATGTAAACTAATGGAGAGGATTACTACAGATCAATCCAAGTTCATAGATTTGGTAAAGGAATTCAAGTCTACATTGACTGAGCTAGGTCAGTTGTTTTCCAAAGTATCAAGGTATTCTGATTTTGTTCAAGATTTGGAACAAAGTAGAGCAGAAGCTCAAAAGGAGTTGGTGTACCCAAGCAGTCAGCTTCATCCTATGACAAGCTCATTCACTCTGTACAATGGTCAATACAAAAAAAATCATAGAAGGTAAAGAAAATTCATCATGAGAAAGATAATAGGATGCTTAACTTACTTGTACTACACTCTTATTTATTACCTATAGTGGAGGTCATGCAATAGTGTGTGAAGAAGGTAGAAAGTATACTTCCCTTACAAGACATGAGTGCACTAGATAGCATGGGATAACTAGCTTCTAACTTGATTGAGAAAATTAATGCTTTGGGATACTTTTAGAAGGCATGGGATACATCCTTGGACTCAGCAAAGATAAAATTCAAGATGATCTTTGATAGGATGTAAGTAAGACCTTTATTATTGTACATATTTCAATTTTTATACCTTTTGCATTGTTGTCAAAGGGGGAGTATATGTATAGGGGAAATAATAGTCTATTCTGGCATATATCTATTCCTTTTCTCTAATCTTATAGTATGGATATTATGATTGCACAATTGTAAGTAATTAGCATGTGGTTTCTATCAATGCCAAAGGGGGACATTGTTGTCATTCTGATTGATTTTGGGGTGCAGTCATAGGGAGACACTTGTTTGGTTGTCATTGATGGCAACTAAGACAACACAGTCATGAAATATAATAGGTGAATTAAAGACACATGATTGGTAATGTAGGAAATTGGTTAAGTCCAGAAGATCAGTAGACAACAAGAGAATAGTACTTTGGTGGCAATCATGGTAGAAGTGGAATTATGAGAAGTGGTCATAGAAAAAGAATAAACATGTTTAGATTTTAGTGTGGTTCCAACCACAACTCATTTGGTTGATTTTTAAGAGAGTTTTTGTTGTCTCGGATATTAAGAGAAGTAGAACACTTGTATTCTTGAGCTATAGTTGGTAGATCTGAGATTGGTGTGCAGTACAACAAGTGCGGTGATATTACATGATATGATGACATGGAATAAAGGTTATAGATTTAGTGTTTTGACATTTTTGGGATTGATGCAATAATTTAAGATGGATTTGAGATGTTGAATTGGAGAAGTCAAAACATGTTTGACTACTTTGGAGATATAACTTGCATATCTTATTTTAGAACGACACGGTCATGATAAACATGTTATTCATCGAGATTTTCATGTTGGCAGTTGGTGTTTACACATGAAATTATTTGAAGATCATTTTTGGTGTTTTGATGTCACTGAAAGTTGAGTATATGGTGGGAAATGCTCATACTAAATTTTTGTTGTTGTTGTGAGTGATACAATTAGGTTTTTGTGATTTCAATCAATGTGATTCAGGGTTACAATAAAAAATATGATAGAGAGAAAGCTATGAGAAGTTATAGAGTGCAGAGGACATATTGGATCTGATAGGAAATTAGTCCTACATCTAGATCATTCAACTTGTTGTTCCCTTATAGTTTCAAGAAAACTCCCTTAACCGAGTAAACTCTAACAGGTTATTATTGTAAATATTTTAACCATGAGGTGGAATCATAGAAAGAGTTTTAAGTCCTCTAGAGAGGTAGATCATAACTGATCTGATTGTACTCCTAATAGTGAACTAATCACTCCTAACAGGGTGAGCCTTCAAGAAGGGTATTTGTATCTCCTAATAGGGAAAACTCATTTACTGCAGTAGTGAGCTAATGGGTCTCATCCCCACCATGGTTTTCTTCCTCTAACCAAGGGTTCAATGATAAAAATATATGTGTTATGTATTATGAGTTTGTAGACGGTTGATATTAATTTATTTTATGTATTTTCATTAGTTATATGATTTGCAGTTCGGAAAGTAATTCTACAGTTATTTAGATCAGTGGTTGAGTTTGTGCATTACCTGTTTGTACTGATTCACCTCCCTCTTAGTACCTAATATTTCCAATAGATAGTGGATGTTTACATCATATGAATGGTGATAAAATAATCTTGTGAAGATTGAATATTATGATGATGGTGTTATTATATTTGGTAATAATATTCATTGTTTGATTAGAGGAAAAGGATCTATTACTCTTGATGGTAAGAATAACACTGTTGATGCTTTGTATGTTGAAGGCCTAAGACATAAATTGTTGAGTGTTGGATAGCTAATGGAAAAGGGCTATCGATAAGAATTTTTGTAAGGAATGTGTAAAATCCTTTGGAAGCACAAGAGATTTAATTGCATCTGGTACATAGACTATAGGTAATCTATTTCATTTGAGAACTATTTAGAATAAATGCTTGGTTGCTATGGTTGATGACATCTGGTTGTGGCATAGAATATTTTTTTCATATAAAATTTGATAATATGGTGAAGGCTAGAACTAATATTGTTGTAAAATATTTTCCTAATCTGATGAAGCTTATCAATATGTGAAAATAATGTTAGTTAGGAAAGCTAACTAGATCTACTTTTAAGAGTAAGACATACACTTCATATGATTTCTAGATTTGGTACATATAGATTTGTGTGGTCCTACTAAGACAAGAAGCTATTATGGAGATAGATATTTTATATTATTTATTAATGATTATTTAGGAATGATTTGGGTTACATTCTTGAGAAAGAAATCAAAATCCCTTCAAAAGTATCAGATATTGGAGATTATGACTAAGACAAAGTTTGGAAAGATATTGAAATGCCTAAGATTGGACAGAGGTGGAGAATTCACCTCCATTTATTTTTATGCTTTTCATGAACAACATGGGATAAAAATGCAGACTTCTACTCAGTGGATGCCGTAGCAGAATGGTGTTGCAGAGCGAAGGAACAAAACTATTTTAGACAGCTGTAACCATGATGATTGAAGTAAATGTTTCATATATCTACTAGAGAGAAGTGGTCAGTACTATAGTATATACCTTGAACCAAGTGCAGATAAAGAAAGGAACCAGTAAGACTCCCTATTAACTTTGGTATTGTCATGTTCCTACAGTGAGGTATTTTAGAATTTTTGGAAGGAAAAATTATATTAAGAGATGAGGATATAGGAAATTTTGATCCTAGAAATTATGAAGGGGTTTTCTTGGATATTATACTAAAAGAAAAATATATAAATTTTATAACCTTAGACTAAAGAAAATTGTTGAAAGTGAAAATTTTAGAGTGGATGAGAATGTGCAGAGATCATAAAGAACTTTTAGATATGACATAGCTAAAGAGGGTAATCAGATTGTGGAAGTGCAGAATTAGATTTAGGATCATAGTGGTCCAAGAGAACAAGCTAAAATGATGGCTAATGAGGAATATATTGCAACTGAAGGGTCGGATGCAAATCCTACTCTGAATAATTAATACTATGTAAGGATTAATCATTCTAAAGATGTTATTATTGGTGATAAGAATAGAGGTGTTCAAACTAGAGAGAGAATCCTTAGAGATGAAACATGTTTTCTATCTAAATTTGATCCTAAAGATGTAAATGGAGCATGTAATGATGAAATTTGGGTGAGAGAAATGAAATAAGAGCTTGATTATATTGAGAAGAACAAGACTTGGATTCTTGTTCCTAGACCTATGAACAAGAATGTGATCAGAAATAAATGGGTATTCAAAAACAAGTTGAATGAAGATGGTAAGGTGGTTTAGAAAAAAGCTAGATTGGTATGCAAAGGATACTCCCAGTTGGAAGGTATTGATAAGGGACCTTTGCTCCTGTATCTATAATTGAAGCTATTGGCTTACTTCTTGCATACGCAACTTACATAAATTTCAAATTATATTAGATGGATGTTAAGTCTACATTCATGAATGGTGAGTTAGAGGAAGATGTTTACATTGAGTAGATTGATGGATTTCCACTAACCAATTAAGAAGATATGGTTTGTAAATTGAAGAAAACATTGTATGGATTGAAGCAAGCTCTTAGAGCCTGGTATGCCAAATCAGACATATTCTTGACGAATATTGGATTTAATAAAGGTACTACTGATAGTAACTTATACTTCAAAATAGTTGATGATAATATTTTGATTGCTAAAGTCTTTGTTGATGATATCATATTTGGTGGTAATGATGAATTGATTAGAAGTTTTGTTGACAAAATACAAAAAAAAATTGAGATGTCTATGATAAGTGAGATAAAATTCTTTCTTGGATTGCAAATTACACAATTGGATAAGGGAATTTTTATTACACAGTCCAAGTATGTCAGAGAATTGTTGAAATTTTTTGGTATGGAAGCTTAAAATCTAGTTGGAACTCCTATTATTACTGGTTGTAAATTGACTAAATATGATGAATTCCCTTGTGCAAATCAAACAAGATACAAATCAATGATTAGAGGATTTATATACTTGACTCAAACTAGACCTGATATAATGAATGTTGTTTGTATTGTGGCAAGACTTAAAGGAAATCCAAAGGAATCACATGTTTTTTCTATTAAAATAATATTCACATACTTGAAGGGAACAATTGACTATGACTTATGGTATGGTAATGATAATGATTTCACGCTTTGTGCATATACAAATGTTGATTGGGAAAGTAATATGGATGATAGGAAAAGTACAAGGGGTGGTGCATTCTTCTTGGGTAAGAGACTAATATCTTGGGCTAGTAAGCCACAAAATTGTATTTCCAAATCTACTATTGAAGCTAAGTATGTTTCTACTGCTAGCAATTGCACTCAAGTTGTTTGGATAAAGCAAATGCTGAAGGATTTATGGATAAACATTGATGAAACTATTATTATTTACTATGATAATTCAAGTGCTATAAGTATTTAAAAGAAGCATGTGCAACATTCAAGGACAAAGTATATTTATATTAGATATCATTTCTTGAGGGATAAAGTTGGTGAAAAGGAAGTAATATTAGAGTATGCATCTACTAAGGAATAGATTGCTGATATCTTTAAAAATCCTTTACAGAAGGATATATTTGAGTATCTCAGAGATAATGATGATAGGGATGACATCAGTATAGAGAATTATAAGAATATCATTCTCTGGATTGCTGAGTTAGGGACTAATCCTTGGGGAGAAATCTTATGGATCAACATTACAAATTTCACATCAGCCTTTTGAGGTGATTTCAAATATTTTGATGTATTTGGCCCTTTTCAATTGATGTTAAAGGGGGGAGATTGTGTGAAAATAGGATAATCAAGAGATATTGTGTTGATATTTTTGAAGTTGGATATTCAGAGTGATCAGGGTGATATATTGTCTCTTGATTTCTTTGTGCATTGATTAGTTTTTCACTTCATATGTTACCATCAATGCCAAAGGAGAAAATTTTTGTGAGATTATTGAGAATGTCAAATATTTTTTATTAGACCCTAACTATGTGTACTGACATTAGTGTTTTTTCATTGATGTCAATATACTATTTTTGTTGCAGATAATGTGTTTAGTTTGATTACTGAAGATAATTTTAGTTGTTCAGGTGATATGTTGAAGATATTTTTTGGGATCCTAGATGATGTTTTAGATATGTCTGTAGTTGATTTTGGTCAACTTAGAAAATTTTTCATGACTATTTGAGTGAGCTATGATTGATTTATCATTTTACTACATTTTAGTATTCCAATAGTTTAGGATGTGTCATAGGTTGACTTTCTACTTCGGTATGGAAAAGATTGATTGATTCAGTGGATGCAAAGCTGGTGGAAGATTTTGGGACTTTTTTTTTCTTCAAATTTTGTTGTGCATGATTCAGAGTTCAACAAGTTATCTTTTTTTTATGAAAGAGTTCGGTGTTTAGTATTGCTGATGATTAGTACAAATGAGTTTGGATTTTGAGGTTGAGATTTTGTGAAGGTTTAACAAGTTATTCTTGTTTCTTGTTGGTGATATTGGATCATGTTATGATCAATTTTATGGTTCATGTTGATCATGGTGATCACATTTGGTGATTTTCTAGTTTTTGGCATCTCTTCATTTAGGTCCTAGCCGACTTGGTGGAGTAACATGTTGTGATTCATGTTGTTGATTTAGCGAAGTTGTTGCATGTTCAAGGATGAATTTTTGGGTCCTATATAAGTATTTTCCAAGTTGATTTGGATTGCATTGTAGTTTGAGCATAAAATTCATATAATTTGTCCTTATAGGTCTTAGCTGACCTTGTTGTTGATCATTCACTATAATACATATAAATGGGCAATTATTTGTGATTGTGAAGTAAGATGTAATGTAGAGTAGAGAGAGATATATGTATTGTGCAACTAAGGAAAAAATTGTGCTTCATTGGAACTGTATTGGCATTGCAAATGTTGTAAGTCAATTTGGTTGTATTGGATAGCTTGTCCACCTTGGTGAATGGTAATCAAGGATTGATCGGTGAACCTGACTGAGGGTCAAATCTTTGTTATTGTATTGTGAGAAGTTTTATTTAGGTAGTAGGCCTATGAATGCATGTGCACTCCCATTTTGTTTTCATTTTCCCTTAATTGGGAAATAATTTTAACAAAGTACATTTATCTTGTGGGTTTGACTCCCAGTGAGGTTTTCCCTTAACCTAGTTTCTTCGAGAAAAAATCTGGTGTTGTGAGTTATGTCTTATGGATCTTTCATTACTGTTAATCTTTCAAATATGTAATTAGATTAAGTACATTGAATTTTTAAGTGATGGGAGTATAACTTATTCACCCCCTCCTTAGTTGTGCATGTCTTCTTTTGGGCCTAACAACATCAAAGAATAGATCTAAAAATAACAAGGAAACCATACCAAGCCCCCAAGGGAAAAATTATGCCTAGCCATCCTCAAAATCCATTTTAAACTCCATGATATATAAAATTATGTCTTGAATGCTTTATTTTAAGTTGAAGATGTTGGATTTGAATGCTTGAATGAGATCTTTAATAAATAACCTTTTCTTTAGTGGATGTCGTCAAACTTGGGATTCCAGCTTGCAATTTCTTGTTGTGATCAAATTGGGGTCTTCACCTTGCACTTGATTTCATTGTTCCAAAATGAATAAAATAGGTTTATTTTATAGAGATTTTAGAAGTCAAAATTGCTTAGCAGACCATAGATATGGAAACCCTTCAAATCCATTAGGATGGACCCATGCCCTAAATTTGGGCTCAGTCCCCTAGGAGAACACCAAGTTAGGTTGGCCTAGTCTAGGACAAGGCTGACCTAAGTTGATCTTGTCCTCAGGTACTTTGGTTAATACCAAGTAATAGGTCATTGTTGATCTAACAGTTTGAGGTTTAAAACTATGGTGATTCCGACAATGGGGTTGAATTTTGAGGGAAGAAGGAGGTAAAATAGGACCTAGGAGATGAATTGTATTTTTTATTGGAGGAAAATAGAGGAGGATGATTAGAAATTAAATCATACCTTGATTTTTCACAAGTTGGGAAGAGAGAAGGAATCAAATTTGAATTAGGTATGCATTAAGTGCATTTATGAGCTCCTATAATGCAAATAGACTAAGGTGGGTGCTAAACAATCTTTAAGTTGTAGAGCACACAAGTGCTTACAATTTAGGATGGTACAAAATGAAGAAAAAAAATTTGTATTCATGGGATGAGAGTGTGAGTGTTGAAGAAGACAAGCGAGCTGTAAAAGGAGTCTTTGAGAAAGTTCTTGAAAATGATGTGTGCAAGCTAAAGCTAAGTGTGGAAGATTATTGAGAGATCAATAAGGAAATTTGCATATAGATTTGTAGTGGATCAGATAGTGGTATCTAGAGAGAATATCAAAAATCAAATCTACTATTGGATGTGGTCACTAAGCTTAATTATTGAACTATTTATGCATATTCAGATGTTATATTATTAGTTCATATTTTATTTATAAAATATTTTTTTTTGTAGAAGAGTAGTTAGCCTGATTGATAGTGAGCCAACCACAATGAGAAAACCGTAGTGAGAAAATTGGTAGAGAGCCTTTGTAAAAATCACCTTAACCAGTGTCACCTTAACTGATATTTCATTTCATGAGAACTATCTTCTCCATCGATTTTCCTAGTTTGGGTTTCCACGTAAATTATGGTGTTCTTTGTGTTGGTGGTTTTGTGCTTTCATTTTTACATTTGTTATGATTGCTTGATGTGGTTACCAATAGAATAAAAGATAATATTGATATAATTTAGTCATTATAATTTGTATGGTTTGTGAGTTTACAGACATAGTAAAAGTTTCAAAAAGTGTTTGTGAATAATTTATTTACCCCCTCTTAGTTATTCGACATGTTCAACAATTGCACTATGCTTTGCACCACAAATAACATTCTTTTCTTGGTTTTCTACACTAACAAGAAAAAAGGAAGAGGATTGATGTATCCCATTACATCAAGAGTTAATCCTCAACCCAAAATGGTGAATTATACCATTTTTATATCAAAACATACAAAATTAAGTATGGTATAGTTGTTACCTACCTATTCTTTATTAGAAAATCTCTTCCTTGTAGTCTATAAAATGCCTAAGAAAATAAGTTGGTCCATTTTATACATGATAATGGACTTAAAACTTACATTGCATTGAAAAAAATATAAAAACATCTAACTTATATTGGATATCCATTGTCAACATGTTGTTGGCCCTGAGGCCCATATGCTCTTGGTGGAATCTATTCATACCTATAGACAAACATAAATTATCCATTGCACAAATATCACCATCTCCAAAGACCACATGATAATAGAAAAATCTATCCACTATTTTAGTGGCATGTTTAATAATCCTCCAAAATAGTATACTCTTTGAGTAATGCCAATCTCAAGAATCGATAAACTTATCTTTGAGTGGGTCACAAGATTTATCCATTAGTGAATCACCACAAATGGATAGGAGTAGCCTATGTATTAAAGGTATACAAACTATACGTATGAATTTGTAGGGTCCTTACTCTATCTATTTCCATAAAAGTTAGCACTTGTAGTTATCTTAGACTATAATTGGAAAATAGATTCCTAATTGAGAATATGTAGATCAAAATCAATTGATTTAGGAGAATATACAAAGAGTCATATTAGTCAACGGTTATATTTCACAATACATGAATTAACTTTGATCCAACACAAGATGTCATCTACTCATCAAGCACATATAAACCAATAGCGAGTATAAGGTAGCCAATCCACTCACTTCATTTAGCTTGATATTCAAAAGAATATTATTTCTTGAGTGTATGTTATCATATTTTCTTAACTCATTCATAAATATCCAATACCCATTTTGGCTTCATAAGGATGACTTATAAATAGGGAGGGTTAAATAGGCTAAGAATAAATTAAAACCTTAGAGTTATCCAATCCTAAACCCCCTATGGACTTGAGGTCATATGGAAATAATTCACCCAAGGACAACCTATATATTTTATTTCAAATTAGATTAAAGTCACATGTAGTTCTACTTGTAAGGTATCTCAAAGGACATCTACATAGGTTCCAATAAGAAATGTTTCATTACTAATTCTTAATTGTAGCTACAAGAACATTGAACTACACTCACAATATAAAAACATATATTTATGAACTTCCAATAAGTAGGTCAAGATCTATAATTAAGCCTCACCACAAAATTTTTATTCTAATTAAATGTGAGAATCCTAGAACTCCTTATAATTACCTATAAAGGTTATTGTACCACACTTGGTACCCTAAAGGTAATACAACATAGTTTATAATAGTGAGTTCTATTTAGGCATATAACATGATAACATTTACTCATAGTGATTTGATAATCTTAAAATATCATAAGTGTATTGGTTCACATTAATCCATTAGGTTGAACAAAAAATTTCCATACACCCTACTCATGTTTCTCAAGGGTATATAATTATGATATCATTGATGCCAACATAACCAATAACTACTTAGTCACACTGTGATGACATTAACAAGTCCTTAGGTTTAGTTAAAAATTTATATTTATCTCAACTCATGTTAATACCATCTTCATATCAACCTTATCAAATAATAATCAAGTTTAATGATCACCCATTTTCATACCCAAATGTTGTTCCCATAGGTGATTCCAATAAGAGATAATTCTTAATGTAAATCTAGGAATTCCAATCTAGTTCTCAATTGAATAAGCTATAACCATAACACTTCCATCCAATGATAGTGAATCTCCAATTAGACTTCACCACCTTTATTAGTCATAATTCAACATGACCACCCAAAAATATCTTATAGGATCGTCTTATCAACACAAAAGATATGACAATTACTTTTTAACTATAAGTTTTGTTTGATTTCAGTGCTATATTTTAACCATTATCATATACTTTAATCACTAACATTGTAACGCCCCACCAGGGAACCCAAGAGAAATTAACCTTAAACAAGATACTAAATTTACAGAATGATTTATTTATTTTTATTTATTTTTATCTTTATTTTTTTAAATAGAATTTCAAAAAAATGTCATTTCTAAAAATAGAAATTCTAAAGAAACATAATTTCTAAAAATAGAATTTCTATAGAAACATAATTTCTACAAATAGAATACTATTGCATACAAATTCCAACAAGAATAATTATTTTAATACAAATAAATAAATCTTTCTTAAATAACATGCAAATAAATATATCTTATAAATACTTATTCTTTTAAAAAATCTTATTTAATTAATTTTCATAATAAAAGAGAGAAAATGCATTTATCCTCATTCTATATTTTACTATGCAATTGTAGATCTACATGCAATAATATTAAATTACTTAAATAATAAAGCATGCAATTTATCCCCCTTTTTCATATATTTCCATGCATATCTAGATTTGTAGGCAATAATTTTTTTATTTATTTTGGAAAAGAAGATATGAAATCCATTTCTTTGATAAAAGCACATCACCCCAAAACTGTAACTGAGAAAATAATAATAACCCTTTTGAAACTGACATTTTTAATGAAACCCTAATAGATTAAATTTCAAGTTTTCTAACGTTACCAAACACAATTTGGGATTTTTTTGATCATAGATCCAAAAATCCCAATATCCAATTCGAAACCACACTTTCTAATGAAACCCCATATACCCAGAAAACATATCTGACATGCAAACAGGAAAACAAAACCACATAATACACCAATGACCATTTTCTATGATATAACAACACAAATCAGACAAGGAAATACAAACAAGGGGATTTCAATATTTTAGATGCGTAAAAGACGGGGATCTGAGTATTGAAATTCTAAGGATTCAAACCCTGCCTCAACCACCATTTGACATAAACCACAAAGAACAATCAAGTCCTTGAAAATCCTAAGCTTTCACAATATCCTTCCATCCTAACTAGAGCCAAAAACTTCTAAAATATGTGCAATCTATGTGTGCAATAATGATCAAAAGCATCCTAATAAGGAAAACCTACTCAACCTAGGGTTTCCAAAACTCATGCAACCCTAAAAGAGAACTCAACTGAAACTCAAATCAAAAGTTAACTTAAAAATTGAGTAAAAAGAATTAATTAATTTAATAATTAATAATTACATGCACTTTAAGTTAACAACTTTAATTTAGACTTATATTTTAATTTTATTAAAAGAATGTGCAACTTAAATTGCATAATAATATTTAATTAACAATTAATATTTTAACATATTAATACATGCAAATTGATAATTAAATATCAGCTCATTAATTATACTTTTAAATTTTAATTTTAGATTTAATAATTAATTAAATCCTCTATATCCAAAATTGGACTTTTTAATTAAGTCTTTTAATTAACATATGTATTTAATTATTTTTCATTAATTAAATAATATTATATTTAATATTTCTAAAAAAATAAGATTTAATTATTTAATTATATAATTAATCTCATAAATAACTTAACCAATAACACCAAAATCACATCAAACCACATGACTAGATAACATGATGACAAAACTGACAAAACCCAAAATACCACAAACAAGCACAAAGGAAAGGGTTCACGAATGACGTCACCTTGACGAATTCAGAAGGTAGAAAATAAGACACTTTTCCATTGTTTCAGGACAATAATGGCTTAAGTTGGGATTCAAATCTGTCTGTTATCTCTCCTCTCTTACCATTGAGATATTGTAATAGGGCACGCTCATTCTGCCAATTCGGGGAAGTCGATGCCTAGTACTTGCAAACCTACATCACAAAGTCAATCATGTATGTAATATATATAAAAGACAATGATAGGGATCATTCAAACATGTGGATCTCACAAAGCAAGTAAATACGTCGTCATCCTCTACCACATCAGACACATCATACAGAAATGTAAGATAAACATGTCACACAGTAATGTAAAAGATATATGCCAACTATACACATGCAAGTATGGGGTGAGTAAAATCATCCTAGCATATACATAATCATCATGAAAATAATAAAAATATTAGTGCATCAACATTGAAAAGTAAATTATGGGTGGGCACTACATACACCCCCATAAAATTAGGCTTACTTCTGGAGGCTGAAAAATAAATAAAGGTTACAAGGTTACATAAATGTGCTAAAATCATTCTCTTATGATTAAAATGCATAATTCAATTGGGGACTTAGGTCCTTGACCCAATTGACCTAATTTTGACAAAACACTCTAGTACCATTCTCTACAATATCCTCCCTTACACATATTATCAGAGGTTCATAAAGAACATGATAGAAACAACACTTTTCCCAAACTGAGCTAGCAATATCAAAAATTCTAAATAGTCATCACAAAACAAAAACAAAACTCCCAAGTGGGGGAATATCAAGTCCAACAATAAATACTAAAACGCTCGATCAATTTTAATAGTAAACAAAGTATGACCAGTGTAACAAAATAGATAATGAAAAGAGAGTAAGATGACTAGTCTAGGCATAAAAAGTTCAAAAATTTAATACTAGCTCAAACACAATACAAAAAAATTATCAAAACCAAAATAAATAATGAATCATAAAATATCACACATAACAAAGTGACTAGTATCAGCCACACTCAAGGGATTAACCGCTTCATGACACCTAAGAATACAACATCCTAGATGCATTAGAGAATGTATCCAAACACAATAGACAACTGCTATGGTAAGATGCATCACACATAATAAACTAAACAACTTGCAAATTTCTATCTCTAGATTATGAGTTATAATAGTCAACAACTAAACACCTAATGGGAATACAAAATCCCAGAGTTCCCAGTGTAAAAGCTCGGGCTCTGATACCAAGTGTAATGCCCCACCAGGGAACCCAGGAGAAATTAACCTTAAACAAGATACCAAATATACATAATGAATTTTATTTTTTAAAATAGAATTTCTAAAAACCATAATTTCTAAAAATAGAAATTCTAAAGAAAGATAATTTCTAAAAAATAGAATTTTTATAGAAACATAATTTCTAAATATAGAATGCTATTGCATGCAAATTCCAACAAGAATAATTATTTTAATAGAAATAAATAAATCTTTCTCAAATAACATGCAAATAAATATATCTTATAAATACTTATTCTTTAAAAAAAAACTTATTTAAATAATTTTCATAATAAAAGAGAGAACATGCATTTACCTAATTTTATATTTTACTATGCAATTGTAGATCTACATGCAATAATATTAAATTACTTAAATAATAAAGCATGCAATTTATCCCCCTTTTTCATATATTTTCATACATATCTAGATTTGTAGGCAAATTTTTTTGATTTTGGAAAAGAAGATATGGAATCCATTTTGATAAAAGCACATCACCCCAAAACCCTAATTGAGAAAATAATAATAACCCTTTTGAAACTAAAATTTTAAATGAAACCCTAATAGATTAAATTTTAAGTTTTCTAACATTACCAAACATAATTTGGGATTGCTTTGATCACATTGTTGGTGCTCAAATCGACATATTGGATTTCCTATGGACTTGGCAATCCAATGTTGGGAAACCCGAGTGATTTGGCCAACTAACAGGTCACAACCAAGGCAAGGTTGGAACTTCTGCAATTCTGGCTCTGCAAAATCAAGGCTGGTAGGCCTATACCTTGACTTATCCTTCAAGTTACAAGGCTTTTTATAGAAAATAAGAAACACTTCAACCTTCTCTCTCAAGTATGGCAAGGAACTTGAAAGAAATATAATAGAAAGCAATATATCGTGAACTGTAAACTAAAATACTTTAAGTAATTGAAAGAATGTTTATTAAATGTGTATGTAATTTGAAATGAATAGATAGATAAGATAACACAAAACTATAAAAAATGAACTGAATAACTATAATCCAAATAATGATTAGACCAGTGCCTTATTCTACCATGGGCAATAGAGTCAAGATCAGTCCAATCTTATGTTGAACTTCAGAGATAGTTTTACAAGAAAACTTATCACTTCAAAGGTGTTATGGAATGTACATGCAACCTAAAACAAATTCAAAGATATTTCAAATGGGTAATACTTCTTATATGACAGAACAATTGACTAAAGCCTCAATCAATAGAATTTAACCATGCAAAATGAGAAAACTAATTGAAAATATAGACTATGAATCAAATCAGGAAGCATGCACATCAAACTATCACTTTGAAGAAGTTCTATTGGTTTATCTGAGGG